>CM076240.1:32281071-32686071 GCA_038380155.1 Pseudococcus jackbeardsleyi
AACACGAATACGCTTTCGGTGCTCATTTCGGTTTTTATAGTTTTTCTTAATTAAAAGTTGAATTTTTCGCTATTGACGAGGTTTTAATTTAATTGGGCGTATTAAGTAGGTTAGTTTGTGGGAATGTGAAAAATCCATCTGAAATGAGAATAAGGTGTTTATTTTGTAAGCAGAAGATATAAAATTTGAGTCGAATGCCACGAATTTTTGAAAATAATTTGCTTTGCCTTTTCCAAATTTACCTAAATATAGGGGCAAAGAAGAAAAAGTGCCATGTACCTACATCTGTACCTATTAACCATATAATTTTTTGCTTTCAAAAGATTTAAGTGCTCATACGCTCATAGGGGTTATAGAGGGTAAATTTTTATACCTTAATACAGTTTTCAAGTCTTTCCAGGATTTTTTTGCTAAAATATATTTTGTAAGATCTTCCAAAAGAAGCATTTTTTAAATTTTTAAAAAATTTCTGTTCTTGCTTCGTTCGCAAGCATTAATTTGTATTTTACAAAATTATATTTTATGATTTGAATTTTTTCAGGAAAGTAAGGAAAGGGAAGGGGAGGGAAGGGGAGGAGAATTACGAAGTCTTAGCCTTTCTCTAGATAGATGTTGAAATGTTAAAAAAAATGATGAAATTTTGGCTTTCAAATATTTTTTTATTGTCTCAATAAATTTTCTATTTTTTTTTAAATTTTAGATTTTTCAGATTTTTGAGTTTGACTCAGTCAACGCCAAATTTATGGTGAGGGAGGGGGTGAAGGGTGATTCAACCTGATTAAAAATGAATGGTAAACTGGTAGAAAAATATTCGTTTTTTGGTTTCCGAATGTAACTTTTCAAAAAAAAATCTCGTTCATTTTCATTTAAGTAAATGAAATATCTAACTCTTTTTCATTAATCATGCAATTTTTCAAATTTCTCAGTTGATCGAGAGATTTTTTCCAATTTATTTTTGACCCGTTACTATAGAAATGAAAAAAATTGACATAAAAAAATCCCGCATAAAAAATTTGAGTACAAGCTTTAAATTATCCCTCCCATAAAAACTCCTGCAGCACTGGCCTGGCTTCATCTTTGTCAAGATAATAAAGATTTCAAAAATTTTCAAGGATTTCCATCCCTTCAGTTCGAAACGCAAAAAATCATCAATTTTGATAATTTTTTGGATCAAATTCAATTTTTTCAGCTGAAAATGAAATGATATTACTTGGGGAGAGTACATAATATGCCCTCTAGTCTCCAGTTCAGTTCAACTCTGATCAGCAGGGGGTGTAGCCAAGGAGAAACCCAGAAGCAAATAGCCCGTTTTGAAGTCGAAAATGACTCAGATTTACAGGTTCAACAAAATAAGTACTTGGTACTTACCAATTTACATTCATTTTTTAAATTTTCTAAAAAAAACTATTCACATCAAAAATCAGGGCAAGTAGGTATTTTTCGATTTCTCTCCAGTCATAGCTGAAATTTTTAATTTTTACCTACTTTTTTGATAATACCTTTGTATAGCTTTCAAAAAAAACCCTACCTACATTATAGGTACTTGTTTTTCCTCTTTAAAGTGTGCATGAAAAAAACTTCACTCAACAATATTCTACATGTGCCGACAGAAAATGTCGAATTTCTGCAACAAGATTTCGGTGCTAACTGCTACAAAATTCACTCCATAGGTAATCTCATATTTCAAAGCTGATTCTTTTCTAGATGATTGAAAAAATTCACATTTGAGAACCTGGAAATAGAAACCACTCTTGGAGGTCAAAAATTGATTTTTGAATAAGATTCTATGTACTTCTTCCTTTTGAAAGGCCCAAAATCAGTATCAATTCAAAAACCAATTTTTGATCTTCAAATTTTGTTTCTACATCCAAGCTCATATTCGAATTTCATAAAAAATGAAAAGAATTTACTGGGTACCTAGCTACGTACTTAAAAAAAAGGTAAATCTGCAAAAACTGAGTCAGAATAAGTGGTTTATCAAATTTTGTGCGTTAGAAATATTTTTACGACTGCCGGATCGATGGAGGCTTGAGAATACCTATCCATAATACGGGGGGGGGGTCCAGAAATTCAGGTGTAGGTGCCTACATTTGTTAAATCTGTTTCAAAAACTTCATTAAATAGGTAGTTGAGTTACAGACGTTACAGTTTTGCTCAAAATGTAAAAATTATCAGAATGCAAATCAATAGCATATTTTTTGTAATATGTATAAAACAATTTCAATCTCATTTCATGACCAATTTTCATTTTTAATCCTACAGAAATTTGACACGTTTTGATTCAAGTTTTGAAATAAGTTTGCATCGTAAAAATAGTCAGCTTTAAATAAACAACTCGTAAGAAATAAAAAGAACATTTGACATGAATCAACACTTACCTCAAGCTCAGTCCAATTTCATTCCTACCAAAACTGCAGTTGCGTGCACCATTGTCCTGCAAATTGAAATACAAACAGTTTGATTTTTTTTACCTACTGCAGTATCATTATTAATAAGAAATGAAAACAAAAAACAAAAAAAAAGGGGGCAAAGACCGGTGATTCGATGCATGAGAATATCCCAAGTACTTAAAAAAAAAATACCTACCAATCAATAATTCATAAGACATGAATATTTTTAAACTCGCGAATAAAAAGCAACGATTGAAATAGATATCTATTTTCTAAATTTGAACTTCACCAAAAACTAGGAAACTTTTTCACTCGCTAAATAAAATATAATATATATCGATTAACAACTCACATACCTTGAACTTTCCTCGGCCCAGCGTTGTGAAAAATCGATGACAAATAGAACCATTAGAAAATACTTTGAAAAAAGAATTTACAACAATAGGAACAGGTGGATTATACTTGTACAATTATTAATCCAATAAAGTAGGAAATATTTAAAACCAAAACGAATCCATTGCTGAAGATGTTTGCAGTTGTTATGGAACGTACAGCGGAGTCATACACCGTTTTTTCACAGTACGTAGACGTAGCGGGTGAATTAGAAGTAATCGATAAAATTGTAGGAGGGTTAGCAACCCCAGTTTTTCACCCTCCGAAGGGCGTAGACCTAATCATATTCCCAAAAACCATGAATAACTGCACCTATTAGCAACATTCAAAATATTTCTCAGATGACATAACGTCCCGGATAATTGTTTGTATCATATTTTTATATTTATTTTTTGCCATAAATTTAAGATGGGAAACGGTGAGAAGTAAAGTTTGAACGGATTTTTAGGGATGAAAGGAGCTGTACAGCTATATCGTGGGAATTAAGATCTCACTCGTGTAGCAGTCATTCAGCTCGAGCGGATGGGGGATGAATGAAAGTGCAAGAACCTACTTATTTCGGTGCCATTTCCAAGTGCTGATTTGCTGAAGAATATGAGATGGGTTTTCCATGACAAATGTTGGATTTTGAATTAAACTGAAACTGAGATAATGAAGGATTTGCATAATTTTTTTCCTCAATTTTTTTTTGAAATGATGTGGATGATTAGGTACCTATTCAGTAATGGTTAAATTTTGATAGGTACCTACTTGAAAAAATATTCATAGTCGCAAGCCATTCTTTAATTTTTTAAAATTTTATTTAAGACGATTCAGAAAAATAATACAAAGTGTTTCTACCCTTTTTTTTTTTTTTTTTTTTTTTTTTAAAGAAATATTGCTCTTGAAAATTTTTGGAAGCAATTATGAGAAAATAATTTTTTTAATTTTTAAAATTATACTTTTTATTTTAAAAATTGAAAAAATCCTTTAAATGTTGAAAAAATTTTTTTGAATTGCAAAAAATTCTGAATATTCCAGAAATTTTATCCTCCAGAATTCCAGAAATTACATAGGTAGGTACTTAAAAATTCGAGAAATTTCATTTCCAAGATTTCTGGAAATTTCATTTTTAAGAATTCCAAAACTTGCATTTCAGTTTTTTTGAACACTTGAATTTTAAATACTAAAAATTTTATTTCTAGAATTTCGGTTTTCCTAAAAATTTTGAAAACTTCATCCCTAAAAATCTTATGCAACTACTTGAAACATTTTCTCTTGAAAATTTCAGATAAAATTCTTGAAAAAATTTAGCTTTTTTATTTTTGGAATTTTCTTAGTGTATAGAATAAAAATTTTTGGTTTTCAAATTTCGTTTATTTACTTATTACTTATAAGTTTCACAGGCAAAAATGTTTTCCGTCTCGAGTAGTTCTTAAAATTCTTTTCAAATGCTTGATACAAAACAACCCTGTGTAGGGCTTATTCAGAGACAGGAACCTACTCAGAAAGTGATTGAAAACTAGTTCATTTCACGATTATTGCTTTTCACCAGTGGCTTAATCCTGCTTTGAATTTTTTTAATAATCACGTGAGGGGATCGATTGAAACGTGGAAGATGTTGGATCGAAAAATTATAGAAGCAGATTCGATATTATAACACTGCGATCTCAAGTTGGTGAGAATCAAATTTCATATTTTTTTTTCATATCCATGTTTTTTTTTTTTCAAAATCAGGGTTCTAGAAAAGCATTTGTAGGGTCAACCCCAAAAAATATTTAAAGCAAATATTCAAATCAAACTCAACATCCTAAAAATAATTCATCAAATGAGAAATGTAAAATGAAAATGACACGTCACACGTATAATTATTTAAATGTTTTAAAATGGTGGTTTGGTATGTAAATAGCTAAATACTAAATATACCATTGACCTTGGATTGACAAGAATTAGTGAAAAATTAAGGGAAAATTGAAGATCTAACGATCTAACTTCATTTTGATTCGAATTGATATTTTTGATGTAGGAAATGTAGAATAGAAAGATGGAATACCTAGCTCACGCATCGCCCCACAGTCCACAGTCACTGTCTGTTGAATTCTTGAATTTGGTGGAATTATTGATATTAAACGATTAGATAAACTTTCAAACTTTTGAAAAAAAATAACAAAAAGATTTTTTTTAAAATGACCAACAATAACATCAACATGACGACCCAGAAGCCCAGGACCCACTAATTCTAAAAGTGTCTAAGTGCTACTTTTTCAAAATTGAGTTTTTTATAATTCTGACTCTAAGTTCTCCAGTTCTCTGAATCTTTGAATCAAGCTGCATCAATTAAAATTCAAAAACGTAAATTAATTAATTCAGAACTGAAAAAAAATGAGATAGAAATTTACAAACTTCATAAGCGCAATGCAAAATTATGTTACGTATTTTGGCTTTCCTGAAAAAAAATCAAATTGGCACTTTGACACTTTTAGAATTACTGAATTAGTACTTAGTAGGTCAATGACTCAAAAAATTTCAAAAATTGCAAAAAATTAAATTACATGCAAAGAAGCGCTACCTCTGATCCAAATTTGGATTTAATATCAGTGCTGCCAAATCGAACGATTCTCGGTCGTATTATTATATGGCGTCACTGGATTTTTTCTTATCAGTAGTCTGAATTATCAATGATAACAAAATGAAAGTTTAAACCTTCAAATGATGCCGGTGGCCGGTGCGGCGTTTTTTTCAAAAGTTTCAAGTTTTTGCAAAATGTATTTGAAATCATGTCTTTTTCACGTTGTCCTCTAGTCGTAGAAACTTGGAGATGATACTCCAATATGCGGTTCATAACAAACTGTTGCGGTGAAGTTCTCAAACATAAATCATCAAGAACTCCATTTTTGAGCTCCTGTCCCAAGAAATGGAATTGTTTCGGTATCTACGTTCATCTGAAAACTCCCAGTCGAAAACTCTCGTCTGAATTGAAAGATCTGCATCAAAATCCAGCCGAAGATTTCTCCAACTCGTTCGCCAAATTAGAATCATTGCACTTGTCAAATTTCACTCGAAATTTACTTCATTCAGAAACAGATGATAAAATAATCAATGTACTCAAATCATGTTACAGTCTAGAAGACGTATTGCAAATCGTCAACGCCGACGAAACTCTAAAAACTGATCATCAGTTGAATCAAGCGATTATAGAGCTCGCAGATTTGCGAAAACTTCACTTCCTCCGTTACATTCTCACGGATGAAGAACAGAATTTTTACCAGCTATGCAATTCTCCATCGTTTCGGAAAATGTTATCGTCAATCGAATCAAATATTGACAAAATGAATGCGACCGAGATAAGCTACTGCCTAAGTTACTTGAAAAAACTAAACGTGAATTGTTACGAGCCTGTAATGATGAAATTAATCGATGCCTTTGAAAAATCCATTTTTCATTCGGATAAGGATCTTTTGTTGCCAAATTTGAGTCGTTTTTTTCAAACTATTAAAGATGTAAACAATATATGGTCGTTGTTCACGATGAATTATTATTTACCATTCTTAATCGAATCTTTAAGTATGTCTCATGTTATGAGAAATATTCCTAATACTTGATAAGTACAATGAATTAATTATCTTGATAATATTTCAGATACTTGCGATAATCACGACGATTATCGTCACATCACGGACTGCTTTCGTAACTGTGTTCCATTATTAAACTCGGATATTCTAAAAAAATACATTTCAAAGTTGGATTTAGCTTTGCAAGACGATGAAGAAAAAGAAGATATGATTGCTAAAACGAGTACATTATTAAAATCGATTGTATTTCTAAGTTTCAAGCATTGGAAGGGTAACTACATTAACGAAATTAAACAGCTGATGGCTGCCATGAAAGGTAAATCACGGCACCTATGCTTTGCAGAAGTTGGCTTACTGCACAAGGTAAATTTTACATTACACTTTTGATTTAAAATTGGGTGTACCTAATTGTCATTTTTTATTCCAGGCAGCAATTTCCCTACTAGAGCCATTCGATCTATTACAAGAGATCGAAGAAACGACCAAAACTAGGATAAAAACTTACCAAAATACGGACCCATCGATTCCAATTTTTATTTTTCAACTTCTGTATCCACGTGAAAAATTGATGACCAGCGATGAAATGAAAAATTATCTAACAAAATGTGCCGAAAAAAATAGCCTCGGTAGCAGTAATTTCAACCATTTTTCTGATTTACATGGAGTAATTTTTAATTTGGATTTTAAATTTGATAAAAGTATCACGTCTACGTATTGGTCAATGCTGGTAAATTTATTGAAAGATGCTCAACAAAGAAATAGCGAAAATTTTTTAGAAAATTTAACTTGGTGCATTCATAAGTAAGTAATTTATGAATTCGAAACTATCTGCGGAGCTTGATCAAAGTATTAATTTTCGATCCTGGTTCTCATTCTGTTTATAGATACATTCATCTGATTGGAACGCAGGGAATTCAGAGGAATGATTTCGTTGAAAAATCGCTAGTGTCAATTATTTCCAGCATTATAAGTGACGATAAGTTTACCTTTGGACCTGTGGAATATACGAATTTCTATCTTACAATTTTAGCCCTGGAGAATAAAAATCCTTTTCATTTTTTCACCGAGGATATTTGGCAAAATTTGTTCGAATATCTGCCTCGGTTGGGCATCTACGATAATTTATTCGTATCATTAATTCTACGCATTTCATATGATCGATTTAAAGAACGGAAACGAGGTTTAGATAAATTTACACGCTTCTACGTAAGTATATTTCTGTTAAATTGACTTTATCGAAGTGCTCGTTGAAATATTTTACGATTTTTTTGGAACCTTACAGACTCAATTGAATGCAGCCGTTAACGCAAACATATCCGATAATTTGCGGCGTTATTCTGATTCACTTCCAGACTTACAATTCTTATACTTTTCTTATTTACAAAACAAAGAAATGAAAACGTCGGAAACATTCGTCCTAATATGCGACAGGTATGCTTGCATTTGAATTCAATACAGTTTCGAATCATGTAAAATATCAAATCTAGAATTTGAATATATTTTTCTTCGAATTTCAACAGATTTCAGGATATTAAAGTTGAGCAACTTTATTCGAGAATTATCCGCGATAGCATTTTCGATTTTACCACCAGCGGTTATTTGATACCGGAATTCACCGATGTTATGGTCGAGTATTGCATAAAAGAAAAAAACACCCTGTTGGGAGCTACCGTTGCTCATTTAGTGAATTTCTGCTTTTCATTCGGATATGTTCCTGATAAAATGGATAAATTTCTACCGATAGCAACTTCATTGATCGAAAGGTATTTTATAATTTCATTTTTTACGATGAATTTTGCCTAAAATTGATACCTTCTCTTTTCTATATTTTTTTCCAGAGATAAGGAAATTATACCTAAATTAATGTATATTCAATCTGCCTTGGCTTTATCGTATTTTGGAGAGTTACCAAGCACTTGGTGCGATTATATTTTCAATGATAAATTTTTAGAACAACTGGATACTCACCTTAGTAACTTGAACATAGTAAGTGATATTCTCGAATGGTGAAATAATTAGTGAGAGACTTCGATTCCTCTAAAAAAAAATTAGGGAGAATTCCTGATCAAGTATTTATTTCGTTTTGCACTGCAAAAGTTGAATTTCATACGTGTTTTTGATCCAATTTTCAGAAAAAAAGCAACATATTGAGAAAAGATTTGATGGAATTGAATCGGGCCATCTGTATCAACTATCCTAATCGCCGAATTCCATGGTTCCATGAGAAATATTGTCAATCATTATATTCGGGTACCTAACCATAAATTGTACATCAATCTTTTCATTTTCTCGTTCATGCTGAATGTTCATTTTTCCTGTTAAATAGAACGTAAAACCCTTAATAACTTTTTGGCAAGTGTATTGAGCGTTTTAAAAACGTTGGTGAAAGCAGACGGAGCTATCAAGGCAGACTACATTACTTCTTATGGTCATAGAATAGGTAAACAATTTTGCTTCTTATTTTACGAGTAAATTTCTAAATTTTGATATTGATTTGAAATGTTTACAGATGTTGTTTTGTTCTTAAGTGAAAATGGTCAGATGATAGATGTCAAACACTGCGATCCGTCTAAGTTGAGGAAGTATGTTTCGTTTGAATTTTATTGACTCGCGAGTCCATTTACCAGTTTCGATTGAGTATCTATCTACGTATTATTTATCACATGGTTTATGTTATGCCATTGCAGGATCGCTCTGATATTGGTACACAATTTGCCTACTTCCTCTTATTACAAAGGAAAAGGAAAATTGGAATTATTTTCTGGGCAACTCGAAGCGTTGAATTTCGAAGTAATACCATTGAGCAAATCAGAATGGAATTCGTTACATTTGTCAAATTTGCAAACAAGAACGAATTACCTGAGGAAATTAATTTGGCCAACATCTTGAATTGATGTAATTTCATTTATGTTTGTTGAAATTTATTTGTTAACTTGGTGTTCAAACATTGTACGTGTAACTAATGTATAGAAATTGTTGTACCTAGATTGCCCTGCCTTAGTAAATCAATGTTGATCGTTGAGTTCATTTGAAAATTTTAACCATCAATGCATTACGTATTTGAATTTTAGAACGATGTAATTTCGGTTCGTCAAATCTTGAAAATGTACTTAAATGTTGGAAAATATTTTTCTTTCAATGAAAGTTAAACTTAATGAACTAAATGAGAATGAGAATGGCTAGAAAAAATCAGAACCGAGAAAAGAAACTCGGAGAAAAACATAATGAACAAGATGAAACAATTGATTTGATAATTTCCTTTTCTCTTGTCTGTCTTTCCTCTTTTCCAAACATTTCATTAAAAGTAAAACTGAAATTTAAAAAAAAATTAAAATCACCCGTCGGCCGTCACGTACGTGTTTTGTAATGGCAATGGCCGCTAGAGCTTCCACAGTAGCTTTATCTGTGACTTTGACCTTCCTACAGCTTGGATTCTCATACTATTAATATGTGGTTACCTTCCCATTGGTCAATTTTTTTATTATTCTTATTTCGCATCAATTTGAAAGAGAGTGATAGAGTAGAACATGCGATTGTACATTTTCCCGCTTCGATGTCATTTCTTTACTAATGTGCTGTCTTTTATTATTGTAAGATCGGATACCTGATTCAAAATTTATATTATTTTACTTGTAAAATTCACTATGAGTGTTAGACGAAGCGATCGTATGCGAAAAGTAAGTTCTGTCATGCATAAGCTTTCATACTTTGGTCACGTTCATCTCAACTTTCACATTTTGTTTTTTCTATCATGCAGCCACCTAATAAGGTCTACATACCGGATGATTTAACAAAAGGAAAACCTCGTAATCATCTTCGAGCACGAAAGGTAAAGATTCAATCAACCAATTCTTCTTATTACTGAATTGTTAATTCATTCTCTCACATCGTGCAGGAAACAAACTACAAAGTAGAATCTGATTCGTTCAGCGGTTCGTTCGTAGAAGACGCCGATGATAATCCTTACGACAAAGATTATAATGGGAAAACCGCATCGGACAGTGACAGCGATTCGAATTTCAGCAGTGGCTCGGAGTTGTTTTCGAGTAAACCGAAGAAGCGAAAATTGAATAATAGTCGTAAAAGTACTCGCATAGATAGCTCGATACTCCAAGTAATAGAAACTATCGATCCTACCGAAGAAGAAAATGAGTACCGGCTTCAACGGCAGAAAAATATGCAAGATCGTTTTAAAATTTTAGGGTACTTTATCTTTCATTTTTCATTATTCGACTAGTATGATTTGATTGTGTTATATCACATTGTTCATGTTCTGCAGTGAGTTAGAATTTGATAAAGATATCGAAGAATTGAAAGCAATCACCCCGATTCGTAAACCTGAGAAACCCAAGAAACCAAAACCAACAAAGTAATTATCTCAAACCTTAATATGTCTCCATTTATTATTAATTGCTAACCAACTTGATAATTTTGTAGACCTGCGGAACCTGAAATCAGAAGAAGTTCGTTACGTTTGCTAAACAAATCGTTGAATGTCACGTTGACAGATATAGCACCAAAGTTACAATTCGGCACTTTAATCGTGGGAGATGAAAGAGAAGACAGAGGCAATCCCAGAATCACAGACGGTTTGTTTTTCATACTCGATTGGTGCTTTTTCTGGTACCTTATCTAATCGATATTTTATTCTTTGACAGAAAATGTACCTTTCATTGAAGAAGACGATGACAGTATGAACGAAATACTGCAATCTCTCAAAGACGATGTCAACCTATCCTACGAAGAAACATGTGGTTTTACTTCCGGCGATTACGATCAGTAAGTCAATAATCCATTTAATCAAGCGAACTCGTCTCTTTACTAATTTCATCTGTGATTTAGTTATTGCGAAGTTATTAAATCTTGTCGAATGCGTTACGAACCGTATAAAATTATCACAGAAAGAATCGTATCGATGGATTTTCATCCTTCTGCCAAAAAATTAGTATTGTTGGCTGGCGACAAACGTGGAAATATTGGTAAATTTTGTCATTCAATTTTCATATTTATTTACGTTCTTATTGTTATATTTTTTTACTTTTTTTTTTCCTCAGCTATTCAAGATATTGTAAATCACAATGTTGGGATCCAGTTCAAACCACACGCGTACAACGTAAACTGTGTTAGTTTTAGCACTCAAGATCATTCCAAATTTTTCTCGACGAGTCTCGAAGGAGTCACTAGACAAGGAGATATTGACAGTTCTGTATCTACACTGGTACGTACATAGATCAAATTGAAAGAACCCCCATCTATCGGTTTGTGTATAATTTTAGGCTATTTTCTACAGGTGTATCAAGCAGATCGCGATGAACATACAACTTGGCATCACGAATCCGGTCATTCGTTATTTGTTGCCGAAGGTAAGACCTTAATAGAGTTCAAAAATAGTAAAAATATTTCAACCACTACTTTCCGTAGGCGATGGTGTGGTCAAAATGGTCGATTTGAGGAATTTTAACGCTAAATGTGTCAGTTTTAAATGTCACACGAGATCCGTACGAACTGTCCAGGTGCATCCAACCAATGATAATTATTTTCTAACCGGATCTGGCCATGGGTAAGTTGGTAAAAATTATAATACGGGTGGACAGATCAGTTGACTAAAAATTCTTACGATTTCAGAGAATTTGGTATTTTTGATATTCGGTCGTGCAATTCGAATACGCCAAATCCTGTTATTTTGGAGTATTTCCCTAAAGCTTTATCCAGTGCCTTTTTTTCTGCTCAAGGAAATTATGTCGTGAGTACATGCAATGACGATACAATCCGAACATATCATATCTCGAATTTAAAAACATCGAGTGAGTAAATTTTAGCTACTTTTAAAAGAAATTTCTCTCGATTCGATCTAATTTTTTTTTTCATTTTTCTAGAGGAACTATGCAAAATAAGTCACAACAATCACACAGGCCGATGGTTATCTGTATTTAAGGCAAAATGGCAACCTGGACGAGAGGACGCTTTTCTTGTCGGATCTATGATGCAGCCTCATAGGGTATATAACTAATGAATGAAATTTTCCTCGCCGTGGCCCGTTCACTTATATTATTTTTCTACCTACAGATGCAAGTGTATCATCGCAGTGGCAAAGAAATCCATAATTTCATGTCTTCTTCGATGAAAACTTATTCTCCGGTTATTGCTGCTCATCCTTCGCAAGCAATTTTTGTCGGCGGTAACGGTTCCGGCAGAATTCACGTATTTTCGCCTTTCTCATCCTTAGAGGAAATTTATTCGTAATTTTTTCCAATTTCGTTTACCAATTTCGTTGCTATATATTTAAATGTTGAATTTCATGTCGTAATCGTGATTTTTTTTTCGTTTAAAAATTCAATTCTCTATGTTCGTACGTGAGTGTACTTAATTTATAAAATAGTTGTAAAAATTCAATTTTCTTATCAAAATCAAATCAAGATAACGATCTATATTATACAATAATTAGTTTTATTTGTGCTTTTTTCATTCCGAAAGAATCATTCGGTATTTTATAATTTTAGCCATGACGCCTTTTATATTCACAAAAGAGTACAAATCAGTATTAAAGTAATATTTTTAATATTTAAAATTATAAAGTTATAATATTTTTTAAAAATTATTCATTTTTTGAAAAAAAAAGTCACACTTTTTCTTCCGCGATCTCTAACGGCGTTTTATCAACGTATTTCGGACATCCTAAGCAATTCCTTTTCACCACGAAGTCCCAGCATTGCTGACAATAGTATAAATAGCAATTAAGCGAGATGCAACGGTTTTCTCCCCCGGATTTCGGTTCTAGTTCGTTGCATATTATACATTTGCGTCGTCCTTGGCCGAAGTATAATAACCAGGAAAATAGTTTCGGATGTTTCAGCCTCAGAACCAATAGGAATGTTAGAGCTTCCTGTAATGTGGTGAATATTTGAGAATTTTATTTATATTTTTGTATTAATTTTTTGGTGTGGGTTAAATTTACTTACTGGGATCTTTTTCTCTTGAGCTTGCCTTCTGACCATATCCAATCTGTAGTTCAGATAAGTTATTCGTTTTTTTAATGTTTGATTGTATAAATAAATTATACGTTTTTTCTCAGCCTGCAAGATACATAAAAAAATGATAAGGAGATATTTGGAACGAGATTTTTATCAAAACATATAAATAACTTGAATTTCAGCTATTGAAGTTGATTTTTACAATTTTTGAAAATCTCAAAAAATTTCTAAATATTTTTTATTTTCCCAAAAGTCATTTTTTTTCGGTCAAATTGATAAAGATTTAAGGGTTAACTGATATCGATTCCCCCCCCCCCCTCCATCATACTGACATCGAATTTTACCACTTCAAAGTATTTTGGAGTTCCAAGTTTTTTCAGAATTAGAATCACTACTTTCGTTTTTTTGTGCAATTCACAATTTTTTTTAGTTTTTGGAATTTTTTTTAAAAAAAATAGTTTCCCGTGAAATTCAATGAAAATTGGGTACCCCGTCGTTCCAAATTGCACCATTTCTAAGAATGTAGGAACCTTCAAAAATTTTTGATTTTTTTTAGAATTTTCGTATTTTTCGTAGAGTAAAAAAATCAACGTGGAAATTCTGGCTTCTGTCTCTCTTTTTTAACATCATTAACAGATTTCCTGGCCATTTTGTTTTAAAAACGGCAAAAATATTTTTAAAAACTGAAGTCCACTAGGTTTCTTTCTACAGATATGAATGAAAGGGGCAATTAGCTATTATTTCATTCATTTCTCACTCTATCCCCATTAGTTTCAAACTTCACTATTTCAAGATGTTTTGGAGTCTCCAAGATATTTAAATGTTCCCAGAAGACGTAAAAATGGACTTGGGCAGCTGATAATCGAGTTTCCGTTTATTAAATAATTCTAATTTGGAATTCTACCTGTGTCACAATTGTAATGCGGGTATTTCATTAACGTTTTTTTGACCAGCTGTCAGGTAATAAAATGAAAGTGTCGCACCCACTCGTTATGCTTATAATTGGAACAATATTTCGTTAACATTATACGATGTCTTCTCGCGATACAGGTGACATGGTGCCTATTTTTCAATCGAGTCAAGAGTTGAAAAGAGCCTCGGTTTTTTAGTTCTTCTAAATCTCGCAGTAGGGTGGTCGTTGAAGTATTCGAACATTTTTTTTTCAGTTTTTGCAGAAATGATTTCAATTGGAGGTCTCTCTTCCCAGTTTCTTCGGTTGAGGGGGGTTTGACCTTGGACAGGAGGGGGAGGGCAAAATTCAAAAGTTTGACTTTTTAGATCAAGATATAATGACATTATTTTTGGTACCTACTTTAAAATTTTTGGAAGGAAAACGAATGATCGATGACACAATTGCGTGCTGTGATGATTTAAAAATTTGTTTTCTTGGGGAATTTTTCGAGAAGAAAAAATGAAAAAAATCAGAAAAATTTAACGGCTGATGACATACTTTCTTTATATGATGTTAGAATTGAAAAAAATAGGCTTTTCTGAGGAGTTGAGAAAATGAATTATAAAAAAAAAGATTGAAAAATTGAAAAAATTTTCAAACGCGTTGACTTTGAATTATCGATGGCATAATAATTAATTACATGCTATTAGAATTAAAAATTTAACGTTTTTGCGGAATATGTTTTGAGGAAATGAAATTAATTCTAAAAATTAAAAAAAAAAAAAAAAAACTGAAAAAGTATTGGAAAATGTTGGAAAAAAATATTTAGGTGCATCAACATTTTAATAGAAAATTATGAAATTCTAAAAGAACTCTAAATACCGCAAATATTTCCTCACCTTCGGATAAAACAAGCTGCAAACATAACGAGATACTCTTTTCAGAAAAAACACATTCATCCAAGACAGCATGAATAGCAGAAAAAAGCTCCCGAAAATCTTGAAGTTATACTCCCCGGGCGCTGTTGGATTCGGCAGACAATCTGCGACAGATATGAAGTCAACATCAGCATTCAGCTTGACAAATGGTTTCTACGCTATGAAAAATCAGCTCGAATGGAAAAATGCCTCCATCGTTTATTAATTACCGCCCTCGGATCATTCTGACAATTGGGTTTTAATTAATGATCCGGCCGCAGAAAACTACCATAGACCAGTAATGATAATGAAAAAGGCGGACTGGAATTTGATTGACGCAAATGTAATGTTCAACAGTTCATTCATAAATCGAAGTGATGTCAAGGACGCTACGAAATATGTACCGTTTGCCAATCCAATACCACAGAATTTCGGTAACCGGCCGGTAAATTAAAATTGTCAGATTCACGTGCACCGTGGTACGTTTCGGGTAAATTAATTCGTGCCAGAATAATGGAAAATCGAATTAACCCACCGTATGGATTTGGAAATTGGAAAATAATGTAAATACTTACCTTCGTTAGTGGAAAACTGCTTAACTCTTTTCTTAATGACGAAATTATGAGCTAACGAGCGTAATATTGAAGCGAGGAAACCGACGCCTTTGATCTCCAGAGATAAATCGTGGTGGCCTGAAAAATACAAAAATTGAAAAGGGTATGGGGTTTTTGTCTAAGTACATTACATATTGGAAGTTTTCAATCGTAAAAAAACATATCTAAGCATAGAGCGATCACCCTGGAAAAATAACTAAAAAAAAACGTGTTTTTTTACGTCGAATTTCGTTGTTTATTCGGTTTTGGTCATTTCCTCATTTCTTTGAACCAAGAGCCCAAAATTCAGGGGTGGTTTTGGAATAGAAAATCTGAGGAAGCCAGAAAGTGCAAAGAAACATTTTTCAGAATATTTTTAATACAAATTTAACAACAAAAAAAAAACAACAGAAAATTCAAACAGGTTTACTTATTTTGTATTTTTATTACGTCTTGAATTTTATTTTAATTACTCATTATGTTGGAAAGAAATTTTGAAAACTTTTTAAAATTCAGTTATTTTTGAGTTTGATAAATCTGAAAAAATTTGAATAAATCCAAATTGAAGAATTTTGTGACCCTGCCGGGAAGAAGGGACCTTGCGTTAAAAAAATCGATGTCTCATTTTTCACGTTTTTGGACACCAAATCTGGACCAAAAACATAAAAATAAAGACATCGATTTTTTTACACACGGTCCTTTCTTTCCGGCAGGGTCACAAATACTGAAATGTTATACAATTATGAAAACTTTTCCAATAATTCTAAAATATTCCTCAATTTTATTGAAATACTTACATTTTCATGTTTTTCAAAATATTTACTGATTCAACAATTGGAAGGAATTTTTCAGGACATGAAATTTGAAAAAAAAATAGGAAAAATTGTTGAAAAAATTTATGGTTGAGGTTGAATTGGAAATCGAAGACCATTTCGAAAAAATTTCATTTGTTCTGATAGAATTTAGTTAAATTTTTCTAGACACATTTTACCAAAACTGTGGTGCTTAAAAAAATCCAACCTTTGAAAAAAGCAATGATAGTTTGACTTCCATTACTTCCCTTGGAAAATCGCCTCTGCCAAAATTGCAAAAAATCTTACAAAAATGTTGTAATTTTCGCAGATTTTTCAAATTTTGAGCGTTTGGTACGGAAAGAAATGGTTAAATGAAAAATCCAATTCTATATTCGTATTCAGCAGGTTTAAATACCAAGACCCTTTTTGCAATATTTTTGCTTGAAATTTCAAAATTTACTTTTTTTCATTGATTTTAGGACGAAAAAGCTGAAAAAAAAACTAATTTCGAGACGTCTGCTAAAATAATCACGAAAAGAGAGCTAATCCAGATATTTTCACCTGCTGAACACGAATATGGGATTGGTTTTTTTCATTTTTTTTCAAACTTCAAATTTTTTTGTCAAGGTTACAATTTTTTAAATCGTCTGGGAGAAATTTTTGACTTGAAGAATTGACCTGACTCTTGAGCTTGTTTTACAAATTTGCAGTTACGTTGAAAACATTTTGTTAAAAAATTGTAACGTAGACAAAAATTTAAGGTTTGGAACAGTATTTAAAACACGTCAAGTAAAATTAAAGTTGAAAAGAAATTTTGTAAAAAATTTATTCCTCGTTAAGAAAAATTTTGAAATTGAAAAAAAATTGAAAAAAAATTTTGAGAAAAATTACGACTTCGTCAAGAAAAAATTTCGAAGTTGAAAAAAATTGTGGGAAAAAATTACGACGTTACCAAGAAAAAATTTTGAAGTTGAAAAAAAATTTTGAGAAAAATTGTGACCTCGTCAAGAAAAAATTTCGAACTGGAAAAAAAACGACGAAATGTGGACTAAAGAAAAAAAAATCGCCCACCAACCTACGGAGATCCGTAAAACAGGTTCACGTTTAAAAACTTTAAATTATTATAAAAAACGTGAAGACGTGCTCCAAAATTTTTGAAAAAATTATTATAACTAGGTACACCTCTGAAAAATGTAACTTCGTGCCAAAGAACAGAAAATTTTATTTTGCTTCAGTTGAAATGAAAAATTCTTGAAAATTATGCAATAAAAAAATAGCCATAACTTCGAATGGGAAGGGGGTTAGGTTCAAAATTTTGCGAAAATTTTTTCCACTTGATATACACCACTTTGAGGTGTTCAGGAGCCCAAAATCGCCAAGGGCCAAATTCATCCCTTATCCAGCTATCCTTTACAACGGATCAATTTATCAATGAAAACATCTTAGGTAGGTACCTACCTACTTGTTCGTAAGTAATATTTCCGTGTGTCCTAATATCAGCCAAAATACCATACAAAAAGTAATCGATGCCCACAAAGATTATGGTAAAAAAGAACATCAGCAAAGCACCGATTATGGAATGAAGCTGTAAAAAAAATTACAATTTTTTTAAATAAAATATATATATTTTTTCTAAAAATTCGCCACACCAAAAACTTACAAATTCTGCTTTATCATAGGTGGTCAAATAGAATCGATAGACATCAGTGAGTTCCCTTTTTTCGCCGGATTTCAAAGGAAGCAAGGTAAATTTACCTTTGGAATATCTTCGGTAATCAATTTTCCGAAAATACCACGTTATGTAGGTATTATCCGCATCGACATCCGTTAAGTAATTAGAAATGTAATTATTGCAGCTGCAAAGGTAGTAAAATTTAGACACAGACGAGTAATTTTTCACCTCCTATCGTCGACATGCTCGAATTTTATGTGAAATTTCACCCACGCATTTGTACAAGTACCACTAAATTTCGTCTGGATTTCGATGATTTATTGGTAACGTCGTTTAAACGACGATTTAAAATATTTTCATAAATCCAAACTCGATTTCGAATTAGATTAATTTTTACATCGTTAAATTTTATCGCTTTCCAAAAGCCAGAGCCGAATGAAGCTTTAATTTAATATGACGTCGGAGCTTTTAATGCGACCAAGTCACGTGAGGTTTTTGCATTGTATATGGTGAAAAGGTAATAAAAAATTTTACGTGCGACATAATCGAACACCATTTTCGAATTAAGGTGTTGCAAGAGAATTTGCCTCGAGGCTAATTAATCATGGTAATTTAAAGTTTCCAGATTGAATTACATCCTTTGAGAGTTGACGATATTTTACACGTACCCATCAAACTCAATTTACCAAAAAATTTTCTCGGCTGAGGTTAACCTTTTCAAAGCTCGTAATGTATTCGCCCTTTGGTAAGGGTATTTTTGGCAAGTTATGAGTTGAGTTGAGTTTAAGGGTTCTGTGTTTCGTTGCTAGTAAATTTCTGGTATTATATTTAGAGACGAATTTTCGTAACGACGTAATAGATACTTTATTGTGTTACGTACAAATGCGTAGGAGGTGGTTTGTGATTCAGAGATGACGAATACTAAAAAGTCAGAATAAGGGGATGAAGTCGACCGAGCAACTGACAAAGATAGGTATTAAAATATATTTTTATTTTATTTTCTAAAAAAAATCTTACAGTAAATTCCATTTTACTTAAGTATTCATTTTTTTAACATTAGGTAAGTGCAACGATTTACCAGTGATGGAAAATTGGAATCGGAACTAGAACTGAAAACTGAAAAAAACTGGAACTAGAATTAAAATTAATTTCAGTTTTATACCAGTTCCAGTATTTTTTTTTTGCAAATTAATTTTTTTTTTCAAATTTCTTTTTTTTAATTTTTTTTTCAATCAAAATTATCATTTTTTTGCTTTTCTCTTACATTACACACTAGTTTTATTTTTTTATTTTTTGGAAAATTCAAGGTTTTGTCAACAGATTTCCAAATGGAGTAGAGAACAAAAAATTCGAAATTTTGAAAATTTGACTTGATAAAGTAAAAAATTCAAGTATAGAAATTCACTAATCCGCAATATTTAATTGAAAATTTTTCACTGCAAATTAAAAAACAAAAACAACCCCAAACGAACTTTGAAAATTTACGTAGAAAAGTGAATAAAAAAAAGTGGCGTTTTGAAATTTTCATCAATTAAAAATATCCTCTCAGTACATTCATCAAAATTTGAAAATTTTTTGTTGAAAAATTCAGGACTTAGGAAGTCAGGACAAGGAGCCACAAAATTTCTAAAAAAGATCACTTCCCCAGGGTTTTCCCTGAAATCTTGTGTGTTGTGCTCGAATATATAAATATGAAAAATGAAAAAACTATGCTTTGATAAGAAATAGAAGAACAACAAAGTTCAATTTTTGCCGAAAATTTTTGATTTTTTTATTCCTCGGAATTCAACAAATTGGAACTGAAAACTGGAACTAGAAAATATTGGAAATTGGAAATGGAATTTTTATCTCATCCCTGGGGGGCTGAGGGGCCAACATACGCGATTTTCAAGTTAAAAACATTTGAAAATTCTATCTCCGCGAGTTATCAACCGATTTTTTTCAAACTTAGCACATAGGTAGAAGTACTAAAGGTGAGTGCCCTGTAATTTTTCAGATTTTTTCGACCACTTAAAAACCTTGAATTTGACTTAGAAATTTTCTAATCCTGCTGGAGGGCACAGTTTGGAGGCCGTTGAAAAATTTTTTAATAAATTTTTTAATATGTATTTTACATTTCTGAGAATTTTTTCAGGTGCTGGAAAGTGGTCAAATGTTCAAAAACCCGCTGGAATTCTTCGTTTTTTGGGTCACTTTTTTTTCAATGTTCCTGAATATGTGTTTAGAAAATTATGAACTTGAATTTTTATCGCTGGCAGCACTTTTTACTGAAAAAAGTAAAAATATTGAAGCTAAATAGCTATAATTTTTTAAAAGTGCGTTGACATTATCAAAAATTATAATGTACGCACTTGAATTTTTTTTTTGACAATCAGAAAGTTTGACAACCATTCATTTCCAAAAAAGCAAAAATTTTTTTGAAAAAAAACAGATTTTTTTAACAAAATTGTTTTTTTTTTTCAAAAAAAATCTTACTATGTTTTATTTATTTTTAAAAAAATCAAAATGTTGAGTTTTTTTAAAATCAAATTTTGTCGTTGATTTTATAAAAACCTCCTTTGTGACACTTTTTTTAGAGTTTTTTTTGATCTTGTTGGAATCATCTTGACGAGCTGCGTTGGTTGAGAGGGGCTCCGATTTGTTATGTTCACATTTAAATGTAAATTAAATGAATCGGAGTTTTTTCTTGGGTCGATTTGGCTCGTTGAGACGAATCCAACAAACTGAAAAAGCTCACCTGGAAAAAAGTCGCATAGGAAGTTTTTATAAAATCAATGAAGATTTTTGAAATTTCAAATTCAACATTCAAGCTTCCGTCAAGGGAGGTTTATCATGGATCAAAAAATTCCGAAATTTTTCCACGGCTCTTTTCAAAGCCATTTCAGAAAAAATTTGGCATCCACCCATCAAACTTTCATAAAAGTTAAAATACGATGCACTGAGCAACTTGAATTAGGTAAGTATTAGTCGTCCACGTCCATAAAAAAAAGAGACCTTAGTGGTAGGTAAAAACAAAATTTCTAAAAAAAAAATTTAAAGTTTAATGGGCTTTTTATAGTTTTTTTTTGAATAAAATTTTGAGAAGTTCTTGTACTACATTTCGATTTTAGGGCACTTTTTGAAGTCTGGAGACCTTGGAGATGGTTTTAATTGTTTTTTTAAGGGTTTTCTGAATCCGAATTCGAAAAAGAGTGATTTCTGGTAAAATTACCGCTAAGGTCCCTTCTATTATAGATGGTTACAGATTAAAATTGCAAAAGTTGTGATAAGTAGGTAGGTATCTTGAACTTGCAAAATTTCTATTAAATTAAATATTGTGAAAAATGCTGCATTCTCGAAGACCAAATTCTTGAATTTTTATTTCATAGAACGTGTTAAAATTTTTCTTTTTTCTGTCCAAGAATTTCACGAACCTCTCTAAATTTGCCATCTGGATCTGCTCCTGATGTAAAAAATAAATTTTCCGTACAATTTGCCCAAATCCCCTTGAAAATCCAGAATTTATCTTCACATCAATCTCCATCTCCGCTCACCTTTTCTAATTCCTTTCTACGATTTCGCACCGATAATTCAAACCCATCCGCACTTCGCACTTACAATCAACTCACATAGGTGTTTTCGGATTAAAAATGCTTGGAAATATTTCATCGGTTCAATTTCGCCACCATCCATAGGACAATGCTATAAGGATTCTCCATTACGAAGGACTTTTATCGGCATGAAATCAAGTAAGTGCTCCGCAGTTAGGCAACATATCACTCTTCCGTCGAATGTTCTCTTTTTTTAACATGTCACGCACCACAGTAAAGCGTGAACTTGTAACGTTAATTAATTGCCGAAGTTCACGTGTAGAGTCAATGAACGAAAAAAAAGGATAAAAACTCCAAGGGCATATTTTACAAATCTTTCAATTTACGGAACATTCACGCTCGCCCACGCTTTCGTTTGGTACATCGACGACCCAATGATATATTTACCGGAATAAATATTTGTGCGTAAACTAAATTAGCCGGAAATACATCAGACAATAATTACTCTAAAAGGTTTTTGAATTGTGAACATTTGAGACACGCGGTAAACTTTCCACTTTGAAATCGGGTCACTGGTGACGTCATAGACCCGAAGAAAATCCGAGAGGTGATTTTCAATAAGAATAAAGTTTATATTTACATTATTGCTACGAAATACAGCGACAAATAAAAAATAAGGAAAACCAGTCGTTTTAATGGTTTAAAAAAGAGTTCAGGGTAAATGAATTTTTCACGTGGGATTACAGAACACGTATAAAATAACACTATTGTGGTCGAATGCAAAATGGTCTTTGACGTAACCATCTTCTAATTATTTTTGCCCGAAATGGGATTTCAACGATCCAAGTTCAAAATAATTTTGAGTTCAAATGTGTTCAATTTGAATTTCATCAATTTTTTTCCAACTATTTACTTTTCACTTTTAATTTTTTTCCTCTACTTCATATCATTTCTACTTTCAAAATTCTCTCCAAGTTACTCATTAAATTTATAAGAAATTTTGAAAAACATGAAATTGAATTTTTTTTTGAAAAATCTTTAGTAGAAAAAATTTTAAAGTTGAAAAAAAAAACTTGAAAAAAATTAGAATTATTGGAAACGATTTTCCGTTGGAAAAAATTTCAAAAAATATGCCTAAATGATGAAAATAAATTGAAGAAATCGAAATTTTTTTTCTAATACCAACTAAAATGTTCCCCAACTATAATTTTTTTTAATTAAAAATTTCTCAAAAAATTTTCCAACTTTAATTTCTTAAAATCTTTTCGAATTTGGTATATTTTTATAATTTCATCCGATTGAAAATTTTTTCCAATCACATTTTTTGCAATTGTTAATTTTTCAAATTTACATTTTTTCAAAAATTTTTCAAATTTAATTACCTACTAAATTTCTTTTCAATATCATGTTCCAAGAAAATTCATCCAACTTAAAATTTTTTGAAATAATTTTAAACTTTTCCTCATTGTTTCAACTTTTGATTTTCTAAAAAAAATTTCAACTTCATGGTTTTCTTTCAAATCTTATCTAACGGATAATTTTTATTAAAATAGTGAATTCCGAAAAAAAAATCCAAAAAAATTGAAATTGGAAAACTTGAAAAAATTGAAATCTTCAACTGCTAAAAAAAATTTAATTGGATTGTTTTCAGGGTTACATTTTCTTGAAATTCTTTCAACCTTGAATCAAGATTAGAGCGAATCCACCTTTTAGATTCGAATCCGAATCCACAAATCATTGAGTTTCAAATCCTTCAAAACGATCCGAATCCATTTTACGAATCTATAATTTTTTTGGCTTCGAATCAATCAAATAAATCCAGTCTCACATAGGAATTCGAATAAATTTTTTCGAATCCAGCCTTTCTAACCCTGCTTTGAATTTAGAAATTTTTTGGTTTTAAGTTTCATATTTTCATCATTTTTTAAAATTTCTTCCAATTACTTAAATACAGGGTGTCTAACAGGTCAAGCTGTCTGATGAGTCAAGCTTTTTTCCTTGCAGGCGAGCTGGTCCTGAAAAGTCAAGCTTTTTTACTAATTCACTCAAAACGTCAAGCTTTTTTTCAATTATGAGAAAGAAGAGTATTTTTGAGGGAAGGACAAAAAAGTACTTAAAATTTTCTTTAAAACGAATGTACGCAAGGGGGTCAAAAAATATGGGATTGCTGTCAAAAAAGTCATTCGAAATGGTCATGCTAAGTCAAGCTTTTTTCTCAAAAAATTTTTTTAGACGCCCAGTACCATTATTGTTTTGGAAAAAATATCGACAATTTCCTATGAAGTTGAAATTTTTAAAAAAATTCATAGTTGCGAAAAGTTTTTCAATGAAAATATTTGTAAGAGGTGGACTTGGCCCTACTGACTATCCCTAGAGTGGTGTATGTGGATGCACTGCGCCGCTCGCCGGTAGTCCGCCGGTACCCGGATATCTCCAGGGTACCGGCAACGAATTCAGTAGCAAAAGTGTCGGAGTGACGAGCTGAACGTGTATCCACGGCAGCTCCGTTGAGAGTACATGCCCATTCTATTAATTTGTCTATTCGTGTGTATTATTTTTAATAATATAATTTGTGTTTGTTCGTGATACGTGCAAATAAACGTGTTAATGACTATTGTATGTCAAGTTCTTTTCTTGTAATTCCGATAGTATCAAGTGTGACGGTTCTTTGATATTTATCATTGGCGCCCTGCACGTGTGGGTAAAGAACGTGCATAAGTTTGATCAGCTTATCCACGTAAACTGACCCACGAGGTGGTCAGCGAACCCACCGAACCCCCAAAAGTTCATCAACTTTTGGGAAACTTTCGGTTCTTCAGCCGGAAGTTCGCGAGGTATTTTTCAACACCTTGCATCGCCATAGGCGAAACCGGGTACACAATCGCTATTGCCTTTGTGTACCTTATCCATAGTTTAATTTTAATTATAAGAAGTGTATTTTTAAGTGTAATTATAAGGCTAAAAAATATACGTTGGTTATAGCCACGTATATCGTAATCGTATGCTGCCATTGCATCATACGATTGTAACGGCCAATCACAACACAGCGTTCCGCGTCGGTTACCCCGCACCGTTTCTTCAGACGGCAGCTCGTATCCAACGCATGGAACTAGCTACTGTGCAACGTAGATATACGGCACAGTAGCATTTTTTATCTCGTGTGATTATAACGGCCGAATTTTGCGGTTAATAAGATCTTACCTGTAGTGTAAAAATAAATACAGATTATAATCGTGTATTTATTTCTGATTGTGTGTATTTATTCGCGATCTTTTTGTGGTACTATTTTCTCTCTCTGTTTCAGCCAACTGTAAATCTACAGTTGACTGAAGAAAAAATTACGTTTGAATATTTTCAAAACGTAATTATCAGTGAAGAAAAATTCCGCAAATTATTGCGAATTTGATTTTGACACTGAAACGTGATTCATCAACCACGTTTCAATACCCGGTACTGATAATTCGCGATCTATTTTTTCGCCAAATTGTCAGTGGTACCCAAAGTATTCAATAATCATCATTATTGAATACTTCTACGTGTATAATTTTATCAGATTATACAGCAAAAAATCAGCATGATTACTGATACTGCTGATTTGAACCGGATTGATGTAGACGCCGACCCGGCATCCCAGGTCGACGTCAACGCCACAGGTGACGCCGGCACGCGTCCGACGCGACAAGCGGCATCAACGGCTCGCGATCTGGTACATAAAGTGACCCGACCGCGATCGTATACCAGGAAACGTACCTCCGGTGCCAATTTTCATCAAAATGGTCCGGAGGAAACGTTGGAAACAGCTGATCAGCTGAAAAACGTTACGAATACGATTCCGACGCCCGCTAGCACGAACGCGTCGTCACCGCCGCCGAACCAGGTTAGTGTGGCCGGAAATATCTCCGCCTCACCAACCACCCCGACGGCGAATCCCTCGCTGATAAATCACGGGGGATCAAATTCCGAACGTGTAACAATTGAGGACGACCCTGTCAATGAAGAGGTCGACCCAAGTGACATGAATACGTACTCAGACGATGACGGAGAGCGAACTATCATGCCTGGACTCGGTTACGGTGACCATCTCCTCCATGAGAATACTCAAACGAAGGAGATGTCACCGAACAGCGCGCTCCAGACCATCGCGGTGCCTGTAGATGTACATGCAACCGAGGTGGCATCTGGTGCCGCCTCACCAACCGGCCAGCAGGTAATTACGCTCCAACGAAGTCGTCTCAACCTGGATACGAATATCGCTCAGATGCCTCAGATGGAATTATCGAGGAATTTCGACAGTATGATTGAGGCCATGCAGACGATGCACTCATGGCTCAATCAAGAGCGACTCGCCAACCACTCACGAGTTGGCAACCTGGAAAATTTAATGATCAACCAGTACCATCGCAGTATGGCCAACCACAACGCGATAGGTAAGGTCACCGATGTTCTGGCTGATCACAACGCCCGATTGGAGAAATCTTACGCGAACGTGGACAAGCTGTGCGCTATGATGAGCAGCAATGCCAACAGGATCGCCGAAGTCGACCAAAAACACGAATTCGCGATTTCGCAATTACGTAATGAGACTGAGGAACGATTCCAGCAGGTTGAGGAGGGAGTGATCACTTCCTCCAGCAACCAGCAGACTCGAATTGAACAGACGGCTACAATTGTGATGGATCTTTCCTCACAATTGAAGAAAACCCAGGAAGAGCTCAAAGCTTTGAAACAGGAGGGTATTCCCCCCCGTACTCAAAAAGAGCCATACCATGGTACGTCTAAAATGTCGAAATTGGCCCTCAGTGTTGAAGCAATGAAGGCCAACGACATTAAATTCGATGCTGGCATGAAACATCATCCCCACGATTTCGTCGCAAGATTTGAAGCATACCTCGCCGGAGTAATTTTACCCGACGGGCAAAAATGCTCACTTTTTCTTGGATTGATCGAAATCAGAGCGGATTGGGTCGGCGACCACCGACACTGTACTGATTACATCGAGCTCCGAGCTGCTTTTTTCAAAGAGTTTTGGAGCTCCGATGAACAACAGGCAGCGTTGAGTTATTTCCGCAGACATCTGCGAAGTGCGCCCAATACTCGGACCCTCGCTACTCGGTTTTTGAACTGGTACCGAACGTTCGAGAATATGGACTCGATTACCGACTCTGACATAATCAAGATTATGTACAATAAAATGCCTGCTTCAATGCAGCGGCATTTCGATGACCCCGAACTGCGTACGAGTAAGGAGCTTTTCAAGGCCAAACTGCGCACTGTCAGTGAGGACAGAGATTCCTCGTCCCTTGACACAAAGTGTACTCTGGATGAGGGAGTGGAAAAAGCGGTTATTCAACCCAAAAACACTCCCTCCTCCGGAAAAAAGCAGAATTACGCCAAGAAAGGCAACAAAAACTGGCCTCCTTTTGCGGGCCAAAAGGAACAAAAAACCACGAGTAATGACTCTGGCACTGCCAAACAAAATCCGCGGACACCGTCCCCGATTTTGAAAAAAGCAGTGACGTTCCAGGAACCGCAAAAGAAACGCCAGGTCCCAGTTCAAAATGTTGAACTTGGACAAAGCGAACCCGAAACCGACGTCGACGAATCCGCAGCGAAGGATGTCGACTTGGAAACTGATCTCGCCATATCATCATCAGACGATGATTTGGGAAACGAGGAAAACTAGGGGCAGATGGGCAATCCCCTAGTTCGAAATCCGTGCCCATCAAGTCGATAGAAACTTCGGACAACAGTAAGTCGGAGAAAATTTCGCTTCCGAAAAAACCTCTGAATACTGAACCTCCGAAGAAAATCACCGAAAGTGAATTGCGTGATTTTGCGTTCATCGGCGATGGAATTAGTCATTTCATTCGTCGAGCAGAGGGCGGGGAGAATAATCTTCCCTCGTACCTAAAAAACCAGATATCTCTGGAAAAACTGCTCGAAGAACTCGAACCCGCGCAATTCACACGCAAAAAAGCCATTTTGTCCGCTGGTCAATTGGAATTAAATTATTCCAAAAAACCATTCGAAGTAGTGGAAAAAGAACTCCGAGCGGTAGTGGATTGCCTCTGCCGCAAAGGGTTCGAACAAATTGTTCTGCTATTTCCTGTGGTTAAACCGCGGCTCCAAGGCGAAAAACCGGTAGCACGGCACCGGTATGTCAGATATAGACGTATGTACTCTCGTCTTACTCAAGACGAGCGTATACAGGTCTGGCATGCCCCTGCTCAGTGCTACTTGGAATTGGAATACGCCAGTGACTTCGCCGGGAAGAAGTATCCTCGCCCGGCGATAGACTCAAACTGGAATATTATTCCGCGTTGTAGCAAGTTCAATTTTTCGAATACGATCAAGAAGTGGTTCATCGCCAACAACACCTACGGCGAAGTTCTCAATGCGTTACGCAGCGAATTGTTGAAATTCAACAAAAATCCGCGCGCAACGCCAGCGACCACCGGCCCGTTGAATATTCGGTATGATAACGATGACATCTATAAATCCGACATCGACGCTAAAGAAAAGGCCGAAAAACGTAAGAAACAAGAAGAATTCTACACGCTACGACCGGAAAAAACCATGCCTCCACCAGGCATGAAACCGCCCGACACCTCGGATTCGAGCGACGCGGAACATGGCGTTGACTATACAACACATGCCCGTAGGCGAAAACTCGTTAAAGTTGCGCCGGCTTCGAGTGATGACTCGAAACCCGCAGCTAAAGTTGTGACGGTATCGGATAATAATCCGAAACCCACAACGAAAACGAAAATCAAGCCGATCGACCCCGAGGATGTCGATGACCTTAATGTCGTTTTTCACTATCAAACTGCTCGCGAGAAAGTATCTTCGAGCAGTAGTAGTTCGTCGGATAGTGACAACGACGCAACCGATGGATTTCAAACGGCTTCCGAGAACCACGGCCCTTCGGTGCGGATAGTTGATCCAATCGAAAATGCCAAATACTCAAAGTCGAGAAAAATCCGAGAACTTGATCCGATTATTCGGAAACAAATCGTAACCGAATCATGTGAAGATCCGACGTGTGTGGTCGAATTGGAAATCCAGGAAAATTCGACCATCGCTGCTCAACTGGACACAGGGGCACTCCCCAATGTGATGTCTCATTATTGGGTGAAGAAAATCACCGAAGAGCACCCCGACAACATTATGTATATTCCGTTGTCGAGACCTATCAAAATGAAATTGGCGGATGGAAAGCTCGTCAGCTCCATGACCCATATAGTTTTGGTAGCGTTACACTTCGGCGACGTACCGATGGTCATGCCATTTTATGTGCTTGATACGTCGGCGTCGATTTGTATCATAGGTCGACTTTCGATGAAGCTATTGCACATCGAACTGAGTATTCAGAACGGATATGCGTATTGTAAACAACCAGGAGCACCGAGACGTACGAAATTACGCTTCATGGAAGGAGGCTCCTTCCAAGGTGCCGATATCCTCCATGTGAAGCTACCGAAAGCGTACGAACAGGAAGCCATTCACCACACACAGAAACGGACTCAACATGTGGATTGGTTACCTCTCGACCCGGAGGACCGAGATTTCGGTCCCGAACAATTCGCGAGAAAATTACGCGAAGACCTCAATCAGGCAGTAAAAGACGGCGGCATTACTCAAGAGGTAGCTGATGAGGCATACGAGGAGTTGATAATCTTCTCGGATTGCTTCAGCAAATACCCAGGAGCGTACACAGGTGAACAAGTCGATTTCAACTTTGTTCCGGAGAAAGACCGGAAGAAAGATTGGAGAGGCGAGAAATATCGCCCTTCGAATAAGTTGAAAATGCTTATTCGAAAGTCGATAAAAATCATGCTGGCGCTCAAAATAATCCGTCTGTCGAAATCCCACTATATCAACACGTTGGCTCCCGTTTTAAAATCAAACGGGGAGCTCCGCCTGTGCCTGAATGCGGACGAACTTAATCAGTGGCTCCAGCGTATGTACACTGAGCCACGCTGCATAGAGACCATCCTTAACGAAACCCACGGAAACTGGTTCAGTACCTTGGATTTTGTTGCTGGCTTCTGGCAGCTGATCTTGAGCGCTCGCTCGAGAAAGTTCACCGCATTTCAGGTCGAGGGGCAGGTATACGAATTTAATCGTATGCCGTACGGCCTCAAGACAGCATCGGCGGAGTTCATACATATGATGAACAAGGTGATCCCGATTGGCACCAAGGGCGTCCAGACTTTCGTCGACGATGTCCTCATAATGGCCAAAACGTTCCGGGAGATGGTGGAACGGCTTAAGGCGGTCCTGATGTTGATCAGGGCCAATGGCCTCAAGCTGAACCCACTAAAACCGCTTTATTCAAGCGGGAGACGAAGCACCTTGGCTTCACCTTAGCCAGCGAACAGATCGGCAAGCAGAGCGAAAAGGTCCAGAAATTCGCCGATTTCAAGAAGAAACACACGAACAAAAAGGGTGAATTCGCTCTTAAGTCCGTGAAAGATATACAAACCCTCGTTGGATTAACAGGGCTGTATAAACGTTTCATTCCTGAATATCAGCAGATTCTGGCGCCGATTCACAAACTTACTGAGGCAAATGTGCCCTTTAAGTGGGGTCCTGAGCAACAAGCTGCTTTTGAGCGGCTTGAAGCTGAATACATCAAGGACTTTAAGCTCCGCCCACCCGATCCGAAACACGATTTGTACTTGGAGACCATGGTGACTCACGACGCCATGAACTCCGTTTTATACCAGACCATAGATGGTAAGGATCAAGTAGTTATGTTTACGAGCTACTCGTTCCGACCGCACCAGAAGGACTACACCATTCTTGATAAAGAGATGCAGACTCTGGTGACGACCATCCATAAATTGCAACCGTGGCTACACGGTCAGCGAATTCATGTCCGTTCCGACCTGAAAGCCGTAGTACGGAAGTTTGAGACGATAATCCAGACTCACCGTAAGGCGGCCGGATGGATCACGGAATTAAACGGTTATGATCTGGTATACGACATTCGTCCTCCAAAGAAATACCTATTTCGAATAAATGCACCAGAGCTTACTCTGTGCACGATTGAAATGGCTTTGGATAAATTAGATTGGACGAATATCCAGCCATACGCCGTAGAATATACGGAGACAATGGCCGGAGACCTTTTCTCCAGTCTGGACGATTTGTCGTCGTTCCAAGAAGAAGACAAGGCTTGCGCGAATATTAAATATTGGCTGACCAACGATTTCAAGGCAGCCGATAAAAAGTCGCAAGCGAAACAAGCCCGATACCGGAAAAAATTTGCCATGTCGACGGATTCGAACGGGCGACCTCTCGTAGTTCGAACTTTCGAAAATGGTGAAGTTGTTCCGGTCATACCGCAGGACCTTTTCCGCGACACCATCGACTACCTACACGACTCTTACGGTCACGTAGGGCCTGCAAAACTCGAACAAATCTTCAAGCATTTGTATTTTTATCCAAATGCGATGAAGTATATTCGTTTAATTTGCAGCGAATGTATCGTGTGTAAGATCAACAAGAGCTATGTATCTAAGAGAATTCTCGAGTACGCCCAGGTTGAAGCTTACGGTATCGGTGACGTCATTTCCGTAGACCTCTTTGGCCCGGTAGGAGGAACCAAAACCGGTCCCCGTTTCCTATTTGTGGCTAAAGATGTGTTTACTGGGAGATGTTGGTTACGTACGCTCAACAAGATTAACAACAAGAATGTTTCTGGCGCAATGGAACGCGTAATTCAGGACATTCAGAGCCACAACATCTCCATCGGAAAAGTAGTCTCAGATAATGGGTCTCAGTTCACTAGCCATCGCTGGAACGACCTATTATTGTCACATGGAATCGACGTACGGCACACTACGACGTATAATCCGCAAAGTTCCTTGGTTGAACGTACCATGCGAATAATTGGGGACAAGCTTCGTGTAAAACTCAACGAACGATACAACCCGAAAGGTAATCACCACGGGTGGTATCAATATGTTCACGAGATTGAGCTCGAAATCAACAATACGCCGACGCCGTACAACTTCACCCCGAACGAGGCCTGGGGCATTCCTAACGAAATTTCGAAGGGAGTACCCACCCCGACCTCTCAGTTCAACTTCAAACACGAGTTGAAGCAATTGCTTGAAAATTCGATTCGAAAAGAACTGAAGTCAACGACCTCAGAGGATTTGTTGATAAACAAACTCACTGAGAAAGACCTGATTGTCGACGACGATGAGTACATTCGAGTCACGGCCGACGGAGCGTGTTCACGCAACGGCGACCCAGACGCGATAGCAGGTATCGGTATATGTTTTTCGCCGGATTCGGTAAAAAATGTATCCGAACGTATCGAGATTCCGGGCTTCCCCAACTCGAACAACCTAGCTGAAATAATCGCTGTCAAAAAAGCACTCGAAATACTCGTCTTCAATGAGATCAAAAACGTGAAAATGTTCACGGATTCGTTATACGTGACCAACGCATTGAACCTCCATATGGAGCAATGGCTCTCAAATGGATGGAAAAATGCCAAAAAACAGGAGGTCGTGCACAAGGAGCTATTTCTAGACCTTGTGCAATGGACCAAGAAGTTTGAGAAATTTCAACTTCACCATGTTAAGGCCCATGGTCACGAGATAACGAATATTTTCGCAGACCGTTTAGCGAAGAAAAGTGTATACACGTCTGAGCTAAAAACGGCAAAAATTGACGCCATGTCCGACAAAGAGGCGATTGAAGCATATATTCGTGAACGTCGTAACCTTCAACGAATACATGACGAGTACATTTTCAACAAAAAACATGGCGACCCAACTCCACTGCAGAAAGGAGATATCGTTCTGCTAACGGAGCACAAGCAATCGACAGCTCTTAAAGGGATTTCCCAAAAATTGCTGCCGAAACGCATGGGCCCATATTTTGTTACGAAAAGGGTTACTCACAATTGCTACAAAATTGTCGAGAACATGGAAGATACTGTGGGTAAGGTAGTTAGCATTCGCCAACTATCTCTCTTCCTGTCGGCTGCTCAGCGCGACGAGCTCAAAGCGGAATGCTTGAAATCTCGCCTGAGTAACCAAAAACTCGAAGAAAAAATTCACAGTTATCTCCACGACTACGAGAAAATAGGCTCCGAGATATCTCCCGCAGCCTTCAAACGACCAGTCAAAATTTCTGCCGAACAAATTGCCAAGGAAGCGGCGGAAGAGATACGTATTCGTCGCTCGGCAAGACTACAGCAGAAACGGGAAGAGGGGGCGAAAAGAGTGGATATCTCCGCTCAAAAACCCCCTCCAACCCCTCCTATGCCGCCGGTGAAAAAATTCACTTCAGTTTCAAAGAAACTGAAGAAAATGAAAGAGCCGGAAAAACTGGACGCCCTTGTTGATAATATCAAAAAGGCAACAGTAACATCGACGCGTTTCAAAAAAGTACAGGAGGCCGCGGAAAATCACTTGAGCAATCGCTCAAGACGAAAACCGCGGCCAAAAGTACCTGATTCGTCTGTTTTAACTGATATATTAGTCAAAAAAGCGAATTCGAAACCGTCAAGTGACGTCACGCAGCCCGTACCTGCAACTGACGTCACGAAGATGCATCCATCTCGTGACGTCAAGAAAAAAACAGGTACAGCTGACGTCACAAAGCCGAAAACAAGGTCGACCAAAAACGTCACAGCGCCGACTGACGTCACGAACGCGAATCCGCTTCCTGACGTCACGACAGCGAAACCATCTGCTGACGTCATAGAACCAAAACACAAGTCTACTCGGAGAAAGAAACTTACGTTGCCGGTAGCGATGCTAAAATTCCTGGACAAATTTGAAAAGGAATACATCGCGAAAGTATACGAAGAGGAATTCTCCGAGGAAAATTACGATGACTCCGGTTATTCAACCGGAGAATCGTAATTTTCCAAACAGCGACCACCTTGCGCAACTCAATTTTGTGCCGCCATGTGTGGTAACACTGGTTCGGTTACGAGATTGACTCAACGCGCACCATGTATTTACCTCTTGTATCATCATACGGAGGTAATTTGTGTTAAAATTTTCGTTTTGATACGTTTTGATTGTCATATTTTGGTGAGTACCATGTGCCGCCATAAATGGCTATGTATTGTAATAATATATACTACTAGTGTGTAAAATTGTACTAATATTATGCCGCCGTGCTTGCCCGATGTGATATTTCACATCGGGCACATATCAACGGCAAAATTAGTACCTCGTTTGTATATGAGTATGGTTCATAAACCATATCTCACGGTGGTAAAATGTAACCGAAATCGAAGCTCAATCATATTATTATACGACCGAGATCGACAAGGGGCATTTTCTGCTGTGTGAAAACATATACAATGCAGTAGTTACACGGTCTGAGTACTTTACTTCGATTATTATCGAAGTACTACACAACCCGCGTAGCTACAGCAGGAAAAAAACGAGAAAAAACAGACTAGATTTGTATATTGATTCCCTATTGTGTATCGAAAATGGAATGATTTTCATCTTCCATTAAAAAGCGAAACCGATAGTTATCGTTTTGCAAAAATCATCATCATACGTAATTACAATTTTCGAAATTAGCTGCCTTCAAATTACATTAATCCGCATTGGCTATCGTTAATGTTGTATCCAAAGTTGGTAGCTGTTTCGAAAAAATCCCATCGATCAGCACTGGCTATTGCCAATGCTACGCCTTTGTCTAAAATCAGTAGCGGTCATTACCCTACTGATACAACGTTACTGATAATTAGCTTATGCTAAAGTACGACCGTTTATTAATATTCGTTCTGTAACGTTCAACAGTCAATTATCTGCGATTTTACGTGCGTCGGCCTTTTACCATCCCATTCGTTCGCAATTTTCCTGATAAAAAAGCTCGTCAGCATTTTCTATCCAGCCAAATTCCGTTCGTCTGTTTCCTACGTCGTCCTTGTGTTAAAAGTCATACGAAAGCCGAATTTTTCAATTCGAATGCTACGTTTTGTCACTTGGCGTCGTTTCTTCGAGTATACAAAGTATTCGTCGTCGCCGTTATTGATCTTCATCATCGTCGTCGTCGATACTACAACGTCGTCGTCACTGTTCATCGTCGATATTTACTGTTTTCACTGATTGCGTCGATTAAACCCCCCGATTATGTCAAACGCCCTCATTATTATGTCATATATTTACGTGTACGTACAAGGTCGTTGACCTATTTTCATATTTCGTGTATTATGTTGACATGCTAGTCGATATTTGTTCCTTATCATGTCGTTATTATTTTATAAGCTCGTTACTTTCGCATCGAAAGTTTTTTCTTTAATTATAAGTATATTTTGTTCATTTTTTATGAAGTCTAAATTCTTGGTATTTTTTATGGGTCGTTGATACCCGGTTACCTTTCTTTTCTTTTGGTTTTTTGTATTATGTGTGTTTTACTTGGCAAGCCCTGGCATTGCGTTGATCAACCAATGCCAGGTTACAAACCTCAACGGAGCTAGACACCCGAGTTGGATATCTCTACTCGGAAATTGGTATTGATCTTCATCAATATCAACCGGCTCTATCGCCAAATTTTCAACTTACTCTCGATTGATTAATCGAGAGTAGTAAAAAACTCGCACCCGACCGGCAGAGGTTTATCAACCATGCCATAGTAAAACGCTCTGATTCGTCTACGTATGCATACGTTTATTTTTTGCATACTTTGTATGTCATTTTCGTATGATTGATCAATCGTATGAAAAGCCCGTATTCGTGGGCAAAGACTACCGTGCTCCGCTTCACCACTCGTGCACCAAAACCCAGTAGGAAGTCCGAAGGGGCAGGGGGTGCGGGGAGCGGTAGGGTCCAGGTTTCAGTTCGCGCTTCCCCCCGGGTTTCGCGGCGGACTTCTCCGTCGTGAAGCTCGAAGGGGCAAGTGTAAGAGGTGGACTTGGCCCTACTGACTATCCCTAGAGTGGTGTATGTGGATGCACTGCGCCGCTCGCCGGTAGTCCGCCGGTACCCGGACATCTCCAGGGTACCGGCAACGAATTCAGTAGCTAAAGTGTCGGAGTGACGAGCTGAACGTGTATCCACGGCAGCTCCGTTGAGAGTACATGTCCATTCTATTAATTTGTCTATTCGTGTGTATTATTTTTAATAATATAATTTGTGTTTGTTCGTGATACGTGCAAATAAACGTGTTAATGACTATTGTATGTCAAGTTCTTTTCTTGTAATTCCGATAGTATCAAGTGTGACGGCACTTTGATATTTATCATATTCAAAGTTGGAAAAGAAGTCGAATAAAGTTTTGAAATAATTGTAAACTATTTTTAGGTTGGAAAAATCTTTAAATTTGATTTTTTGGAAATTTTTTCAACTTCACATTTTCAACAATATTTTTTTACCTGTGACTAAATCCACACGAAAGAGGCTTCAGGCACGAAATTAAAAATACCCTGCGAACGACTGAATCGGTTTTTTTTTTCAACTGTATGATTCAAGTGGTTCACTTGCTTTTTTCCAAGTTCGAAATTTTTTATTTTCTTTCAGAGTTTGAATTTTTTCTCGATTATTTTTTTTTTAAATTAATTTTTTTTTCAGAATTCGAATTTTTTCTCGATTATTTTTTTCCAAATTAAAATTTTTTTCCAGAGTTTGAATTTTTTCTCCATCATTTATTGAAATTTTTCCGAGTTCGAATTTTAATTTTGAGAAAAAGTAGTCGAGAAAAAATTCGAACTCTGAAAAAATTTTAATTTGGATTTTGGAAAAAAATAATCGAGAAAGAATTCAAACTCTGAAAAAAATTTTAATTTTGAAAAAAAGTAATTGAGAAAAAATTTAAACTCTGAAAAAAAATTAAAAATTCCGAACTTGGAAAAAAGCAGATGGACCACTTGAATCATACAGTTGAAAAAAAAGCGATTCAATCGTTCGCAGGGTATTTTTAATTTCGTGCCTGAAGCCTCTTTCGTGCAGATTTAGTCAATGGTTATTTTTTTCAATCAGAAAAATTTCCATCAATTTTTACGTTTTCCCTATTTTTTCTCTTTTCTACACAATAATTGGAACGGAAATTGAAAAAATATAAAATTAAAAAAATTGAAAAATCAAACAGGAAAAATTGAGAAACCCAAGGATTTTTGCTTCTGAAAAAATTTCAAAACTGTATAAATTTTTTAAAAAAAATTCTAAAAATTTAAACTAGAAAAAATTGGAGCTTGAAATCGAACTCACTTCGTCAAAATCCCATTCGTGGCAAAAATAATTAGCAGCTCGTCCGACGTGAAATCGTATCGCCTTCATCAACAATGTATTTGTATTGGCTTTTATCGTACAGCAATTTCCACGATCTCGATATGAGTGAAATTATCGCAGATGACAATTCCAGCCTACATACGTGTTTTTATAATTTTTCATTTGTTTGTTGCCATGAATTCTCCCCGGAGACTAAAAACTCATATTTTCGACGGAATTTTCCGACCAATTTTTCGCCACCAAAGCCGGAAAAGTACCTTCGCTGGGAGGAGGCAATTTATTTGTACGAAAAAAGCCAGCTAACGTAAGGTTGATTTTTAAGCACACAATTAAGACTTCATAAATGATACGTCGTAAATAAACGCGCTCAATATTTTCAGCCTTGTTTACGATATCGCTTTTCGTTGTCGTAACTTGGACCTGTGCTGTGTGCTTTCTCGTAAAAGCTCTAATATAAAAACGACGCAGATATAACATTTGACAATGCGGTTATCCGCACCAAAGTGGCTCTGCTTTTTCAAAGTTTTAAATTCCTTTTAAATGGCAACCTTGAAAATTAGTACGTTGGGAATATATCGTAAAATCCTTGTAGTATTATACGTCACTATCTCACCGAAGAAAAGTGGTTTAGAAAAATTAATGTATTATTTTATACCCATAGGTACCGATCGAAGTACCCGTTCAAATATTGCCAACTTTTTCCCAATAATATTCAAATTGCTGGTGAAACAAATTGTAAAAATTTTATGGCATTTTACCTATTATATCGATATACTTTATCCCTTTTTGGAAAATTTGTTTTTAGAGGGTATTCGCCTCACGTGTTAATGAGTTATTGTGTTTGGATAATTGCATTACCTTCACTGCCTCTCCTAAAGACCGAGAAAAATTAATTTGAATACCTAGCCACCACGGTTGATTCTATTTATTACTAAAAAGTCGACCATGTCGTCGTTAAGTTTTCCAGTAGACAATTATCTATGCAAATTTATGGCCACACGTGTACAACAAGTTGTCTGCTGATAATTTTCCCCGTTATTTTGTTTGGGGGATATGTGAAGCTGAAGCATACGCTGATAGTTCGAATGAGGAATGTTCGTGGTGGATTTGTAAATGTCAATTGCAGACTGACGCGTGCCTTTGGTCTTGTTAAAAAGAATTTTGGATACAAGTACTTTTCTTTTTTTTGTAGGTACTTCGAAAAAAGAAGGATTTTTTTCTTCAAAAAGTTAAGAAAATTGAAAATTGGTCCTTAGATTGTGGATCTATTTTCCACAGAATTTATCGTTATCAAAAAATGACTCCAGTGTTCTGAAAAATAACTAAATACGATTTAGAATTTTTTTTAGAGAGGAGAGAAGGAAAATTTTCAAAAAATGTAATAATATTTTCGTTTAAAATTAATGTAATGTTTCTTAACCCGCTGTTTTACCAAACTTCAGATCATTTTCTGAAGAATGGCATGACCAGAAAATAACTTCGGCTTTTTGAAATTTTCAATCAAACTTTTTTATTGAAATTCTCTAAAATTTGAAATATTGGAAAACTGTACTGTCAGCAAATTGCAGTTCCATTTTCCATAAAACTGATCAAAAAATTAGTTCAATGGTTAAAAACCACCAAATAGGAGTAAATTACGATCCAATTTTTCCATTTTGTTTGAACGTTTTTTAAAAATGTGATATTTTCTATAATAAAAAAGAATCAATTGAAAAAGATATTTTGCAGATTAAATATAAATATAAATTGAAACAAATTGTATTTTTTCTTTTTTCAACTAAAAATTTCTAAATTCCAAAATACAACTTATTTTTGGAAAAAAAAATCCATAAAATGCTCTCTGCTATCATTTGAATTAACTGAGTGAAATTGAAGAACAATAAGAATATAATAATTGGTAAGTAAATAAGTAAGTGAACAAAAATAAAATAACAAGGTTTTATTACTTTCATCATGCAAACCGAAAAATAGTTTTCTTTTTTCCCCAGTTTTTGGTTTAACTTGATTTTTCATATTTTTTCTAACAAAATGAGTTTTCAATTGATTTTGATTTAGGCTGTTGAAAATATTTTTTTGTATTTTTAAAATCAATGTTTTGGAATTTCGGTAATATTTTGTTTGGCAATTCAATTTTTCATTTTTCTCTCCTTTAAGTGTTTTTTTTTCAATTTTTTCCTATATTTTTTTTTCAAATCCAAAATTTTTTCCTCGTTTTTTTTCAACAACTTCAAATTTTTTTTCGGACGAGGTCAAAATTTTTCACTCGATTTTTTTTCCAACTTGAATTTTTTTTTGATGAGGTCTGTATTTTTTTCCGGATTCGAATTTTTTGACGAGGTCTAAATTTTTTCCTCAAATCTTTTTCCCAGCTTCGAATTTTGAAATTTTTTTGACGAGGTATAAATTCTTTTTCAAACTTCAAATTTTATGTCAAGGTTACAATATACAATTTTTCAACAAAACGTTTTTACCATCGCGTTGCGGCGAATTTGTAAAAAAGCCCAAGTCAAAAATTTTTCCCAGCTAATTTTTTCACAATTTTTTTTTTTTAAATTTCAAATAATTTTTACAACATGAAAATTTGAAGGTATTATTTTTTTTTCATTTTTCTCCTTAAAAAATGTAATGCCTTCAAGCTTTCATGTTGTAAAAATTATTTGAAATTTAAAAAAAATTGAGAAAAAATTGGCTGGGAAAAATTTTTGACTTGAAGAATTTACCTGGGCTTGTTTTACAAATTTGCTGCGACGTTGAAAACATTTTGTTGAAAAATTGTAACCTTGACAAAAAATTTGAAGTTTGAAAAATAATTTATACCTCGTCAAAAAAATTTCCAAGTTGGAAAAAAGATTTGAGGAAAAAATTACGACCTCATCAAAAAAAATTTGAAGTTGGAAAAAAATGGAGGAAAAAATTTAGACCACGTCAAAAAAATTTTGAGGTCGGAAAAAAATACAGACCTCATCAAAAAAATTTCAAGTTGAAAAAAAATAGAGTAAAAAATGTTGACCTCGTCAGAAAAAAATTGTGGAAGTTGGAAAAAAACGATAAAAAAAATTTGAAGTTGAAAAAAACGAATTTGTGAAAAAGTGTGGACTTGGAAAAAAATCGCTCGCCAACCACTTCGAATCCATAAAACAGGCTCACGTATGAAACACAAACGAGCAACCTTATATTTACCCTCTGAACCCTTTCGATCTCCATTTCGACCGTTCAATCCTTCTGGATGGGACTGAGTAATTTTAGCACCTTCCATACACCCAGTGGAAGCAAAAACGATAAAATATGAGCAAAAAGTGTTACACGAAGCACAAACGATCGACCTTATTTTTTACCCTCCAAACCCTATTGACCTCGGTTTCTATCTCCCATTCCTGGAGACGTGGAGAGTGAATCTGAGGTACTTCAGCACCTCCCTAACACTCCGTGGAAGCACAAACAATGGCACAATCAAGGGGGTGGGGATGCTAAGGTCCTAAAGCCTCCCAAACGCTGAACCGATTTAGGGTACTGATTATGAAAACGAGTTGACTTTTGCATCCAAACTAGCGAAACAACAAAATTCTTAGGTAATTAGTGTCCTCGAAGACGTTTCCTTAGCGTGGAGAGTAGAGAAAGGTCGCAGGGAGTCAATTTTCTGGATTAATGTCTTCGAAGTTCCTTATTTTTTCACATACCTATTTCTTTTTTTTTTCATTACAATGATTTTTCAGCGTGCTAATTTTCTTCCCAAAAATGAGCCACTGAGCTTCTTGGTTCTTGGTAAAAATTATCTTAAATTGTCAGTGTAATTAGGTACGGTACCTACCTGAAAATTATTAATAAAAAAGAAAACCCTGCGATTCTCGTGATGAACTGAGTAAAGGCTATCAGATACCCTTTATTTTCCTCATATTCGATGCGTACAGTTTTAATTGTATCAGTCATGTCTTCGGCTATTTTTTTCTGCAATAAAAATTTATTTTTTGGTAATTTTGTATCAATAGAATGTACAATTAGATAATAGGTATGATATTAAGAAACGCATTCATTAAATTTTTTTTTTTGGAAAAAAGTTGATGAAAGTTTTTAAATAATTTAAACTTACCGCTTCTTTAGATACATCCGTTAATTTATAACGAAACTTAATTTGTTGAAAATCTGATTTCAATTTATCTTTGGATTCCATCAAAGACGAGTAAATGTTTCCAAGATCAGCCGGTATAACATTTTTTGGATTACATGCATCGTCGCCTCCAAAAACTAATACAATTTTTTTAAATAAATAATCCACCATCGAAAGTGAACCAAGAACCCAAACAAACTGATACTTACAGCTTTTAAAATTACATACGTCTTGAATATTGAGGAAACTGCATGCGAAACTTAAAACACCAGTTTTTTCTTCACAAGTTTTCTGCGTTTTTTGAAACGTGTCTCGACATATCCTCGTCGCATTGCTTACCAAACCTGGAATACGACCGAAAAGTTTATCATTTTGATATTTTCATAGGTACACCACTCGATTGCAGGGTTTGTGCCACAATTACGTACACAGAATCGTAATTCGGCCAACGTTCATAGTACCCAACTGTGATTTTTCTCGCCTTTATTTTTCTATCTCGCTCTTTCTCATAATCGAATTTAAATAAATTTCATATTCCGAGACGAAAATACATGGAAAACGATTTAATATAATTTTTTCAGTTTTACTAAAATAGTCAAGATCGTGTTTAATTTTACCAATGCGGTAATTGAATGAAAGTGTTGCATCGTCGAGAATATGATTTTAATTCATTACCATAATACTGAATGAAGTAATACACGGTTTCGTATTTCGTCGCAAGTATTAATGGGGGTTCTTATTTTTATACGTTATTTTTCGCCGTCGCGTCGTTCGGGTTGTTTACGATGAATTAGTTCACTGATGCAAGAATTTTTCCCAATGGGTTACCTACCTATTGAATTAAATAAGTGTTTTCAAAAGGTTAGTTAGCAAGTCAGAGAGTTATTCGTGTTAAAGGCAAATACGAATCATATTGTTGGAGAACAAAAACAAAACGAGTACCAGACAAAAGTCGAGTTTAAGTGGAAATGCAGAAAATTATCGAGATATTTCCCTGAACAACTTCGGTCATTGTATGTTTGGGTTCGGAATAATCCTACATATTTTATTAAGCAAATTTACGTAGTTTGAAGTAGGAAGTTGAAGTTTTTGATTGCAGAAAACTACTCAAAATGTTTTCAAATTCAGATTATCAAGGAGTACCTTGTTTGTGAATTTTGATTTCTTCCTAAAGGAGAAATTTCAATTTGAAAGGTATTTCTTGATGAAGGGAATTTTCCAAAGAATTGAACGAAATTTTGGTTACAATGAAAAGAATAGGTTAACATATAAATTGTAAGTAAAAAACTTTTAATTTTGTAGGACTTGAAACACTTCAATTTTTCTTCTCGAAAATTGTCGATTTTCGTACAATTTTGATAAGATTTTTCAAGCACAGTACTGTTACTATCTGCCCAGTTTTCAAAAAAAGACTCTCGTATGGTAAGAAAAGAAGGTCATTTGGCCTTTGGTGGAACTTGATCGAAATTTTTGTCATTCGATTCATCTTGGTAAAAAATGATTTTACAGCGCATGAGAAAATTTTTATCTCTATAGGGGGAGGGGTGGCTAAGACTCCGGAATATATTTTTTCCAAGCTAAAAATTCTACCTCTGTGATTTTTCAAATGATTTTTTTTTTCGAACTTGGCACGAAGGTAGAGGTATCAGAGGAAAGTAGGTACCCTGAATTTTTTCAGATTTTTCCAACCACTTTTTGATGACTTTGAATTTTACTTTGAAAATTTAAAATCATTCTGGTAGATAGAATTTTAAGACGGGCAGAAGGGAATTTTTCTCAAAATTTTTTCCAAAAATTAAAAAAAAAAAATAGATAAATTTTCATTGTTTAGTTGATAATATGTACTGATTTGAGAAAAAAAAGTAAAAATATTACGAAAATTCAGTTTGAAAGGAACCAGGAAGAAAAGAGCGAAGACAAAAAAAAATTAGAAATTAGAAAAGGGACTTGAATGTGACCTTTTTTAAATTTACATCTAGGTTCCTTTTCTAGTACACAGTTTTTTGACTTAGCTCTTCCCTTCCCTGTAACTTTCAAATTCAAACTGAATCACTCAATTTATTCATCTCACAAATCAGTGTTACCAATCCAAAAATGAAAATTTAGCTAAAAATTATAACTTTATTTTGAATTTTTTTGACGAAAAAACGCTATAAAATAGAATAGGTTTTCTTGTAGTTGCGAATCTTGGATATGGAAACCACTTGTATGAGTCAAAAATTGTTTTTTTGAGTAAAAATATTGATTTTGGGCCTTTCAGAAGGAGTAAAATCATGATAGAACCTCATTTTTGATCCCTAAAAGTGGTTCCCATATCCAGGCTCTCATACGTAGGTTCTTAAAAAATATGATCGATTTTCGAGCAGAAAAAAATTAATTTGATGATTTGGACAATTAGTAAAGGTACACGATTATTTGAATTGAAATATTGAATAAAAGAAAAAACAAAAATAATTGCACCTACCAAAAACGACCATTTTCTATTTTTATCCCTCCCCTCCCCTTCCCTTCCCTTCCCTTCCGCACTTGAGCATTATAAAAAGACCAAACTTTATTCTAGAGAATCAGGTAAATTTTTTTAAAAATTGAAATTTGATTTCTTGAAACCAACTGCAGTAAGAAAATATTTAAAATATTTTCATTTTGAAATTTGAATTTTCCATTTCCAACAATTTCGAAGTATACTTCGACTTCAACTAAAAAGGCATCTTTTTTCCAAATTTCACTTTTTGTTAAAATTTGTTACTAATCAGTAATCAACTTTTCATTTGAAAAAAACAAATTCAAAATATCTACATTTTAAAATAATTATCTTCCATCGGTTGAAAAGGGAAAGACTCGCCTTTTCAACACAGTGGAAAAATCGCAGATTTTCGTCAGGAAAATCAAAAGTATGACCATTTTTGGAAAAATTTATCTCCGAGTCAATAAAAATCTTGAAATAGTGAAACTATTGGTTCCTGCTGTTCCATAAGTTCCAATGGATCCAGAATTTTCTGGTGGATTAAATATTACAACTAGTCCTGAAGTCATTTAGCATTCTAGTGCATGACTGTTCCTCTGTGTCCACTTTAAAACTGATTTTTTATTATTTTTTTTTTCAAAATCTATTTTTTATTTTCTAGTGATCAAAAAATTCACTTCCCCCCTCCTCCGAAATTAGTAATTTTGTAGTAGGTAATTAGGTATCTCCCTAGTTGGATTTGGATAAAATATTTTTCGTCAACCAGGGCGAAAAACGTTTTTTTTGCACCGTCAAGCGATCAACGAGAAACTGATTCACACTGTTAACGAAAACAATTTTTCATTGAAATAGATTTTTTTAATCGAAGTATTTACAATTTGTATTGAAAAATTGAATATTCCTACGTATAAAGGATATCTTTTTTTTCAAAAAAAAAAAAAAAAAAAAAAGGATATATTTCTGAATAATGAAAACTATTTGAAGAAATGGGCATTTTTTCGAAAAATGTATCTACTGAATAAAATTCAGAACGAATCAGATAATAGTAATTTTTTTGAAAAACATTCAGCATTTTGAAATTCCAAGTCCATTTCGGGAAAGGTAAAAATCATTTTCGAGGACTAAAATTTCAACCACATCTTTTTAAGGTCTTTCGGGCAAATCTTTTCTTCATCCCTTGTCGATTCCCCAAATGGTTCAAAATTCCTCCAATCGTAAGCACTCTTTTAGTCTATACCTATTGCATGCAATCTCGAAATTTTGCTTCAAAAATTCATAAATTCATTTCGATTTTCCAAAAATATTCTCTGCAAACCATAAATAAATTTTATTATCAAATTTAAAAAATGAGAAAGTGTCATTGGTCTCGAACGTTATCCTCCATATTCACAATCCCACACGTTAAATAAGTAGCCTACCTTAACGCCGCAATTCATCCAACATTTTCATAATTATTTACGGCGTCGAGTTATGCAAATTAATTAACACCACACACGAAACAACCGCGCAACCAGAATCCCCTCTCCTCGTCGCGTCACCTTCCTCTTACCAACTCTTCAACATCGGTACACCAACGAACCATAATCTTTCCAGTTTTCGTTCTTATTTGAAGACATCGTTGATGTTTCGACTTTTGAAAAATGATATTTATCATTTGTCGAGCCATAATAAGACAAGAGGATGTGGTTTTTTGGCGTTTAATTTTTGACGCCGCGTAATAAATCATATTTTGGCTCGTATATGACGTCATCGCACATTATTACGACTAAGTTTCGTATTCCTATTATATCGCGATAATAACGTTGTTAGAAGGATACATGTAATTATCACCATGGCACGTTGCGGATTCACGAGTAATAAATCCCACTACGCTTATGCTATTGACTGAGATTATCTGTTTTTGAATGGTATACCTGTGTAGCTTTTTCGTTAGGTACATACGTATGATTTATAGAAACACTCGAAGACTGGGCTTATAATTATTTTTGCCAGAAATGAGATTTCGATAAGATGAGTCCATTATTATAGGTTCATTTTTTTCAACTCCGATTTTTTTCATTTTTTTTTTAGAATTCTATTTTTTTCAAAGCTGTTTCCAATTTTACAAAATTTTAACTGTAAGCAATTTTTTTAATTTTTTCAATTTTCATGCCTTATTTTCAAAAAATTTCAGCTTGTTTTTTTTTGGAAATTTCTCTCAATTATTGAGTAGGAAGAAACTTTAAAAAACATGAAGTTGAAAATTTTTCTAAAAAAATTTCAAAATTGAAAAAATGTTTGAAAATTTCAATTGGAAAATTTTTTGTGATAAAAAAATTTGAGGAAAAATTTCTGAGTAAGAAGAAATTTGAGAAAAAATTTCTGAGTAAGAAGAAATTTGAGGAAAAATTTCTGAGTAAGAAGAAATTTGAGGAAAAATTTCTGAGTAAGAAGAAATTTGAGGAAACATTTCTGAGTAAGAAGAAATTTGTCGAAAAATTTCTGTGTAAGAAGAAATTTGAGGAAAAATTTCTGTGTAAGAAGAAATTTGAGGAAAAATTTCTGAGTAAGAAGAAATTTGAGGAAAAATTTCTCAGTATGAAGAAAATCGAGGAAAAATTTGTGAGTAAGAAGAAATTTCAAAAAATGTGGAGGAAGAAATTGGGAATCTGGAAAATTTTTGATAAAAATGAATTAAATAAGTTTTATAATCAAAAAGAATTAAAATCAAAAAAATTATTTAAAAAATAAAAATTGGAATAATTTTGAAAAATTGAAAAAATTCAAAATTCAAAATTTCTGGACTTAATGAATTTACTAATTTTGGTAAAAATTATTATGAGCTAGTCATTCAATTTTTTTTTTACTTTCACAACGATAGTACAATTTTCTGGCATAACTCTTCCCAACGGCCGTGCTCACGTTATCAGTTCGTAATACTTCGAGACGTTTGTCAATTTCGTCGCTTCTTCGTGACTGTTTCTGAAAACATTTATTACATCCAAGTATTAAATCGTACATCGAGACATCGTACTCACAAAAGAAAAAAAAAACCAACGGCGAGAATAAAACTAAATCGAAAACACATATGGTAATACGTTGAAAACCCCCCGATGGGATATTTTTACGATTTTTTCAAATTCTCGACGTTGGAAAAAGTAATTCGAAATATTAGTTTTTCTCTTTCGTCGCCTCTTCTAGAACTATTTGCGATTCCATTTGAAACCCCGTTGAAAAGTTTTAATCGCCCGAGAACACCAAAGTCGTGAAATGATAAAAATTGATGTTAAAATTTGAAATTTTCATCTTCCATGATACAAGCGAGTAAAAAAGGAGGAGAACTGTAACTTAAATACTCAAAGTATTTCAAGGCAACGAATAATATTTATTTTGAATTTATCCTTCGCGTTGCACATTTCGTATTCCCAATTGCCTTATTGTCGACTTATAAAATAAAACGGACAAAAAAACGGTACGATTCTTATTGCATCATATACGGAAATTTTATTTTCTACATTGGCCAAAGCAGCAAATTAATTGCACTATGTTTGAGTTTTTACGAACGAAGGCAAATAAAAACATCTCATTATTTTTAACGAATCCTTATAGTATCGTCGTTTTTATAATTACGATTTTTTCGTCTCTACTCTCGTATCGCTCATTGGACGAGATAAATCTGGCCGAGATCTTTTTATGTTTTAACGAGCGCCAACTCTTGTTTTCGGGATTTTAACGTTGAACGATTGTGAAAAATGGCACATAGTGGCTGCGAAATGTTGCTTCGAATAAGCATTCTAAGCGTTTCCGTATTGTGCCTTCGTAAATCCGCATTAAAAACTAGTCGCAGATTTGTTCGGAGGGGTTTGTCGCCGCTATCGTAGCTCATTCTACGTAATATAGCGATTTCTATAATTTGAAGTTATAGCTTCGTTAGGTTCGAATCTGCTTCGTCGATGAAGAATATTTTTCCAAAGTTTTATGGGTCAATGAACGTTGCAAAACAATACCGTCCAGGAAAAAGTTGAACTGATTTATGGCTCGTTGAGATTTGCATTTAGAGCGAAATTTCGATACTTCCCTGTTTTAAGTGGGCGAGAGGGACAATTAGGAAATTATCGTTTTTCGAGTACTCGTTTGAAAGTGTGCCAATAGTGGATGAAATTTTATCTCGAGAAAGTTTTTCTGCGAGGGTGATACGATTGGATTTTTAAGTCGTGGGTTTGTAGAAGTGACAAGTGGAATTTTGGCTGCAAAAAATTCGCACGAAATTGGACTGAAATTTTTTCTGGGGGTATTGACCTTAGAATTTTTACTATTTTGATATTTTTCAAAATACCAATAGCAGTATTTTTGGTTCTCGTAGTCCCATCAGTTGATAAATCTATAGTAAAATATTTTAATACATGTTAAAATTCACTAGAATTCGGAAATATTAAAACTTGAAAATAAAATAGGAACCTCATCCATACAATAGACTCTTCACAATCCTCTGCTCAAAAGCATATCTATTAATGAAAATATTTGAAAATTTTTTAAGAAACTAAAAAAATTGAGAAAAATTATTTTGAGATTGAAAACAAAAAAATAGGTGTGTACTTATTTAAAAACAAAATTATGATTTTTCAAAAAATTTTCACTAAAATTATTTCAATTATTTTGGAATTTTTTTTAAAAAAGTTTTTTAGAATTTCTTCAAAAATTGTAATTTATAAAAAATTTTCATTTTCGGTACCCACTTTAATTTGTAAAAAATTACAATTTCGCAAACAAAAACTGCAATGAATTCGATAAAAATTGGTAAATGTCAGATATCCGATTTCTGTCGTTCTGGTTTGCAGGATTCAAGCAGTGGCATCGGAAAGTGGGGTACAAGAGATGCATTGCACCCCCTCTCCCGATTACATCCATCAGATAGTAGTTTTTAAGAAAAAATGTCTGTTTTGGGCATCAAACATCCAATTTTTTCAAAGCTTTGTCCCATGAAAAAATAAGGCAGATAATTTAAAAAAAATTATAACATTTATTTAAAAATGTTTTACTTAGAAAATTTTGAAAATATTTTAATGCGCGAGCACGATATTTATTATTCAATTTCAAAAAAAACTACATTTTTGCCATCAAGTTGAATTTCTTGCTTTTTAATGCTCAAAAATTGAATTCAGCATTCTGACAAAAGAGGTATCTCAACTAAGAATAAAATTTTAAGTAAAAAACAAAAATGAAAGGAAAGTAAGTGTACACCATGAAAAAATTCCATATCCAAAATTTCTGGCGCTGAAATTCATTTGACGTTTTTTGACGAATTTTTAAAATTTCAAAATTATCTTATCGTTCTGCAAAATACGAAAACTTGATCTAATCAACGAAAAATTAAAAAAATTGCTATCTATCCTATTTTTGACCTCTCAAATTGATTGGAAGCGGTTTCTCGATGTTTCGGAGCCAGCCTCCATAAAGTTTTGAAATTTTTCAGTAAGTACTATAGAAAAGCCCATTAAAAGGGCATATGAACTTCAGCACCTAATTGCAGATGATCAATATTGGTGACCTACTTGATCGACAAAAGCAGAAGTTTCCAAGATTCGAAATTTTGAATTCAAATCCATATTTTTTGGCAAATTTTCCAGAAAAAATTTTTAAAATATTTTCTGATCTCGGATCAGTTAAAAGTGACTGAAAAAAATACAGAATTGCAACAAAGGAAAAATCAATAAAATTTTTCATGAGTGAATTTTTTCTGATTTTTACAGCAATTTTCCACATTTTCTTCAGTAATTTTTTTCATGTTTGACTCGGTGAAATTTTTACACTGATTTATCACTGTGAGGAAAATTATGAATGTTATCCAATTTTTTTTCGATAATTTTCACTGATTTTTAATAGAAAGACAACGCCAATCGAACGCATTGAGGGAAATAGTTGGCAGATAGGTACCTAGCTAACCTACTTTTGATCTCACAAATTGATTGGAGGCAGTTTCAAGAGGTTTTACAGCCTCAGAAAATTTTTAATTTTTCAGTGCTGGAGAAAAGCCCATAAAAATGGTCCATCTGAACTTGAGCACTTATAACTGTGAGTAACTAATATCCTATTTGATATTAAAAAATAATTTTTCAAAATTCGCAACTTTGAAGTTCAAATTTATATTTTTTTGGCAGACAATTAACTTTTTCCAAGAAAATTATCAAACAAAATACTATATGAATCCGAACTCGAAGCAACGAATTTCAGAAAATTTTATTTTAATCGACCAACTAGATCACCAGTATTGATTATCCGCAATTATAGAGGTTGAAATTCATTTGGACCATTTTTATGGGCAGGCTGAAAAATTCTAAAATTTTCTGGGAACCCTGAAACGTCTTGAAACCGCTTCCAATCATTATGAGAAGCTTAAAATAGGGTTTTTACCAAATTTCAGATTTTTTTCGTTCATCAGATCAAATTTTCATATTTTGCAGGACGCTTAAATAAATTTGAAATTTCAGAAATTCTTCAAAAAATCGATAAATGAACTTCAGCACTGAAATTTTAGAAATACGGTTCCTTCATTATGAGCCCCCGATTCATTTTTGTTTGGGTTCAAAATTCACTTCAAGTTGGAATACCTCTCTCTCAAGTTAAAAAATAGATACAATTTTTCAAAAGTTTTCAAGTGTGTCCAATTCATTTTTAATTTTTTCGTGATCTTACTTCATTTTTTGATGATTTTATTGCCACCTCTTCACCTCTCATCAATAAAAGAAAAATTGACGTCTCATTCGTAAAAAAAATTCTCAACTAAAAAAGTTTACTTTTATTTTTACCAATTTGACCATTCATAGGTACCTTTTCAAGATTATTTCCACCGCTCGATTTATGTAAATCCACATCTCCTTAAGTATAAAATTCTCCGGTAAAAATTCATAACACCCACGACCAATAAATCGACCAACAGGGCACAAAAGAAACGTCGCGTCGAATAATTCGAAAACTTTTTCCAATTAATACACCCATCCTTTGGACCAACTCGAATGAAACAGATAAAAGATAAAAGACTAGACCGAGTATTTCTCACGAACCTTTTATTTCAATTACGAAAAGAAAAAATAACCAGTCGAACCAAACGAAAGGCTCAATAATTTGAAAAGTTTCAATTTTGAAAATTTCGCGGATTGCGTTATACGTACTTAAAAAAAAACTCCTAAGGTTCTTCTTTTTATCGATTTCTTGATTAAATTTTTATCCTTTGGCCGCAGGTCATTCTACGGTTGAGCTGCGGCGAACCAGCTAAAAATACAGATCGAGATACCACGCCGAAGATATTTCATTTGTAAAATATCTTATCCAGTCGATATCTCTATTGGTTTACGAAATAATCTTGTTTTTAGGTCAAAAAGCTCGATGGTTCATTAATTTTTCTTTTTTTTCTTCATGTTACGGCGAAATATAATTTAAAAATGTGCTTTCGCTAAACGTGTAAGTAATTGTTATCAAAAAACTTGTTCGTTATTTATGATTACGACGAAGGGTGCGAATTCTCATTAAATATTCAAAAGATAGAATAAAACTGGCGTTACGATTACGCGTCTATAACTCACGGTTGTTATTTAATAACGAAACTAATTTCGTTTTTTTTTTATTCTCCTTTTTTTCGATTCGTAACAGCTGCGAACCTGTTTACGAACAAATGCTGATAAAATTGTCGAGGCGAACAATTCGCCTTTAATTAGTTCCCGCTTCGACGACCAAGTTTTCCATACTCATTTTGCATTGATTTGGCGATTCATGGCATGACGCGAAATTTACAATATAGAATAGGAAAAGTACCGAGTATCGATTGGGTGAAGTTCGAGGTACAAAATCGATCATATTTTTAGCTTTTGGCGATGAACATGTACGGTGACACGACAAAGACGCTATTAATCATTTGTCATAATTTAAAGCTCTCTAATTTATTAACTATTACGGAATAAGTTCGCGAAAGTCTCGCGTTTCTGGGTAAGATACGTGCTACGTGTTATTGTTTTTGGAAATTCCGTCGCAGCATACGTTTAAAGCGGAAACTGCTCTTTGGCATCGTAGTGACTTTTTTCCCTCGTCCGCTTCAATGAACACGTTGGCTTTTGCGTGCACAATAAACGACCCTCGAGGTTAATAAATTTGGCTGCCTTCCAGTAAAACCAGCCTTAAGATTCAAAACGTGCGTTTTCCATTTCGCGGTGTCGATTTACGCCCGCTACACGAAATACGATGGCGTATACTCGACAACACGAGTTGCAAATTATCCACGTTCTTCGGTCTCATTCATGTTTTCGTATGGGTCGTTGTATTTTCCAAAATATAACCGCGAATAATCTATATACGGGTACGAAACGAGTCGAGAAAAAAAACCCTGAAATATTTCCAAAAACGAGTCGTTTGCAATTAACGATATCATTAAAAATGCACAAGTAAAGACGCCACGTGGAACCAAATGGAAATTAGAATTTTTCAAAGAAGGAAAATTTTTCCAAAATGCAAACAAATCGGAATATTTTTATTCGTTGTCGAATTTCATTGTAAAAAAAGATTGGAAAAATACCTACGGATTTAAAAAAAAAATTTGTAGGTACAAGTTCATATTATTCAGGTTTTCCATGAATTTAAATTTTTTAAAACATCAAAAAAAATTCAAGTTTATGAAAAATTATTCAATTTCATTCAGTTTCATGTCTAGCTTCACCCACCCTCATATGAAAATTAAAAATATATATCTTCAATTTCAGTCATAAGTTTTTCTGCGAATAAGATTTCGACGTTCAAGACTGGAATAATTTCATTACCAGTTTAAATATTCAGCATGAATTTTTCAGAAATTCGGGGGGAAAACGGGAAATGAAGAAAAATTCTGCGTGAATTCTGAAAATATTCTGCACAAAATCTACAAAACTTCTGCATGAATTTTGCAAAAGTGCTGCATGGATTCCGCAAAAGATCCGAATGAATTCTACAAAAATTCTGCGTAAATTCTACGAAAATTCTCCGAAGAATGAGAAAAAGATGTCGCAAAAATTCTGCCCAAGCGAAAACCGCGCACAAAAAATTCTAATTCTGCACGGATTTTACAATATTTCTGCAAAGATTTTCACATAAATCTAACAAAAATTCTTCCTGATATCTGCAAAAACTTTGCAAAAAAAATTTGGAGAGAGTTCTACAAAATTCTGTGAAAAAATACTGAAAGAATTCTGAATAAAATGCTGCACAGATTACCTAAAAATCCTGCATGAATCCTGCGAAAAGTCTATAAAAGTTTTGCGTGGGGCACAGATTTTATAATATTTTTGCAAAAATTCTGCACAAATTTAGCAAACAGAAACTTTGCAAGAATTCCACAAGAATTTTACATAAACTCTGCAAGAATTTTACAGTAGTTCTGCAAGAATAAGGAATTCTACAGAAATTCTGCAAGGAATTCTAAAGCAGTTCTGTAAGGAATTCTAAAGCAATTCTGCAAGGAATCTCAAAGTAATTCTGTAAGGAATTCTAAGGCAATTCTGCGAGGAATCCTAAAGTAATTCTGTAAGGTATTCTAAAGAAATTCTAAAGGAATTCTGTAAGGAATTCTACAGCAATTGAACAATGAATTGTACAGCAATTCTGCAAGGAATTCTACAGCAATTCTGCAAGGAATTCTACAGCATTTTGCAAGGAATTCTGCAGCAATTCTGCAAGAATTCTACAAAAATTCTGCTTAAAACCCACAAACATTTTGAGCCAATTCTGCAAAAAAAATTCTGAAAAGAAATCTACAAAAATTTTGTGAAATAATGCTGCAAGAATTCTGCAAGAATTCTGCACAGATTACCTAAAAAATGCTGCATTAATTCTGTGAGAAGTCCATAAAAATTCTCATAGATTTTACAATATTTCTGCAAAAATTCTCTAAAAACTTTGCACAAATTTTGCAAACAAAATGCTGCGTAAATTTTGCAGAAATGCTACAGAAATTCTGTATCAATTCGGCAAAAAAATGCTGCATGAATTCTGCAAAAAGTCTACAAAAATTCTGCATGAATTCTACTGAAATTCTACATCAATTTACCAAAAATTTTATGGAAAATCTGCAAACATTTTACGCAAATTCTGCAAAAAAAATCCGGGAGAATTCTACAAAAATTCCATGAAAAAATACTGCAAAAATTAAAATTCTACAAAAATTCAACAGAAATTCTGCAAGAATTGTACAGAAATTCTGCATGAATTTAACAAAAATTCTACTTAAAATCTACAAACATTTTGAAGGAGTGCTGCAAAAAAGTTCTGAAAGAATACTTAATACAAAAATTCTGTGAAATAATACTGCAAGAATTCTGCAAAATTTCTAAAAAAAATTCTGCATGAATTTTACTGTATTTCTGCAATAATTCGGCGCGAATACTACAAAAATTTTGTGTACCGTTGACCAAAAAAATCAATGTAAAATCAACAAACATTAACATTTTGCTTTTGCACAAATTCTGCAAAAAAAATATGCTGTGTGAATTCTTCAAAAATTCTGGGCGAATTCTACAACAACTAATTGCTGCACGAATTTTACAAAAATTCTGCAAAAATTCTGCATGAATCCTTCAAAAAATCCGGCACGAATTAGCAAAAATGCTGCATAAATTTTGCATGAATTCTGCAAAAAAGTTATGACGGGGAACGAAACAATCGGATTTAGTTTTCTTGGACAACTTGGAAAAATTTTATATTTTGAACAAACTTGATAAACCTTCGCTCCGAATATTTTCAAAAATGTAATTAAATTTTGATTTTCAAGGAATCATTTTTAAAAATTCTGATGGTAAATTAAAAAAAATTATATTTTTGAGAAATCCAATAAAAAATTTTTTATATTATTACGATACAATTTTCTGAAAAATTCAACCGTATATTTTAGTAGGTAGTAGGTACCTAAAGATAATTTTTTAAGAGGTAGGTATCTACATTCCATAAAAAAAAACACTCCATATAATTTTAAATCCCATCTAACTTCTGGGAGGGAGTTTAAACTTTCTAACTTAAAGTAAATAGTGACAATTTTCAGAAAAAAAAACAACGCAATTTTTGATCAGTTTCGTCTTTTTTCTGCAATCCCCGCACCAGAACATTGTTGGGAAAGGAAAGGAGAAAGTTAAAATTCACGAATAATTATTTTTAAAAAAATCCTTACCCAGAAGATTAAAAAAGCAAAATACATTAAGAAAAAATTAAAAGACTAAAATATTTCAAATGACGAATTTTCGTTAAAATATCGAACTTGTAGATAGAATTTCAACAAAGCGATTCACAAGTTTTTTGGCCTTTTTTTTCAACTCAGAATAGCAATACGCCTTTTATCCTTTTAAAAACATTATCGTTAAATTTCTACAACTCGCAATTTTTTATTTCAGGTGCCTAATCTACTATAAAATCTGATTTAATCGCTATGTACGGGCCGGCGATAATTCTTTTAATGGTCGAATTTGTACAAATGTCGATAACCTTTGCGTGCCCGAATCGCGTTATGTAAAACACAAGCCATTTCGGTATTAAAAATCAATTTACTTTTCGTTTCGTGCCGAATTACAAATCGAACTTTTAGGGTGGAATTGTTGTAAAACATTAAAAACCAATATCAACGTTATTACAATACCTAATGAAAGCGAAGAGCAAGACGGAAAATGTAATGTTGGGGAATATGGAAAATTCCTCTCTGTAGCATGTGACGCTGACGGTCCTAACTCCTAACAAGCCAGATTACAGAGTACAGACGAACAGAAGTCGACGTCGACGTCGGTCTCTGCTACTTGCTACAATAATGACAAACATACTGATGAGACGCAGTTCGTTGTACGCTGTGTTTGGGTTCCAAATCACTACAGTGTGCTCGAAAACGCCATTCCGGTGCTGCTTTTAAAACGTCAACTCGCGGTGATTAACTGCCATGGTTATGACGCTAATACGCGAAAACGCCATGTCAAATGTCGCTAATATAAAGCTCGCTCGACATAAGTAAATAACTTTACGGGTTTGTTTTTGATGCTTTGAATTATTCAAAATAAATACTTTAACTGGATTTTTACCCTAGCTGGGGTATAAAAATACATCATGGCGAGTTAGAATCGACGATGCTAAATTTGAGTAATTTTTATCGTCACCGTTTGTTGTACGGTTCGATTCACTCACTTGATGAGTTTTTTCGGACTGTTTTTTTTTTCTCATTTGGCATTGTTATTGTATGAGGTATTTTCGCACTGGATTTACATTACTGCTTAATTTATTATTAGCTTGGGAATTTTTTCCCTCATTTTTTTTTTAATATATGTACTCCGATGATTTTTAAACCTAGGTGAATGAAATTTTAGAATTTATTCTCCGGGTCATCCTTTTTTTCATCGTTGAAAATTTTGGATGTAACTGGGTCTGGTTCTCGCTGATAAGGTTGAAAGTTGGCCCATTGAAAAAATATTCCAATTCACTGCTTGGGACTAAATTTTGAGCTGCTGAATTCAATTTTTCGATTTTTGGTGAATGTCTGAAAATGGTTAAAATACTATATTGATATAGCGATTTTTTTTTTCAGATGATTATTCTCAATTCGAACCTGCTGAACTCAACTAATCCACTAGTTTAGCGAAAACGAGTTTCTAAGTTGCCCAAAGTTTAGTTCAAAGTTCAAAAATTAACATTTCTTTCAAAAAATTATCAAAAAATATAAAATTGCTCAATTTAATTGTTCTCTATTTCATTTTAAAGAGAATTTCCTCCTCTTTCTAGTGATGCATCATAAGTTGAGTTTAAATGAAAAATATCCTCAAATTTGAGCAAGATATTCGAAGTTGTTTTTTGAACTTTGTACAATGATAGAAAATTTTGTTGAAATAAAATGTTACATTCCATTAAATTCTCTTTTCAATGAGCTATTAGAGAGCTCTCGAGATTGAGTTGGAGCTGAGTTGATGACTTTTTGTGACAGTCACTCGAACTCGAGAAATGTTGAAATCCTAGGAATTAGTTCACAATCAGAAAAAAATCGAGATATTTCAATTCTGATTATTCTAAACAGTCAAAAAGATTGGTTTAATTTGAGAATTACTCAAATTTGAGGGATTCACTCAAATTTCATCAGTGATTAGTGATTAATCAACATAGGTTGTTGTATGTCATTTTAGTATGATTTTTTGCATCAACTGTGATTTTTCCAACATTTTCATCGAATCAAAATTTTCAGCCTCTTCTTTTTTCACCCAGACCACATAGAAGGAGTAGAAGTTCCTTAAATTTGGAATTTATCAATTCGAGTTTTCTCATTTTTCCTCAAAATTGTCCAAATTTTTTAAAGATTGGTCCCTGAATTAAAATCGATGGAATTGCAAGAGATTCGAGAGTAAGAAAATTTATTTAAAAATTTGAAGTGGTAGCTCTAAATGGTCTTGAACGGTTCCACCTTCGATTTTTGGTAATAATCACCAGAAAAAATTCAATTTCCAAGACTGATTTTTTAATAATTTTTTTTTGCTAAAATTAAAAATTGTGCCCCGTTTAATTTTAAAATTAGGAAAAAAATAATGAAAAAAAAAACGTTTCAATTCCGAGATATGTTCTAATAAGAGAGATTTTCCAAATCGAAGTATGAGCAGGTTGTAAGTTGAAGCCGAAACAAAAATAGATCGAAAATCGAAAGTAGGTACATCATAAAAGGAAGCCATAAGTATCCGAAATTTCAGAAGATGCTAAAGTTCATTTAAGGTAATCAAATTTTGACAAATTTTTGAAATTATAAAATTGCCTCATCGCCGTGCAAAATATGAAAATTCGATCGAATCAACAGAAAAACTGATGGTATAATTATGCTCTGTTTTTGATCAGTTAGACATGGTTTCAAGACGACGTCGGGCCTCTTGAAAGACATTGGGATTCTCCAGCACAAGAGAACAGCCCATAAAAATAGTTCAAATGAACTTGTTCATTTTTGAAAAAAATATGTTCATTTTTTTTTTAAAAAAATATTTTTTCATTTTTTTAAAAAAAAAATTTCATCTTATTTTCATTTTTTTCAAAGAAAAAAAAAAATTCATTTTTTTTTCAAAAAAAAAAAATAGTTTCATTTTTTTCAAAAAAAAAATTTCATTTTTTTTCAAAAAAAAAATATATGTATATTCATTTCTTTCAAAATAAATATGTACATTTTTTAAAAAAAAATAGGTACATTCATTTTTTTCAAAAAAAATTCTACGAAGATTCCGATTTTATTCCCTTTAAAAAAATGTATACTTAATTTCGATTTGTATAGTGTTATATCTATCTACCATTTTCCTTGTCCTCGTTCTTCCTTATTGCCTTTATTTATGCTCGAATCCAAAATTACGCCTAAATCAGTTCGCAATATGGGACTTCGATTCGTCAAAATTCATCTTAATGCTCGTTTATATGGCGATGCATACGAATGAGCCGTGCCGAAAGAAATAAACCCTTGAAAAATCTGCTGGTTCGATATGTAGAATATCCTTGCGATGTCGGAATTTAATTTTATTCGAAAAATATGAGATATAAAATTCATATCGCGAGGTTTTATTTACCCTTAGGATTTGTTTGGAGTTTGGAGGAAAAAGAAAAAAGCTTTAAAATATTGCGGATTGTATATGCATGGCAAAAATATCTACTCGCTTCCTACATTGTCGACTTTTGTGTAGGTTGGGGTCAAGATTTTCTGTTTGAAAAGGTACGCGAAATAAAACAAAAATTGAAAAAATGTTTCAAAACATGCGATGAAAAAAACATCCTGAATAGTTATTTTTTTTACTCACAAAATACATCTACCCTATCACTATCAAAATTGAAATTTTTCTACAAAAATATTGATTGTTTTTTTGAAATTCAATTATCAATAAATTCAATAGGGTTCCAATTTTTCCAAATTTCTTTCAATTTTTTTTTTGTTAAAATATTATAATTTTTCAAAACCCTTGAGCTAAGTTGAAAAATTTTTAGTTGAAATTTACGAAACTTTCTTTATTCTATTTACTTCGTTTTCAACATTTTCAAAAATTAAGTGAAAATTTTTTCAACTTTTTAAATTTTTAAATTATTACTCAAAAGTAGAAATACAAACGCTCATTTTTTGATTTTCAAAATTTTCAGTTTTTCAAAGTTGAATTTCAAGTTTAGAAACATTATGCTGAAAAATAGCACGACGTAGGCGAATTCAAATTTGTCAACAAATAATTCTACTCGAGACAAACAACCATCTTATGACGAAATTTGAAAAACAACATCGAAAAAGGTTCTTCCCTCTGAAATTGTCAGCCTACGAGGACATCCGATACAAAAATTACCAACATAAAGAAAATTGCATCGAGAACGCCGGAACATTAATGTAATAACCGAACGGTCAAAACTATCAATTTGGACACGATTTCAGAATTGAGCTAGCCATAGCAGACAGAATACACATACATCTTTCATAATCAATCATACGAGTATATCCCGTAAAATATTTTTATTGGCGATATAAAAATCAAAAATTTTTATTGTTTGTTTATAAAAATGGTTTTTACGTTTTTCTCCACATATCATGTCTCATCGATAATAAAAGTTCATCCGGAGACCGAAACATTGCCCTTATTCCTTAACCTTTCTTTGTTCCAAATCTTACGGTCATTGAAATTACCAATCAATTGAAAAATAGCTATTTCGCTGCGTACAATTTTTATAAATCACGTAATTTTCTAATTATTTTTTTTTCAATTTTCAAACCAATTTTTCAAATTGTAATAAGGGATATTTACACAGGTCTCGGATAAGATATTATAGAACTGCATGATCGGTTTAGGTCGTAAATTCGCTCAACAATACTCGCCTTCCAAGTCTAATTAAAGCATCCTGCCCCCCAACCCAATTAAAGTAACGAATACGTTTATTTACGCTCGAGATATGGTTTTATTCGGCCCCAGCAGCCTTTCCTGTTGAATCGGAAACTTCGCAGTCGCCAACAAATTTGAATTATGAATGCGATATAAATTATTTATATGCGTTTTCGCGACCTCATTTGTAGCTGGTATATGGCCTAGGTTCATCGTACTTCCAGAATAATATAAATTGTGAAGCTCGCGTAGCCTTTTTATTGATTTTTCACACCGAATGATGATTTTTCTCTGCTCTTTGTGGCAAGGTTTGCGGATGTAAGAGCTTATATCAAATGAAATATGGAAGATGGCGTGTGTTTTTATTGTTTCGCGTTATTTTTCGTTCGCCTTGTGTAAGTAGGCTTCGTATTTTCATACGATACGGAAATGGAGATTGTTATTGTCGAAGGAAAATATTTAACTGGGTAGCTTTGATTTCCGGATTCGCTGGTAGTTCCTTTTTCAATAAGATTGGACGAAGGATGATGTTGTTCAAAATTTTCGAGGCCAATGCCCGAGTTCGTTTTTGAATGGGATAAATTCCCCAGCGGAATACCCACCAGCATCGGTTGTGCCTATTTCAGTTTAGAGGTGGGTAGGTGGTTTATTGTAATTTAGGATTTGTTAAAAAATAAATTTTTTTAAATAATAATAAAAAAAAAACACAACTCCAGAGAAATAGTTATGAAGCTACGTACTTAAATCATTGGATTTAAAGTGTTGCAATGGTGTTTTTTTTCTTTCAAAATTTCAAAAATTTTAAAATACAGAATATTTTTTACTGACTACCTCTGCCGGATCCATGATAAATTCTATTTTAAATACTACCCAAAATTAAAATTTTTAAATCATTTCAAAAATCAAATCTATTTCAGATGGAAAATTCAAAATCAAAAGTTGAAAATTCGAATTTTGAAATTTTCATCTAGAATCGATAATTGAATTTGGAAAAATTGGAATTTGATCATCGATAATCAAAAATGGAAGAATGGGTATTGAATAAGTAAAGAAATTCAAAAATATTAAAATCCAAAAATCCAAAATCAGACACCACTTTGAAATCTAAATGTATCAGGTAGGTATAAAATTCCATATCAATAATTGGAATAATTCAAAAGGGAGGAGCAGGATAAGATGTTTGTTTTAGACTTCGAAAAGTATTTCGACGGAACCTACCTAAAAAAAAATAGGTCAAAATAAGAAAAATTTTGATTCCTAGAGAAGGTTTTTTTGGGAGGAGGGACCAAAAATTGATTTTAAAACTTTATGTTTTTATTTTTCATCAAAGAAGTGATGGAAAATTTTGTATTTTTTTAAAAAATTGATTCTAAAAATTTTTTTTAAAAGTTTACGCATAATTATGGTGTTTTAAAAATTTTAAGAGCGGCTATTTTGTGAAAAAGTTTCAGAGGTAAATTATAGGTCTAGTTTCCGGCAGAAAAAAAAAGAAAATTTTTATCTACATTTTTTTTTGGGAAAACGAAAAATATGGGTACGCTGAAAAACACATTTCGGGCCTTCTCCCACAAAAACAATTGATCTAGGGGTCCAACATTTTTGTCAGAATTTTTTCCCATTACGAGTGATTTTTAGGGAAAAGTTTCATCAAAATTAAAATTTCATAAATATTTTCAAGGAAATATAAATTTTCAAATTCGATCTCTCAACTTGAAAAATACAAATGTGTACTTGTAGATTTTTTCATTTTTACTTCTGAATTTCAATTCATAAATTTCACTTTTGAATTTTAAATTTGAAAATGTGGTATTCTAGAATTACAGAAAATGTTTCATTTCCGGATATTTTGGGCTGACAAAACTCGCTGAATTTGGACGGATTTCAGAAAATAGGAGTCAGCCAAAATGTTACTCCCAACTTTTGGGCTTGACTCCGGAATCAGGGAAGAAAGTTGACTCCAACCTCAAAATTGAATCCACTTTGACTCTGGAGTTAAACTCACACCCTGAATCCTGACTCCACCCTGACCTTGGAGTCAAACTCGTATCTTGGCTCTTTATTTCACCTTGATTTCGGAGTCAATCCTTGACCTTGACTTTCTGACACTGGCTTGACTTCAGAATCAAGCAAAAGTAGGAGTCCATTTGGAGCCATTCTGACTCCGACTCCAGAGTCCAATTCCCTGGTGAGAATTTACTCTGGGCTCCAGCTCGACTTCGCAGTCGATTTCAGACCTTGACTCCCGATTCTGGCTGGACTCGGAGCTAAACTTGAACACCCCGACTCTTGACTTGAATCTTCTTACATTGGCTCCGGAGTCACTTTAAGATCTCGACTCTCGACTCCACCATGACTCCGGAGTCAAACTCACACCCTCAACTCCATTTTCATTCCGGGGTAAATTTATGACCTTGACTGTCTGATTCCAGCGAAATACCGAAATCCAGAATACCTACTTACATACAAATTGTTTCGCACATCAGAAATTAAATTTTTGAAAGGTAAAGTAAATTAATTTTCAAGAATAAAAAAATCTTAGTTTTGTAATTTGTGGTGAAGTTTTTAAAACTGAATTTTCTTAATTTTTTTTTTTGACCTATTACCTCCATAAAAAGTAATTTGATTTTTCGCCGAAATGGTAGCCTCGTTCCTCATCTTTCAATATTTGAAGAAAATTTTTGAAAATTGAGCTCTTTTTGCAGATAAAATTTGCCTGCGAATAATTCCCTGAAAAAAAAGAGGTTTAAAAAACCGAAATTGTGAAATTTTGTGCATAATGAAAAAAAATAGGTACATTTCTTGTCTGAAAGATGAAATTAAGTAGAATACCTTTCATTAGTATTTTTCTTAAAATTATAACTCGAGCTTGAAAAAATTTTCAGAAAAAACGAATCTCAAGTAGTAGGTACCTATCTAATATAGATCCCAGGATTCCCCGCCATGAAACGAGATTTTTTGTTGAAAATTTTTGTTTCTTTGGAAAGAAAATTCATGAGAACGTTTTACTTACCAATAATTCATTATCCACATAATCATTTACTTCCTTCAACTTCTCCACCTCTTCTTCGCCCATGAGTTCATTTTTTATAACATGGGTGGCGTCGTTAACGGTACTGAGTAAATTTTTCGTTTCCTCGGTATCAGCCTGGAAACATAACAAATTGAAACTCACGATTGGATAAATTCACTTCGCGATGTCTCACGTTAAAAAGTTGATAGTTTGAGAAAGAATCTCGTCCAAATTAAAGACTCTTCATTAATTTATTCAACTGGATGACAGAGCCGGCGAGTTAAAAGCTTTTTAAAAGTTTCTATACTTGCGAAAAGGTTCGAAAAAATTTAAACCTTTTAGTCGGACGCGTTTACATTATTTCAAAGTTTTATTCTGCGTGTACGACGATACGATGAAATTAATTCGTACGGCGAAAGCGATGCTTGGTAATGGAGGGAGAAAGCAGGGACCAAAGTTAGCTCTAACGATACTATACTATTTCCTCGAATGTTTGATTTATAAAACAAATGTTTCTCGGGGGCGATTGTTGAACTCGCGGTGGATTCTACGGTATAATTTAATTTGGAAATGTTACCTAATTTTGGAACGAAAACGTTGTTTTGTAACTTTCCCAAAAATTTCATATTACTTTTTAATTCTCGTTTTTCGAATGTGTAAAACAGAAAATCTGCTGGGGTTATTTTATTCATAAGTCGAATATGACGTTTGGTGTTATTTTAGCGCAAATCCTTCCCCCATAAACTCGTGATTCTAAATTTAAAAATGGAAAAACGTCGTACGATAATTTAGGCGGAGATAAGAAAAAAAAATGCGACAGTAAGAATCGCTATCAAACATCAAACCTTGATAACGAGACTCTGCGTGGGATAATCATTCAGATATATACGCTCGTTGATTTATCGTCTAGCTAAGAATACGGCATGAGGGGACCAAAGATGGGTAAAATTCTGCCAAAGTAAATTCTCATCTCGTACTGCCAAAAGCAAGAGAAAAAAGTAGACAGAAAGAAAACGAAAAGCGAAAACACGTGATGTTAAGTAAATTCTCATTTAAATTCTGAAACTTTCCGCACAAAATTTACTTACTCGAAGGATGGAAAACCGCTACGCCGTTGAGTTGTTTTAGAACCTGAACTCGAACTTACGATAGGATTCTCCATTCGAATAACAATTTTTTTCTCGCAATTAGATATACCTATGCTGACACCTCGAACGTCACACGAATCACGTTAAAGATGCGGATAAGCAGATTCTATTGTCACATATCCAGATTTCGATTGTTTTCCCATCAAAGTTTACATCGTACATGAGACTGAATTTCCTTAGAGCTTTATCGAGATTAGGTATGGTACCTTTTATGCTCGAGTCGGATTGTCGGAATCAGAAATGACTTATTCATAGAATTCTCCAAGGATGAAGTCTATTTTCATATTAGGATTTCGAGCTGGATTTTTTTCTTACCTACTTGCAAGTTGGAAAATAGTTTTTTTTTTTGGAATTCTCCGATTTTTTTCTAAGGGGGGGGGGAGGGGAGGAGATACGAAAATTGAAATTGAGGAAATTGTCTTAATTATTCATCAAAATCGTAAATCACGGACTAAAAATCTGAACATTGGTTAACGTAGGGTGGGTCGAAAAAACAATTTTTTCGATTTTCAAAAACATACCCCTCGCAAAAGTTGTTGGCTAATGAGATTTGAACTTTTGAAGAATAAAAAAAAAATCAAAATCAATTCATATCTTGCGATCACGCATTGACATTAAAATTTTCAAAAATTGGCAAAAATTCAATATTTTCAAAAATTTTAGAAAATTTTGAAAAAATTTGAAATTAATTTAAATTGGTTTTAAAGCTTATCAGGGCTGCGTTCACTTTGGGTTTGAAATAAGGTATTTTCTTATTTATAAGGTATAAACAAAGAAATCAGCCAATCAGATTTTTTCGTTTCCGAAAGATTTGTTCAAACCATAATTTTTTCCTCGCACCATAATTAATTGGCCACTGCAGGATTATGCTGTTTGAAAATTTTGTTTAATTCAATCTAGTGGGGTAAAGTTGAGAAAAATTGCCATCCCCAGCCAGTAATTATTAAATTATCAAAATTGAAAAGAATGAATTTGCCCTTATGAAAGTTTGTTTATAACTTAAAAATAAGGTAATACCTTATTTCAAACCCAAAGTGAACGCACCCCTGATGACTATTCAAACCAAAAAGCAGAATTTTTTGAATAAAAAATAATGCTTTACGCCTTTTTTAAATTTCTGCTATTTCTTCACATGAAGAAAAATCAAAAAAAAATTATAAAACGTTGATTTTTTCAAAAAAATTGTTTTTTGGTCTATATGGTCACTAAATAAGCTCTAAAATTAATTTCAATCAATTTTGAATTTTTTCGAAATTTTTAAAATTTTGAATTTTTGCCAATTTTTGAAAACTTTAATGCCAATGCGCGATCGGAAGATATGAATCGATTTTGAATATTTTTTTTTTATTCTTCAAGTCTCATCAGCCGACAACTTTTGCGGGGGGTATGTTTTTGAAAATCGAAAATACATATTGTTTTTTCGGCCCACCTTATTAATTAGTACACCAGAATCGGCCTCTCTCCTTCCCTACCTCCAAATCCACTGCAGAAAATTTTCAAGTCAATTTGAAACCTGCAGCAAAAGTTATAATTTTTCTTCAGTTCATCAAAAAAGAGTGAATATACCTACTTAAAATTATTTTTTCAATGGAAAAAGTGCACGAAATTATTTCTGGAAAAAAATTATGAAAAATCGAAAGTAGGTGGACATTAAAATAGTATGAAAAAGAAAAATGAAAATCGATCCGTTAGAACTTATGCAATGATTTTTTGAAAGTTTTGTTTTCTTGTTGCATCCAAAAACGGAGAAGTGGTCACTGTGATGTCACACCATGAAATTTTCTTTATAGCATAATTCATATTTTAATGTTTACGTTCAATTTTTCATTTTTTTTTTCAAAAAAAAAAAATCGTGCAACTTATTTATTCAACCGGAATGCAGCTAGACAAATCTAAATGCGGAAACTAACAGCAGTATCCCCAATCCCCATACATCAGAGGAATATTAGGTAAGGTACAGGTAGACACATGCATTTGGTTCATTTACAGGAATCTACCCAAAGTACTTACAATTAATTTTATACAAGTGAATCAAAAATTACGCGAAGAAACTTACCCCAGAAACAGAATATTCAAAGCAATCACAGTTTTCATTTTGGTACCTCCAGCAACAAGCACTTCAATGGTTACGAAAAACTGAATTTCGTATAATACCCTCATCTTATATGGAAAATTTTCGAATTACAGGTTTCACATATGTGAATTGTAGTAGGTGCATTTTATTTACAAAAAAACTGAACATTGTCGATCATTATATTTTTTTTACATCAAGAAGATAATGAATTCCCTCATTTTTCTCCCAATTCGTTGACACATCAATTTAGAATGCAAATAATACCACACTTATCTACGTAGGTAATTGATATCATTACAATATTGAATTTACATTTAAGCTAATACTACAAAAGCAATCATTTCGTCACACTGTATTAGAACAATAAACAAGCTGTCAATCAAACAGACATCAAATCAACACACCAGTTGAAAATTTTCATATAGAAGCTAAGGTTCTCGCAGCATTAATATCAGTTCTCATTTGTGAGAGACTCGCAGTAGATATCAAAATGAAAGCTGCGATTGCTGTAGTTTTTGTTTCATTGCTGGGGTAAGTTGGTTCTCTGTTATTTTCATTTGCACTTTATACTGCATACTTGTCCAATACCTTTTTAGAAATATTTTGATGAAGGATCAATATTTCTTTTGTAATTTTTAAAATTTTGATAATTGGGTACTTACTTGCATGATTAATTTTTTTTTTAATTTTTGTGTCAAGATATAAAAAATCAATTTTTTTATGAAACTATTCAAACCCCTGACTGAATTTCACATTTATACCTTGCTATGGGTCTATGTGAAAAATACTAACAGATTATTCTCCAAACTAAAAAAAAAAGTTGTAGGTATGAAATATGAATCACATTACTTACCTACCTATATTTTCAAAAATTTGGCAAATTCTCTTTGATGAAAATAGGTACCTATCCAATTTAAAACTGAAATCTTAATTGAAAAAAGTGTTGAGTACCTAATTTTTTATAAATTAAATTTACAAAATACCTATTTGGATGTGTTATAGTAACAATCAATTATTTTGGAACATTTATGGCACAGATTCATCAGTTTTTAAAAAAAGTTTTGAAAGCTATTCTTATCAATTTTTCAATTTTAAAAATTCATGCTCATTTTAAGATCCATTGAGCATGGTTCTGCAGCTTCCAAAAAATGAGTGGAGTAATTGCCACTATGTATTGCTTAAACTGCAAATTTTATTTTATAATTTTGTCTTTTACTTGAAGGAAGTTGTTTGTCCATCATTTAGTTGATTTTTTTCTTTGTGATTTGTTTTGAATAGATGTGTTACAGCCAGCCCCACTTTTGGCGCGATCGCAGCAAGTAAATCTGTGGCTGCATCATCTTATTCATCATCATCATCATCATCTTTTTCATCCATCAATTACTATTCTGCTGATGTATGTACTGCAGTAGGTTTCAGCATCAGGGAAGACTTGCCAACCTGTATTTTTGATGAATTGGAGCAACAATTCTTGCAAAAGAAATGTGAATTGCTCAATTCCTATGGAGTTTATCCAAGAGACATTGGTCCTTTATTTTGTGACTTGCAACCAGATTCCTTATACTATGATATTATCCTAGTTGGTTCAGGACCTGCTGGTTTAAGCTCTCTTCAATCTCTTGTCGCTTTGGGTAAGAGAGTTTTACTTATTGATAGAGGTGACTTTGCTCCAGCCTGTGCTGATTCATTATATTATAGAAGCTCTTTGTATTCTTCTCAATATGTTACTGCTTACCCTGGTCATATAAGTGGTGTTGACATTACTAAGAATGTGTATAGTTCCAACATCCTTGGAAGTTGTTCTGTATTGGACATGAATACTTGGAACATTGGAAGTAAATATCTATATGATCAATTAGCTCAAATTAATGATCAATGGACCTGGGAAAAAATTTATGGTTATTATAAGGGGTTGGAATGTTATAAATCATATTCACGTTCTACCAGTAGCACCACATCAACCTCATCTTCATCGTCATCTTCTGCTACTTATGGTTCTGCAATATCTGGTTCTAGTTGCTCATCTTCCTCTTCACAACAAACCACAACTTCTGCAACTACCTCTTATGAATATAGCACTAATGGCCTTTATTCAATTTATGATTCTTATGGAGAGAGCGACCTTACCAAAACAATTTCACAAGTATTTGAAGAATTGGGATATCACAAAAGTCTCTCACCATTTGACCTTACTCCTAATAGTTATTGTGTCTTACCAGTTCTTGGTGACATTGATAGACCTAGTTTGTTCCCAAATACAATTTTCAATGCTCTTGAACAATATAAAAGTAACATTGATCTGGCTTTAAGAACAACTGCAAACCAAATTCTTTTTGAAAATGATAGAGCAAGTGGTATCCTTGTTACCACTCCTTCAGGACAACAAATCACTGTTTATGCCAGAGATCAAGTTATCCTCAGCACTGGTCCTATTAGCACCTACCAATTGTTATTCAACTCTGGATGTGGCCCAGAAGATCTTCTAAATAAATATAACATCCCTGTCAATTTCCCAATTCCATCTTTAGGCAATGGCCTAATTTTTTCTCCTATTTACTATGGCATTTGTTTGAAATTCCCCAAAGGTTACCTCAGTGATTCTGATTCTGATTTATGTAATTTAGCCTATGCATTTGGTGATTACAGAATTTCCTCATCTCTTTCACTCAACTACTATAGAGCCTACTTTACAGTTAAAGGAGCTCCAGAAGCTAATGTTGAATTGAGATTCTATGCCTTCCAGCAATCTACCTCTATCCGATTAAGAAGTATGATGCAATACTACTTCCAATATGATTCTTATACTCAAGAATACATCAGCAGCTTAATAAATGAATATGACATCCTTATTGTTGGGACCCACTTACTCACACCCAAGAGTAGAGGTTTAATAAGTTATAAAGATTGCATTGACCAACCCTATATTGATCTAGGTATGTATTCTGATGACTATGATTTAGAATGTATGTTGGAAGCCATTGAACAGGTCCAAGCTTTGGCTAAAGCTGAAACCTTCCTTGATCTAAATGCTGAATTGGTTCAAATGCCAATTCAAAATATTCAAGGTGATTTCTTTAGTGCTGAATACAATAGGCAATCCATCCTCCACTATTCTATTCCAACTTTGTACACATCTGGTGGTTTCCCCATTGGCCTTAATTACCAAACTGCTGTGGTTGATAAAGCTCTTCGTTTTGTGGGAACTAAAAACTTACGCTATTTCCATCCATGTGTTTCTCCATATCCTTTAAGTTCTGACAGTTTAGCTTTCAGTACCTTCATTGGTCAATATGGTGCTGAAGTTATAGCTAATGAGTACAATGGAATTTATTTAGACTCAATTTCAATTACTGCCTCCAACAGTGCTATTTCCACTGGTTTTTGTTCACGTGACATCAGTTCTTCCTCATCTTACTCCAGCACTGATATTGACATCAATAGTTCATCTAGCTGCATTGACAATAGTTTAGGTATTGGTTCTACCAGCATCTCATCTTCTTCCTCTTCAAGTAGCAGCAGCTATGACAGCCAACAATCCTGCTCAAGCTCTTTGGTTGGAAGTGATGGCATTGTTAGCCAACAATCTTCATCCTCCTCCAGCAGTTTTGATGCTGAACAATCTAGCTCAAGCTCATCATACTTAGGAGCTAATGGTGTTGTCAGTCAACAATCTTCATCATCTTATGATGCCTCCCAATCTTCCAATATGTCCTCATCTTCTTACTCTTCTGGCATTAATGGTGTGGAAGCTTCTAGTTTTGAAGCTTCCTCCCAATCATCAGTGTCTGCTCAACAAGAATCTTCGTCTTATGTATCAGGAGTTACTTGTTAATTTTAAATTTCATTTTCAAGTTTTTTAATATTAAACAAAATGAGATTTTATTTTATAGCTTATTTCTTTGAAAAAATTTAGCATGATTTTTTATGTACCTAGACCTACCCAATATACCTAGTTTAAAATAAATTCATTTGTTTTAAAACAAAAAAAACCTTACGCATTCTGCGTAAGGTAACCGACTTTTCCACAAAAGTCGGTGTAGAAAACTTAATTTACTTTCGTTCAACTATTCACAAATATTGAGCCTACTGAGAAGTACCAAACTCGAAATTTTGGACTCCAGTGTATCCAGGGAAGGGGCTCAAATCAAAATAAAAAAGTCGGTAATACATAAGTTTACAGAATTGGTACCCACGCTATTTATCAAGTAAAATGACTGAAATTTGAAATTTTGGTCTTGCACTCAAGCTCAAAATTTTGGGCCCTCAAGCTCCCATATCCATAGGGGTACCTGGTGAGGGGGGGGGCGCAAATTCAAAAAAGTTGATAAATTGATATTGAATGAAATAATAGTATGCCATTTTTTTTTTTATTATTTCAAGTTACTATTATTATTCGAAATTGAAATTTTAGCTCAACTGTTCCCATCCCCTCAGGCATTCTTATATTCTTGGGGACATGTAGAAGATTTAGATCGAAAAACAAATACCAAATTCGGAATCAGTGACCCAAAAAATATCAAACTGCGCTTTTTCACAAACTTTTTAATTCCAAACTGTGAATTTCGATTCTTAGATCTCCTTTTGCATCCTTTGAGGACCGTTTTTGAGCAAAGGAAGGGCCTTCCAAAAAAAGGCTGCATAAGAAGTTGTAGAGAATTAAATTTGTGTTCTATAATGTGTCATTAAATTTTTTTGAAGAGCCCTAGTTTTATTCAAATTACGTATTTACGTTTCAAGCTTGCATAAGAAATTAAAAATGGCAGTTCACAAATTTAAGCTACCGAGGGACGACTTAGGAACATGTAGAGGATTCAAATCGAAAAACAAAGACTTAATTCGGAATCAGCGACCCAAAAAACATCAGTTTATGCCCTTTTACAAAGTTTTTTACAAACTTTTTAATGCCAAAATGCGAATTTCGAGCATTGGACCCTCCTTTGCGTCCTTTAAGGACCGTTTTTGACCAAAGGAGGGGCCTCCCGAAAAATGCCTATATAGCAAGTTGTAGAGAATTAAATTTGCTTTCGACAATGAGTCATTAGTTTTTTTTGAGGATGCCTAGTTTTCAAATTATTTGAGCTTCAAGTTTCAGTAAGCTATTGAAGAAAACTCTTTACACATTTTAAGCCTACCGAGAGACGGTGTACCTCAACCGATCAGGCTGAAAATTTTTCTGTAAGGTCCTCAAACCTTTCTTTGCTAATCCTGAAAATTTCAGCTCAATCGGTTCAGTAGTTTTAGAGAAATCGAAATTTGAAGCGCAATGTAACTTTTACCTAGGGTGTTTGAAATTTCGGCTAAGTCCCACCCCCCAACCCCTAAAAAACACAAAAAGTTCAATATCTCGAAAACGGCTGAACTGATTTTAAATCGGTTTGAAAATCTCAAAACTACGTAAAAAATGCTATCTTTTGGGATCGTTGTCCCCTTCTGGAGCTACACAGCTTCTGAGTTTAATCGCGGACAAAATTATACATAAACATATAAATATATATATATATATATATAGATTTATAAACCGGAAAGGTGAGATCCAAAATCCAAAAATACTGGCAAGATGAGATCCGTTTTGGAAAGGTGAGATCCGGTTTCGGATCTCACCTTTCTTTACGTGTATATCAAGTTTTTAGGTATCAGGATACCACCAGCAATGCAATGCCCAATTTTGACCCGGATCTCATCTTGACACTTTTTCGTCCAGCATATACAGTTTTAGTTCATCCCTTCGCGCTGTAGAGCGCGCGGCGTCGTTGTATATCCTCACGGTAATTTTATAACAAGATGAGATCCATGTGATCGGCAACATTGCAGATCTCTCCTTTCCTGTATTAATATTGATGAACGATGTACCCGTTTCATTTTTACGTACTCGCACCTTAATAATTGCTCTTCAGATTATAAAGTTCCATTAAGTAATCAAATTTTGTATGGTGCTTCTTAAAATCTTTCTAAATTTTTAATTCGATGATTTTCAGTGATCCTGATCATTAAAGAGAATTTATGGAAAAATTTCTGCAATTTTTTGAAAAAAATTTAAGTATGTTTTTTTTTGAAAAATTAAAAAGTATTTTGAGTCGAGCATAATTTTCAGTCGGAATTGAAATTACTCTTTAACAAAAATCCATATCCCAAATTTCAGAAGGTGAAATTCATTCCTCCAATTTTAGCAAAAGTTCTGTAGTGGTAAGGATAAGAGTCATTTGGCCTATGGTGAAGCTTGATCAAAATTTTTTCATCATTCGATTATATAAGATAGTTCTAGAGTGCCTAAGCAAATTTTCATTTCTCCCCCCCCCCGAGGGGGGTGGCGAGGCCCCAAAATTTGTGATTTACGAGTGAAAAATTCCATCTTCCGAATTTTTAATTGATTTTTTTTCAAACTTGGCAAGTAGGTAGAGACATGTACTTGATAAAGGTAAAACCCATCAATTTTTTCCGCTTCTTCTTACCACATTAATGACCTTGAATTCGATTTTGAAAATTTTAAATCGTCGTTGGAGACAAGTATTTCAAAGTAGTTCACACCTCTTGGAATTTTATTAGAATTTTCTCACATATTTTCGAGTGATGTAAGTTGATCTAATATTCAAAAAAATGGCATGAGAATCTGAAAAATCAGTTCTGTTCTTTAAAATTTCTATTTTTCATCAATTTTTCACGTTTCATTGAATATTTGATCAAAGTCAACCAGCTGAAAAAATCTGAAAAAATTCTTAGAGATTTGCTAAAGTACTTTTGAAAACTTTGAAGAAAAAAATAATTTCTCTGCCTTTCCCAAAATTGTGTCTCCCAGAGTGATTTTGAATTTTCAAAGTCGAGTCGAGTTCAAGATCATTAAAGTGGTCGGAAAAGTGTGAAAAATTTTTTAAGTACCCACAAGAAATGATAATTCGTGATGATGGCATTTTCAACTTAGAAATCACCAAGTTTGGGGTCTCGACTCCTCAGAGGTGAGATAAAAGTTCGTCCATGCACTCTAAAATTATTTTCTGCAGAGGTAAATCGAACGCATTAAAAATTTTCGTCAAGTTCTACCAAAGACCAAATGGCCTTTTACTGCACCGATGCCTTTTGAAATTCCTATATTATTACCCATCTCTCAGCCAAATGAAAAACTTTGATCTGATCAATGAACAAAACTGAAATTTGCTATACTCTTTTTGACCTCGAATCGACCCGAAACAAGTTCGAGATGTCTCAAAGCCTCTAGAAAATTCTTAAATTTCCTGGCACGCTAGAGGATATCCGTTAAAAATGAATAATGTGAACCTCAGCACCTATAATATGAATGAAAAACATTGGTGACCTATGTAAAAATTTGCAAAAATTTGTAACCTTGAATTGAAGTTTGAATTTTTTGTCAGAGAATTTTCCCGGAAAAAATTTAAAATACGCCCACGGTGCACGTGTAGTGTGGTAAAGAGCTGAAAATTGGTAGATACCATGTAATTGAAAAAAGTTTCAAGACGTTTTGCATCCTCCAAAAAATTTTTCAGCCTTGAAGAAAAGCTAAAAAAAAATACAGCCTATATGAACTTAAGCACCTAAAATCGACGCAAATTGTCCATGTTGGTGATCTATTTGAGTACCTATTTGATTTTTTGAACAAAAATTTTCAAAATTGGTAACTTTTGAGTTGAAGTTTTGACTTTTCTGACAAAAAATTCTCTCAAAAATTAAAAAAAAAATACGTCTAAGGCGCATGTGACGAGGTAAAAAACTAAAAAATGGTAGACATCCTTTTTCTAACTTCTTAAATCAATTGCAAACAGTTCCAAGACGTTTCAGATCCTTCAGAGAATTTTAAAATTTTCCAGTCTGAGAGAAAAAGTCATAAAAAATATCCATATCAACTTCAGCATCTATCATCGCGGTTTAAAATATTCATGATTGTAACCTATTTGATTAATTTAACAAAAAAAAGTTTAAAATTTGTCACCTTGAGTTGGAGTTGGAATTTCTTGACAGAAAATTCTCTCGAAAAATATGTATTTAAAAATACGCCCAGGGTGCACGTGATGAGGTAAATAATTGAAAAATGGTAGATAACCTGTTCCTTATCTCTTGAATCAATTGAAAAATAGTTTTGAGATGTTCCGGAGATTCCAGAAAATTTTCTGGTGTTGGAGAAAACCTCACAAAAAGAGCCCATATGAACTTTACAGCCTTCAATCCTCGCGAATGCCCTTATGATGACCTATTTGATTGCATGAAGCCAAATTTTCCAAAATTTGTAACTTAAAGTTGGAGTTGGATTTTTTGGCGGTAAATCTCATGTACTTACCCAATTTGTTTTTACGTACTCTCACCTCAATAATTGCTCTTCAGATTTTAAAGTTCAATTAATCAAATTTTGCATGGGGCTTCTTAAACTTTTTTAAAATTTTCAATTCGATGATTTTCAATGATCATTGAGAAGAATTTATGAAAATATTTCAGCAATTGTTTGAGATCTTTTTCTGTTTTTTTTTCCCGAAAAAATTAAAAAGTATTTTGAGTTGAGCAAAATTTTTAGTCGGAACAAAAGTAAACTGAAATTACTCTATAACAAAAATCCATATCCTAAATTTCAGAAGGTAAAATACATTTCTCGAATTTTAGCAAAAGCTCTGGAGTAGTAAGGGTAAGAGAGTCGTTTGGCCTCTGGTGATGCTTCATCATAATTTTTTATCATTCAATTATATAAGATAGTTCTAGAGCGTCTAAGCCAATTTTCAGCTGTCCCGAGGGGAGGATTAGGCTCCAAAATATGTGATTTACGAGAAAAAAATTCCGTCTCCCTGAATTTTTAAATTTTAATCGATTTTTTTCAAACTTGGCGCGTAGGTAGAGATATGTACTTGTTAAAAAGTAAAACCCATAAATTTTTTCACTTCTTCTTACCACATTAATGACCTTGAATTCGATTTTGAAAATTTTAAATTGTCGTTGGAGACAAGTATTTCAAAGTAGTTCACGCCTCTTGGAATTTTATTAGAATTTTCACAGATATTTTCGAGTGATGCAAGTTGATCAAATATTCAAAAAACTGGAGTGAAAATCTGAGAAATCAGTTCTGTTCTTTAAAATTTCTGCTTTTCATCAATTTTTCACGGTTCATTGAATATTTGACCAAAGTCAACCAGCTGAAAAAATCTTTAAAAATTCTCAGAGATTTAGTAAAGTACTTTGGAAAACTTTGAAGTAAAAAATCATTTCTGTGCCCCAAGAAATTTATTGATAATTCGTGATGATGGCATTTTCAATTTAGAAATCACTAAGTTTGGGGTGTCAGCCCCTCCAGAGGTAAGATAAAAGTTCGTGCATGCACTCTAAAATTATTTTCTACAAAGGCAAATGGAACGCACTAAAAATTTTCATCAAGTTCCATCAAAGGCCAAGTGACCCTTTACTGCACCGATGCCTTTTAACATTCCTATAATTACCCATCACCCAGCCAAATGAAAATCTTTGATCTGATCAACGAACAAAACTGAAATTTGCTATACCCTTTTTTGAACATCTCGAATCGACCGGAAACGATTTCGAGATGTCTCAAAGCCTCTAGAAAATACTTAAATTTCCTGGCACGCTAGAGGATATCCGATAAAAATGGATAATGTGAACTTCAGCACCTATAATGCGGATGAACAACATTGGTGACATGTAGGTATTTTTGATTAATTGAAGAAAAATTTGCAAAAATTTGTAACCTTGAATTGAAGTTTGAATTTTTTGTCAGAGAATTTTCCCGAAAAAATTGAAAATACGCCCACGGCGCACGTGTAGCGAAGTAAAGAGCTGAAAATTGGTAGATACCCTGTTCTCAGCCTCTTACATCAAATGAAAAAACTTTTAAGACTTTTGCATCCTCCAGAAAATTTTCCAGCGCCTTGTAAAAAAGCTTTTAAAAAAATACAGCCTATATGAACTTTAGCACCGAAAATTGACGCAAATTGTTCATGTTGGTGACCTATTTGATCTATTGAACAAAAATTTTCAAAATTGGAAATTTTCGAGTTGAAGTTTTGAGTTTTCTGACAAAAAACTTTCTCAAAAAAATTTCAAAAAAATACGCCTAAGGCGCAAGTGACGAGATAAAAAGCCAAAAACTGATAGACAATCTTTTTCTAACTTCTTAAATCAATTGCAACCGGTTCAAGACCCAAGACGTTTCAGATCCTCCAGAGAATTTTAAAATTTTCCAGTCTGAGAGAGAAAGTCATAAAAAATACCCATATAAACTTCAGCTTTATCATCGCGGCTTAAATTATCCATGATTGTGACCTATTTTATCAATTGAACAAAAAATTTTAAAAATTTGTCACCTTGAGTGGGAGTTGGAATTTTTTTGACAGAAAATTCTCTCGAAAAATATTTAAAAATACGCCTAGGGGGTACGTGATGAGGCAAATAGCTGAAAAAGGGTAGATAATTTGTTTCCAACCTCTTGAATCAATTGGAAACAGTTTTGAAATGTTTCGGAGATTCCAGGAAATTTTAGAATTTTCTAGTGTTGGAGAAAACCTCAAAAAAAGAGCCGATATGAACTTTACAGTCTTTAATCCTCGTGGATGCCCGTATGATGACCTATTTGATTGCATGAAACCGAATTTTTCAAAATTTGTAACTTTAAGTTGGAGTTGGACTTGTTTGGCAGAAAATTTTTTGAAAAGCTTTTTTAAAAATACACGTGACGAAGTGAACCACTGAAAATGGGTAGACATCCTTTGAAAACACTTTCATGAAGTTTCAGATACTCTAGAAAATTTTTAAATTTGTCTATCATAGAGAAAAACTGATAAAAAAGACCCTATGAACTTTGGCATCTATAATCGTCGTAAATTATCCATTATTGTGACCTACTTACTTAATCGATTCATTCAAAAATTTTAAAAAATTTGTCATCCTGGGTTGATGTTACAATTTTTTGGTGGAAAATCTTTGTTTTTACGTATTCTCACGTTAATAATTGCCCTTCAGATTTTAAAGTTCAATCAATCAAATTTCGCATGGTGCTTCTCACACTTTTTTTTCTCTTAGTTTTGTACCAGTTTCGTTTGTACGTTCTCGCAAATTACAGATTTTAATTTCAATTAATCAAATTTAGTATGGTGCTTTTTACACAAATCTTCAAATTTTCAGTTTTTTGATAATTTATGATCATTGGGGGAAAATTTTTCAACAATTTTCAACGTTTTTTGAATTTTTTTTGCATTTTCCTGAGAAGATTGAAAAATATTGTAACTTGAGTAAATTTTTGAGCTGACACAAAAATAAATCTAAATTCCATTATGAAAAATTTCAAATCCCTAATTTCAGACGCTGAAATAATTTCTCAAATTTTAGCAAAGGCTCTAAATTGGTGATTTCCAAGCTAAAAATTCGATTTCCCTGAATTTTCGATCGATTTTTTTCTAATTTGGCGAATAGGTAGAGGTACTTAAGGGGATTGCTTATATTTTTCTGATTTTTCCAACTACTTTAATGACTCAAGTCAAGATTTGACTTTGAAAATTCGAAATCGTAAATCGTCCGGCAGACACAATTTTGGGGTGGGCAAAAAGTAAAATTTTTTGACAGAAAATTTCCTTGAAAGTTTTTTTTTTTTTAAATACACTCAAGGCACATGTGACGAGGTAAACTGTAGAAAATGCCCTGTTTTCAACCTTTTCAGTTAATTGGAAATGGTTTTAAAACGTTTTGAAGCATGGGATGAAATAAATATTTTGAATTGAAACAGAATCGAAGGTATAAATCAGTCATCACACAAATTTTTCGAGCTTTCGAGCTTCCGAGGCTGGGATGAATTTGAAATAAATTTTCATCCGGAAGACGATTTTTTTCAACTTCTGTGGCTGGGAGGGATTTTGTAATGGATTCTCATCTCCTATTTGAATTTTCCAGGCTGGAATGAATTCGAGTTAATTTTTCCGTTTCAAATTCATCTCTCAATTTTTTCAAACTTTGAAATTTGAAATGATTTTTTTTTTAAATTATCACATAATATTTTCAAGCTTCTGAATCAGGACAAATTTTAGGAAAAATTTTTACCCCCTCAAGAATCATTACAAGATGATTTCCGAGTTTTTCAGGTCAGAATGAATTTTGGAATGAGCTTTCATCCCTTGAAAATCATCCCACAAATTTTTCGAGCTTTCCAGGCTATGATCAATTTGGATTGAATAATTTTCATCCTATATACCAAATCCATCACACAATTTTTTTCAACTTCTGTGGGTGGGATTAAGTTTGGAATGAATTTTCATCCTCCATGAATCACCACACGATTTTTTCAAACTTTCAAGGTTGGGGTGAATAGTGTGATGAATTTGCATCCTTCAAAAATCATCCAAAATTTTGAGTCGACACAAAAATAAATCAAACGAAAAGAACCTCCATATGTTCTAAATTTCAGCTGCTGAAGTTCATTTCTCAAGTTTTTACAAATTTTTGAAATGCATAAATTTGAGGTACATCTCAAAACTACCTCATCGCTCTGCAAAATATTATAAAAATTTGATCTGATTAACTGACGAAAAAAATTGAGATCTATTAGTGTATTCTGTATTTCTGACCTCCCGAATTGATTGAAAGTGATTTTGATACGTTTCAGAGTCTCCGGAAATTTTTTAAATTTTCCAATGGTGGTGAAAAGCCCATAAAAATTATCTATTATGAATTTTATCACCTATAATCGCACATTACTTATAATGGTGACCTATTTTTGATCAATTAAAGCACAATTCTCTAACATTCGTAGCTTTGAAAAATCAAGTCTATATTTTTTGATAAAAATTTCTTCTGGATGAAAAACTAAGAAAAATCCATTATTCTGGCGAATTGAATCCTTTTATGGGGTGGGTTTTATCACAAGTTCGAAAATCTACTTCCGAAGTGAGAGTGAGGCTTTAAAATTTAAAATTACTTAGCCAAGAATTTTTTACTTTGATCAAGCCACCTATTCACTGAGACCCCGCATTCATGCTTGAGGGAAATAGTGCCAGAAGTAGGCGTAGATCTTTTCTAGGATATTATTTTGTATTTTCTTTTATATGTACTTAATCTCAAAACTGTGCATTTGCATTGACATATCTCTTAAAGAAGATAGGGATCGAATTGAAAATTTCAAGGAAATTCAATTAGACATCCGAAAAAAAATTAGTCACCTATAAAGGAGGAAAATTTCTATGCTCCTCGATCCATTAATGAGGTCTTCTTGATCCCGAAACCCCATACCATTGAGAAATAGAGGGTGAGTCAAAATTTTGATTTTTGGTACAAAAGTGGATTCTAAAAAAAGTAGATTTGGATAAAAATTGAAAATGTTTTGGTTTTATCGAGAGATGCATTGAAATCTATTATTTTGGCTCATAAGCATTCTTTTATGAGGTCACTTTGCCCCCAAACTTGAAAGTCTCCCTCCTGGGATAAAACCAACATTTCAAAATTAAAAACTACTCTGCCAACAATTTCAAATTTTGATTACACCTATTAATTGAGAACCTACTTTCAAGTTTGGGTGAGAAATAGATTCATTGGGTACATAAATTCAGAAAGACCAAAACCATTGATTTTAATAATTAAAACAATATTGGAATATTTTTAATTTTTGCCGCACCTCATCTCTCCGAGGACATAATTTTACATCTGAAGAGTAAATAATTCAAAAAATGGATTTTGGGCTATCAAACAACATGGATTTAGATACCTCGCTCAATAATTTTTAAAATCTCCCATTTTCGGTCTGAACTCTCCATTCTTTGACACTGACTTCTCAAGTTTGGGACAAAACAAAAAGATCAAGAAAACAGCAACCATGGGATGAAACCGGAGGAAGGAGAGCCTTTCCTGGAATGTTTTTTCTGAACTAAAGCCGGAGGCACTTGAAAAAATCTCAGCACTCAGAGTCGGAGGCACTTCTTTTAAATATGTAGTCCTAGAGCAAGTGCCGGAGAGATTCTGATCAAAAATTTCAGAGTTGGAATCGAATCCAGAGAGAGGAAGGCCTCTCCCGGATGAGTTTTTTGGAGTTGGAGCAGAAGCCATCAACCTACCCTCTCCGAGTCCCTGGAAAAACCTACTTCCGTGACTGAAAATTTTTTTGAATAACAATTTGAGTGATCAGTCGTCTTATAAATTTTTCTGTTGTGATAATGACCAAAAAAATTGAAAATTAGGGGGTTGGTGCTTGAATATTGTTTATACCACTCAAAAAAATTTTAATTGCCATTTTATGCTTGATCCTAATCTTTCATTTTGAATGAGAGAAAAGTCATCGAAAAAAAGTCAAAATTGCAGCACTAGAAAAATCAAGATTTTCAAAAAATTAATTTTCGGAGGGTTTTTTATGCACATGAAAAATCGCAAAGAGAAACTGTGAAATACACATTTGGACAAAAGAGAGGATTTCAAAGCTTCTGATTCCATGTCTGAAATTATTTTGACTTCAAACCAATTCTTCAATCTTTGATCAAAACTAATAAATTTTCAACTTGATCAAGTCTGGTATCAAAATCTCTTTTTTTTTATTTCATAAATCCATGTTAGGAGCATTTTTGAATGTAACCAAGATTGAAAAATTGTAATTGAATCATGGAATGAAAATCGAAATACTCTATTTTGAGGAGAGTCCACAAATTGGATCGTTTGTTTCACAAATTGAAAAATCTACCTCTAAGGTTAGGGTGAAGCTTTAAAATTTAAAACTATTACTTAGCCAAGAATTTTCATCTTTGGGGCTAAAAAAAAATGTCCAGAAATGATTTTAAGACCTTAGAAAAACTGGGATGGGTGCGGAGCTAGAGGAGAACGTGGACGGAATTCGAGTGATTTTTTCTGCACCGAAAGCATTTTTAAAAAGATTTTGGAGTGAACAGAATTCCGGAGCAAAACTGAAGAGAGAAGAGCCTTCTCCGGACGATTTTTTAAAAATCCGGAGCCACTTTTTTGAAAATGTTGGAGCCAGAGTCGGAGTGACAAGACTACAGACCCCTTCTCTCCAAAAAAACACATTTGGATATGATTAAAAAAATTTTTGAATGACTGCCATTTTTTTAAACTTTCGTCTCATACGTTTTTCTGCTGTGATTCACAATCTATTGACTCGACTTCCTTGAGAATCGCAATAAATGACCAAGAAATTTAATTAATCAGGGTTTTAGAGCCTCAAAAATTATTTTTTTGCTTTAAAAATTTTAAATGACCATTCACTTGAATTTTGATTCTATTCTTTCATTTCGAGTCTATGAAAAGTCACTGAAAGAGTCAGAATTGCAGCGTAGGAAAAATCAAAGGAAATCCTGCCATTTTCAGTGGATTTTCGCTGATTTTTCAAAGAAATTCACTGATTTTTCAACAAATTTTAGGGCACTTATTCGAGTGTATTTTCAGCGAATTTTCACAAGTACCTACTCTCTAAATTTGAATTAGTCAAAAATGTCAAAATTTACTGATGAAATAGAGAAAATCAATTCCCTGATAATCAGTCAAATTTCACTGATTTTCCTTTTAATCAGTGACATTTTATTGCCAACTAGTGAAAAAATAAAAACTCAAATAATGAATTTTCATCAATAAATCAGTAAAATTTTATTTTTACAGATTCAGAAATGAAAATTCACTTATTCAATCAGTAAATTCTTAAATTAAAATCAGCCAATTTTGACTGATTCAAATTAAGAGAGTAAGTACCTATGTCTAATCATAATTTTTTCTATTTTTAATTTTTAAAATTCAAAATAAAATTTCAAATAATTGAACAAATTAATTATTTTAAAAATAATTCAATACAAACCTAAATTTTACCCGGTTTAAAAATGATAAGAGTGCCCCATTACAGGAGAGAAAATGTCCCTTTGGCCATTCTTTATTAATTTCGACCCTTAGCCATTCTTCAATACCTTAGAATCTCGCGGAACACGAATTAAATATAATATGAGACTAAAATAGTACCTAATTTCTGACAACACCGCTGGATCTCACCTTACCTCTAATTACATTTGTATATGTGTATAAGATCTCATCTTTCCGTTTTTTCTCAACGGATCTCACGTTTCTAAAATTTATCATGAAAAAAAAAGGTCATCATTTCTTACCCCTCTATTGCGGAAATGATTTAAAAGCGGCAAAATAACTATTTGCTCTCCTATATATTTCAAAATATGCAACTTTAAAGGTGGATCTCAGGTTACCCAAATTCTTATCGGATCTCACCTTGATAGATTTGTGTGTATATATATATATATATATAAGGAAACCTCGTTCTCAACCACACGTCCTATCGTGTTCAGAATGTCCGAAAACGTAAAAAAAATTTGTTCCCGACGCTCCCTTCAACTACGATGAACAATTTAGTACTCGACTTTCGGTAAAATATGTACCTACAATTTTAGTAATATATATTCACTTAGGTAGGTACCTATTCATTTAGAAAGGTTTAATTTACTGTTCAGTATAATTTGTAAGTTGATCTTTGACTCGTTTTATAAACATTTTAATCTATTTTAATTTTATTTTAAACTGTTCAAATTTTTTATTTCGTCAACGTTTACCAAATTTGTCAAAATTCTCAATTTTTCAAGTGTTTTATTTGGCGAATGAAATATAATCATTGAATTTTATCCAATCCCTCAATGAGGTGGTATTTTTCAATTATCCAGGTACCTATTAAGTAAAAATTTTCTTTCTGGTGGATAACATTTTAAAAAGTTAAGATTTTTAATCTTGTTAAATATTTCAATTCTGTCAGATGGTTAAATTTTGTCAAAAATTACAAAATTTTGATTTGAGTGTTATTTTTGTGTTCGTTTCAATTTTGATTTGAATCAGTATTGCTGATGTGAAATTTCAATTCATTAAGAATGTTGATAATAAGACGATGTCGTATTGCCTTTGGTTCAAGTCTATAAATTTATTGTTAAGATTTTTCTCAACTAAAAATCGCCCACTTAATTTTCAATTATCTAGGAACATTCAATTCTTAAATTTCTAGTTTTCTATTCACAACATGCCAAATTACTCTCTCACGTTTCACCATTCACGCATCATACTCGCGGTTTTCAAATACATAACTTAAAAACCAGATAAAGATTAAAACGGAAACTTTTCTCGGCATCAGTCACAAATAGGCGACCAAGTTTGCCCTTTTGTATGTATTTAACGCTGCCATACTTAATAAGGCCTCGAGAATTTCCAACTTTTCTCAGAGTTATTTAAAAATTAACGCTTCGACCTAGTTCTAAAAGTCTCTAGAATTATTTAAGATCACGGTCGCATCGCTGCCGCCTGCTATTCGTCGACGTCGAGCACACCTCGATAATATGACATCCCACTCAACCAAAACTAACATCCAAACAAGTTCAAATTCGCCAACCTCCACGAATCTAAACAATTCCAACTATTGAATGAAAAATCAACGAAGAGGAATTATTCGCGTTAGTTGATAAACTTATGACAGCACGAGTTGATTACTTGGCGAGCTGCGGGTTTTATCATTCGAGGTTAAAAATAACCCCAGCTAGGTACCTAGATTATACGTATTTCATGTGGAAATAATTTCGAAAGAAAACAGCGACTTGGCAAAGGAAAAATTCGAAGATAAAGTTGTGAAATCTCTTTTTCCGACGTTGCGGTTTGTAGTTTTATGTTGGTCTTCTTTAGAGGCTATAAATGTGGCTTACCTCAGCATTCGAATTAACGATACGTGCGGTTTTTTTCACACACCCGAAAACTTACCCGCACTTTTACGAAAGCTTCTCCCAATGGCGAAAACATCAGTTGAAATCTGTTTTTCGTTAATTCAAATATCTTCCAGAATTGGCATACGATTACACGAAGAGCCTCTTGTAAATTATGCGAAATGTTGGTGATAGGCCCCAAGGTTAGGTACACAATGGTCATGGCCATTATTACATTACGACCCGAAGAAGTTCCAAATCTGATCGGTACTAATAATGAAATGCATCTGATCTGGAAATAGTTTTGAAATTGATTTGTACGAAATTAAATTTGTTAATCTGGATATAGAAAACACCTTTAGGGATTGAAAATTGGTTTTTGAGTAGAAGTTTGTTCTTGATTCTACTGAGGGCCTTGACCAGAAAATAATGAATAGGTGGGTAAAATAAGGATAGGGAGGAATAAAAATAAGTGAATGCTATAATAACAGTTGTTCTTCCAGTTATTACATGAAAATACTTTCACCAGTTATAGCTGACTCCTGACTTCGGCTGGACTCTGGAGCCGAGAGAGAAAGTTGATTTCTGAACCCATCTTAACTCCGGAGTCGAACTACCCAACGACTCCAGACTCCGGAGTCAATCTATCACTTTTGATAACGATTTGACTTCAGAATCAATCTATTTCTCTAGATTTCCACTTCACTTTGGAGTCAATCTATGATTCTTTGGCGACAAGTTGACTCCGGAGTCAATCTATGATTCTTTTACTACGACTTGACTCCAGAGATAATCTTTGAGTTTTGACTATACGATTTGACCTCGGATGCAATACATGACCTTGACTCCCTGACTCTGGTCTGACTTTGGAATCAAGTTGAAGACAGAGTAAATTAGGGAATTAGGAGTTAGTTTGACTCCGTCTACAGAATCTACTCCTATTTTCTGCTAATAATTGACTCTTGACTCAGGTTTGACTTCGGAGTCAGTTTCAGACCTTGAATACCAACTTCAGTTTGACTTTGAACTCTGAAATCAAACTCACGCCTTGATTTCTGACTCCACATTGACTTCAGAGTCAATTTCAGACTTCAACTCTTAATTCCACCTTGATTATTCTTGACCAGCGCATCGGAGTCGACTTCAGAATTGGAGCCAGGGAGTTAAGGTCATACATTGACTCCGAAGTCAAGCCGGGTCAAGAGTCGAGGTCATACATTGACTCCAGGATCAAGAGACAAGGTCTAAAATTGACTCTGGAGTCAAGAGTCAAGGTCCGAAATTGACTCCGGAGTCGAGTCGGGTCAAGAGTCGAAGTCTGAAATTGACTCCGGGGTCAAGAGTCAAGGTCTGAAATTGACTCGGGGAGTCAAGAGTCCAGGTCTGAAATTGACGCCAGAGTCAGGGTCAACTTTTTTGCTGACTCCTATGCCTTATTTTTGGCTCCCACACTCCAGCTTACTCAGAAGTCGACTCCTATTTCCAAAACAAATAATTTTTTTTGGGGGGGGGGAAGGATAGTACAGATATAAAAAGGATATGCTGTCTTGTAAAATCAAAAAAGATTTTTTAAAAAGTGATAAAAAAAACAGATTTCTAAAATTTTGATTTTACCTATGCCATGAGCAAAGCAAGGGTGGGGCTTTTAAAAAATTGAATTTTTAATACTCAAAAAAACTAAAAAAAAGCATTGTTTCATGTTTTAATGTCATTCACGTCTCTGATTCTACTCTTTCTGAAAGACCCAAACTCAAAAATCAATTTTTGATCCCAAATTGCAAATTCTATACCCAGGCTCACATATCAATAAAATTTTTATGAAAAATGGGATCGGGTACTTGCGACGAGACCATATTACCAATGGCTAAAAAAAGTGATACGCATACTCCGATTTTTATAGTAACGTCTTTATCCAATTGCAAATCTATCAATATGCAGAGATAAAACACTGTAACAGAATAAAACCGTCGACTCGTTCATTGCCCTCTCCGGAGAATTATTCTAATCGACAACTTTTATTTTATAAAAGTAGGTATATCCAACGATTGGATTTCGATATTCAAAGGTACAATTTTATATTAAAAGCGAGAGTCGTACAAGTTTCAAAGTAAATATGCTGGATACTCACTTAAGCCTAAAAATAACCCGAATGCACATTGCATGGAAGCTCTAAACCATGTACTTCGTTCGCTTCGAGTTACAAACGCTTCGCCTAACAGTGGTACGCTTACGAGTAAATATATAACACCTGTAAAAAATTAATTTTTTTAAGTGATGACCTTCGCGGATGTTGATATTGCCGTAATGCCGTACGTAGGTAACGTAAACCATACTATACCTATGTGAAAACGTCTGGTTAATCTTAACAGCCATGTTGTTTGATATTCGCTGAACTCCACAGGGTCGTCGCTTAACGTTAATCTTTTCCAAATTCTTTCCGTTAAACTTGAACTTGATCGTGACATTTTTTTTTATTGTTTACATTTTTATACTCTGCGGCGTATTAAATTGTACGAGTTGGACAATTTAGGGCCTTGTTTGAAGGGAAAAGGGAGCGTGTTTTATGCAGCCAGTTATTTTTATCGGCAATGAAATTTGCCTACTTACTTTTTTATGTTTCGGCTTCATTCGACTTTCGAGTGGAATCAATTGGTAATCATAAAAGTGAAATGATATTCATGATAGAAATATTAAAAACGTGTGTCATTGTGATATTGAAACTCTCATTTAAAAATAAAAAATTGAGAATTCGAGCTTTTTACTATTTTAAAAATTTGAAACGTGTTCATTTTGAAAATTGTTCACGAAAACTACATAAAACAGAATATCTGCATTGAATATTTTCGGGAATATTTTTCACTCCTCGTCTCTACTTACTTTATACAAAAAGTTGTAAAATTTACTCTGAAATAGGCTCTATAGTTCCTAAATCATTTTGACGAAGATGGAATTTCAACGATCCAAGTTGAATTTTTTTATCCTCAGTGTAGATTTCTTCAATTTCTTTAATTCTAACTTTTTAAAAAGTTGTTTTGAACTTTAATTCTCCAAATTTGTCCAATTTCAAATTTCAATTGTTTAAAATTGGTCTCCAAGTACTCGTAAATTAAAAAAAATTCTGATTATCAAGTCGAAGAAAATATTTAAAAATAAAAAGCTGAAAAAACTTTTAAAAATCACAATTGAAAAAATGCTGTAAAAATTTAAATTAAAAAAATTTACATGCAGCAGGAAAAAGTTTATCCAATTTTATCTTCACCTACTTGCAATTTTTCAGCTCTAAAATTGTTTCGAATAATTTTAAAACTTTTCTTCCATTTTTAGCAACCAAGTTTACGAATTTTTTCCACTTGAAAATGTATTACAATTTCTTCCAATCATTCAATAACTAAGTAGAAAAAAAATCATTGGAAATATAAATTGTAAAAAATTTTAAAAATCAAAAGTAGGTAAATTTTGAAAAAAAAAAACATTAAAAAAAGGAAAATTTTAAAATTGGATGTAACGTTGGAAAAAATAGGATCAAAGAAATTGAAAAAATTCAACAGGGTTGAAAAAATTTGCACTTCGATTGATGAAATTCAATTTTTCTACTAGTAGGATTCAGGAGCCCAGTCTTCCAAAACTGTTGATTCTCACCATGAATACATTTTTCAAAAAAAAATGTGGGTTTTGGTGCGAAAAATTACTATTTTAAGGTCAAAAGCAAAAATGTTGATTAAAATAAACTTTTTTGGTCAATTTGAGCCCTGAATGACTGTTGACTGAACTCGACATGGCTTGGCTCAGTGGTGACAAAATTTTTGATAACTTGAGCCAAAAAAAAAAACACTCTTAATTAATTTCTACCAATAATAAGAGATTTTTGCCAGGAATGGAACAACCTGTCCAAAAAATGACTTTTTTTACGTATGAAAAATGCCAGTGTTTACCAAAAATTGCAATTACTTAGGTACATACTCAAGTCGAGATCAGTGATTGATGTTCGAAGGTGAAAACTCCGAGTTCACAGATTATGCATTAAAAAGTAGGTAAGAATTTCAAATATACTTAAATTGCAAAAAAGACTCCAAAATTCAAAATTGATCTCTGTAGAAAAATATAATTTTTTCCGGATTGGTTTGTTGAATTTTCTTAAAAATCGCCTACTAAAAGGGTAAGTACATATTTAAATATACACCGAATTAATCTTTAAATTTCCAATGCTTTAACAGCTCAATCCACCAGGACACCAGTATCAGGTTCATTTTCTCCGGCATGGGAAATACTTATTAGTCACTTTCAAGGTACTCAATTTCACAAAAATTCAATTTTAAATTTTAAAAAAAGCAATAATTCTTGATGAAAATTGAAATGAATGGTAAAACTAAGAGAATCTTACTAAAAATGAAAAGACCTCTCGAAAAAAAATTCGATTAGAAATTAAAATTGAAAATTGTCTTTAATTACCTACCCAGAATTTACCTCGTCTACTTAATTAGGTCAAGATCAAATGTCATTATAGCTACTTCTTCCCTCGATGAAGTTGTAAATTTTTCAATTTTGGTCTCGTATCTCTTTTTTTAATAATCGAATTTTCGGTTTTGGATCATGGGTTAAAATAACACCAGAAATGAATTTAGAAGTTTTGTGAATCTCCTTACACTTATGCAAGCATTTCAACAAAAATTCCAAATAGGTAGGTACTTAGTCATTTTGAGTTTCTCTTGTATTTTTTATGGTTTACAATTTTTGAATTTAACTGGCATTGCTCACTCATGATGAAAAAATAAAATTTTTTCTGACTCAACAAATTTTGAAAAATTGAATTTTATCAATTTGAAAACTTACGTCTTTCGATTTTTAGAAATGTGTTTTGTGAAATGTAAGTACTTATGGATTCCTACCTTAAGTATACCTACACATAATGGATTTCTCAAAAAAAAAATTTAAAAATACTGACTTATTTTGACCTCGCAAGTTGTGAAATCTCTATGTCTAATTTGAACCAGTGACGCATTCGCGAAAATTTTTGGGTTGAGGCGGTCGCGACGAAATTTGCAACAAACTGGAACGTGGAGAAATTTCGTTAACGAGTTCCATAATGATTTCGTATAATTCGGGCGGTGGAATTCGTTTTAATTAAAATTTTATCAGTTTTTTCATTAATTGCGTAATTTTGCAACGCATTAGGCATTAAATGCTCAGTACCGTCAAAAAGAGCTGACGAGATTGCCAGTCTATTTTGCCATGAAATTGTACCATCTCTTTATTTTGAAGAAGCTGTAATTCGAGGTACCTACCTAAACCTAATTCTATAGGTACGCCAAAATTTCAACATTTTTACTCTTCCAAATAAACTATCTAACCCGTTTGTTTAAAAAATTCAATCGATTTCATCCTCTGAGATGGGTTACCCACTTGACAGTTTGTGTGAAAAGGTTAATCGTTATTTGGTGAAATACGCTTTAGAATTGTCAGCTTTACTGTCCCAAGGCTTTATTGAATTTTCTTTTAAATTTTTCTACATCGAATGCGAAACTCATCGTGGTACTTGTGTTTATAAAAATCAGCGTCCTGTGCTGGTTTGACATCTGTTTTATACATGTGACTGTGAGTAGAGTACGTGTCCTCTCACATATCGTTTCATTTTTATTTTTCTGCTAGATTGGTCTCGTGGAAATGATATTTCACTTACACGTTTTTCAAACGTAATATCGTATCGCTCTAGGGCCCTAACAAAACGTGTCAATTAAGTTAATCGAGATCGTATTGAATAATAAACCATCCGTATTTACTTTCTATGGTGATGGAATTTATCCTGAATTTTCTGAACTTTTTTTTTAGCATCGATAATTCGAGCTGGAATTTTTTTTCTCGTTGTGAACATTGTTTTACTCAAATTTCCCCTTTCAAAGTATTTTTCATTTCTTGATGATTTTTTTCCAACGAGACCAACCTCTGTACTAATTCTTCCATATATCACCGATAAATCATTCTTAAAAGCTTCCACACCTTTGAAAAATACCAGTCAAATTTTATTAGGAAATTAAATTTCAGAATGCTTGGCTTCGTAGACTAAGCCTATGTTCTCGTGCCTACCTACGCAAACGAACGCATTCGTGTTAAAAGTCAATTTACGTTTCGTCGTTTTAATTATCAACGAAAGATAGACCTACGAGAACGTGAGAATTAGCGCCTTTCGTTCGTTCGTAAACGAGTAGAATAAGCTAACAGCTCAACATTTATCTAGGCCATTTTTCAACCTTTTTTTCTCCCCATTTGGTCCTTTTTAGCAGTTCGTTTTCTTACCTAATTCATTTCCATCTGGCGAATTTTACACTTTTTTTCGGCTCACTAGTTAGCGAGAGAAAAATCAATGAAATGGTGAGAAAAATTCTATACTTGGTTGATAAAAATATAATAGAGTAGTAAAATCCGATGTGATGGTGCGTGGGTAAAAATATCCACATTTTTCTTCAGCGTGTGGTGTGTTTGAAAAACTACGTGCGTTCAATTTGGATAAAGTATTTTTCTATTATCGCATCATTGCGATAATCTCATAGCTATTTGAAACCCCAAGCCATTGTCTAGAATTTAAAATGAAAAAATCACATGTCTTCGGCTGAGAATGGAAAGCGATTACCTGTTATTCGAATGTACGAGTACGTAGGTAGATGATACGACCACGACCAGTCTACCTCGAGTATCCTGCATCTAACTATACCGAAAAACTTTTTAACGTTTTGAAATTTAATGGTGAAGTTTTATTCGCTCCGATGAGTTTTCTAAAACGAGTTTGTTTTTTAACGTAGACATTTTCCACTTCACCTGCCGACTTTTATTCGGTTAAATTTTCGTCGGTGAAAAGGTATTTTTAAAAATCAACTTGTTGGGTAGCCATAAAGACGAGACGATCCTTTACCTAACCTAATAAATTTCGAATTTTTCGCCAATCGAATTTTTACGTATGTGCTTCAAATAGATGAATGAGTTGATTTTTTAAGCTATAGATAATCGATAAATATGAAGAAATCGTCAAAACGTTGAGAGGGGGTAGTTCGCAAAATACGTGAGGTATCGTCACAATCACAAAAGAAAAAACAAACAATTTACTCACTAACATTTTGAAAAAATTGATAACTGAATCCGCGACAAGAGAATGAACGCGTTTGAAAAATCTTAGCAGACCATCATCGATCAAAAGAATTAATATGGATATTAAACATTCAGCATTTTATATATAACTTGATCAATTATGATTACGGCGATGATAATTAAAATTTCATCATATTATTTTGATCACGAATAATTTATTAGTTAATTGTTCTCAATGAGCATTCGTCGTAGGATTCCCAGTCTTCTTGCAATCATTGCGAATGACGAATATATTACCTATCTTGAGAATTGAAGGGGCAACTATTATCTCCAAAAAAATTGAAGATGAAAGTCATTTTCAACCTTTGGTCTTTGAAATCTAATAAAATTTTTGTACGAAAAATAGATTTTAGTAATCATGTCTGAATATTTTTTGTCCAACGTCAACATCAAAGGAGCGATTGTAAAATATTGACTATGAAAAAAATTCATTTTGGACACAGAATTTCCAAGACAATGAATAAGTACCAACTTGGAAAAAAATTGAGAAATTTGAACTCGGGGAAAAATTGAAGCGTCCGTTTAAAAAACAACCATAGTTCAAATCTGTATAGGTATGAGAAAAAGGACCCGGGCGTTATACCCTATTTTCAGTACCCTTAAGCCCCTTATCTAATATACAGATTTTGGCAAACGGACGCTTCAATTTTGAAGACAATAAATTGAAATTTTGAAAAAATTCACAACACGGAAACAATTTTGAGGAATCTTGAATTTGAAGCTTGAAAAATAATTTTAAATATTGTCGCTTGGATTTTGAAATTATTTGAGAAAATCAAATTATTACTTAGTCTTGTGAAAATGAAATCTTGAACTTGAAGTTTTGATGTTTTGAATTGAAAATGGAATTATAAAATTGAAGATAAAAATCGTGCTTAGAATAAATTTATAAGTTTATTTGCTACTTTTCAATTTATTCGAAAAATAATATCAAAATGTCCTCCATCCCACTTTCTAAAAAAATCCGGACTCGAAGGAAATATTCCTCCCCCTTTCTCTAACTCTACACAGGCTTGCGGAATGTGTGTGAGTCTGGGGTTGGTCTGGGTCTGGGTAAAGTTTCTGGTTAGAGGATTAATTTTTTCCTTTTATTCCAGATTTCCAGAAGAATAATTAATAATTCAACTTCCGGCCATAGCTGTAATTTACCTGCTGATATTACACGAAATTCGGCCTGATTTTCATTCGAAAAATCTAAATATATCAAAGCCGCAGCTTCATCGAAATGGAAATTGTAAATGTAAAATGTAATCCAAAAAGTTTTCGTATTTTTCTGTATTTTTTTGATACAGGATGGCCACCAAAATTTGGTTTTGCGTTTTGAGCTTGAGCATCGTCTATGAAAATGAAGCCAAAGCCAATGGAAGATTTTGCTGGTAAAATTTAACGTCAACGACAGGGTCACACTGTATTATAAATCCTCGATCGGTGATAAAAAAAATTCCGTATTCCGAGTCGGAGTCCAGTCCCAGTCGGATATCGGAGTTGATACAATTTTTTATCTTTATCGATAGGTGTCATTATACCTGATGCAATTCGCAGTTTCGCAATCGCAATTCCAAATTCGCGTTGAATTGAATTAATTATCTGGAAACCATTCAGTAAAATAGTTTAGACGGGAATATTTTCATCGATTCACCGAAATACGAGCAATTTGTTATCAGTAAGTAGATATTCTTCATCAACCTTCTTCATATGTTTTGTTTCTCTGATAATGTACTTGATTGAAATCATGAAATGAGCGTGATTTCAATTATCAATTGTTTTGGTTTATTCCAACCACTATTCTGTTCGATGTCCAAGAATCAGCTTTCGACTTCCGGTTTCAGTTGTGAATTTGAATTTAACATCGTTCCGATTTCAGGTTGACTGTTGGAAATATTTCTACCATTGTCGCCGCCCACAGGGACCAATTACTGCTCCGTCGTCGTTGCATTTGCGATTAATCGACTATTCAAAATGTGGGACGAGGAAGAAAATCCGCTCCCTTATTACTCATCGCCTGGAACGTTGATATCGATTGCTTCAACAAAAGTAGCACTGCTATGCTGGCATCATCAGCTCGTTCATCTTAAATTTAATCCAGATGAAATCCGCTCCATGTCAGCTGATTGGTTTACAAAACATCGGTTCCGTAGCGTTGAAATATTTCGAGTACCAAACCGCGTCGGGGATCTGATCGATCGTCACATTAAATTAACGGGCCAGGAGTTGGAAAGGTGGTGGTGTCGTCATGAAAATGTATTCAATGGTACCGATTATGAAATAATGTTAAAATTTACTAATCATTTAATCTTCGATCCGAATGGTCTGGTTAATTATAAATCTACCGCAGTAAATTTACTGGCTAGTGGAAAGTTGAATCCGAAGGAAGCATTCAGAATCTCTTGTAAGTACAGTTTAGAAAGCGATATCGAACGGTTGTGGCCATCTGTATCGAAAAAATACGAAAACTTTTTGGATTACGATTTCGATCTCGATGAAAATGCGGCTTTGATATATTGGATTTTTCGTATGAAAAATCAGTTAGACAAGTTGCCTGGAGATGAGCAAGAATCGGCCGAATTTCGTGTAATATCAGCAGGTAAATTACAGTTATGGTCGGAAGTTGAATTCTTCTGGAATAAACTGGACGAACGTCAGCGATCTTCTCGAATCAAACAGCTGCTGTCCGAAAGGCGTTTGGTCAAGTATTTGTTGCCGAAATTAAACAAACAACAATTGGACCAAGCTTTGCGGCAGTGCTTCGAGAGTGATATTTTTTATGGTTTGGCTAAATACGACACGAACAATATTTACGCTTTACAGACTTGGAATTATGTGAAAGATTCTATACATAAGAACAATTTCGGCCCTACTGTGTATGATTTGATGAAATTGGCGTTTGTTGAACTGAAATGGGGTTACGAACACGTTGCCGTTTTAGTTTATGAAATATGGTCCACTGCTTCTGATCACCTTAAAAATCATATTTTAGAAGGTAATAACGAAGTTTATTTCGATGATTTGTTCGAGCCGGATAATGACTGCGATATGCGTTGGTACGGACGTGATATGCGATTTCATTTGGATATATTTGCGAATACGACACGAGTGCCTCAATATATGTACATATGGAGCAAAAATTGGCGCAAAGTTATGCTTCTTGCTACACCTTCGGATTTTGATAAGTTTTTGAGAATAATGTGGGGAGACGATGAAAGTGAAATTGAGTTTTTCAAGAAACACGAGATGGTGTACAAAGATAAAACACGCCGATATTTCGATAAATTCATCGAAAATGGATTATGCGACGAGTTGATCGACTACTTGAAATATTGCTCCGCTGATGATGAAGAATTACAAAATAGAATGAAGCAAATCATCGATTCAAATCTGAACCAGATGCATAATTACCGGTTTACCTCATTAGTGAAATTCAGCGAATTCATTGATAAAGCGTTTTCATCACCGGATCTAGCTCAACAATTCAAACAAGAATTTATTCGCGAACGTCTGGAATCTTGGCTTGATTTATTAAACGAAAGTCACCTGACAGGAGTGAAAAACATAATCGAATGTTTTGTGAGTTCCGATGCTGAATTGTTGTTGGAGTATAAACAAAGATGTTTAGAACGCTGCAAGCATAATTTAACGACTGGTACACTTCGCGAGTTTAAGATACATGATTGGAAAGAGTTTCTGTTGTGGTGTGCTCCAAACGAAGAGGAAATAACGAACTTTAAGAAATCTATTTCTATCGATGAAGTATTTCATGTAATGTTGACCAAGGCCATCGGCGGTGAATATGCTGTCATGCCAGTCCTAGACAATGAGGCTGGCCGTTGCTTTGCCGCAATCATCGAACAATTTTGTCCTAATTCGAAAGTTATGATGAGTTTTTCTCCTCTCAGAGCGTTTTTAAGTTGGTATTTCGAAACCGCTGAAGCTGTAAAGACTTTCAAACGTGATACCATTAAAAAATATAAAGAAATCAAAGCGCTTACCGATATGTTTGAAGAAGGTGACGAGAAGACCATCGAGCATGTGATGAATTTCTTTTTCGATCACGATGCAGACCAGATACTGCAATTTTTGTTCACAAACGGGTTGTCGGGATCGAAAGAAGAGGACGAGGAAGAAAGTGACAGCGAAGAAACTAGCGGAGATGAAAAAAACACCGATGGCGAAGGAATGGATGAAGACGGCTGTTCAGAATCAGACGAGGATGATATTATGGACGTAGCGGAATGATGTTTTATTTCGAATGAAAATTCTATTTCTAAATCATTCTTGATTACGATGTGCTTTATTTTTAATATTTTGATTTTTCAGTGAGGTGATTGTTTCGTATTTTTTAAAAATTACCTATACCTCTATTTGTACGATTTTATATTATTTTATGACACGTTTTAATGTAGGACGTAGTTGGAATTAGAATACTTATCATGGTTGTTTGATTGTGAATGTAGTTAGTACCTATTGATTTTCTTTTCTGAATATTTTTATATCGAATTAGAATTATTTCTTTTTTTTTTTTGCTTCAAAAAATCGTTGAAGTGATTGCTTAATACTTATTGGTGATGGCTAAGTATGTGTGTTATTCTCACTTTAATGTAAAACTAAAAGTGAATAATAGGATTTACGATTTACCTTCTTTCCAATTTTTTTTCTGAAAAAAAGTTTGATTTAACTTACCTTACTATCTGCGAGAGAAATGATAATATTTTGAACTAAGTAAATGGAATAAATTAGTTGAAAACTAAATAAATCCTGCTCTGAATATTTTGTGTCTAACATCAAAATTATAGGAGCTATACTTTTTATTGATATTAAATGAGCTCAACTTTGAATTGATTGGCAGCTGCTTTGTTCTTGACTATTTCACATAATGTTGAATTAAATCTAATTCAATGTTGTTTATGTCAAGTCCAAATTTTTTATTTAATTTCCTCAAAATTTTTTTCCTATATACTGGAATTAGGCCTACCACAGATTTTTTTTTCAACTTTCTGTTCTTAAATTCTCCGAATTCTTATTTTCTATAAAAATTTTCAATTTTATGTCCAATTTTTTCTCTCAAGTTCGAATTCATAGCATTACAGGTGTAGGTTTTTATACAGTAAGTTTGAATTTCCAGCACAAAACTTCAAATTTTCTCAAAATTGTTCCGGCGTTGTATTTCCAAAAGTCTGAATTTTCTTAATCGTTCTGTTTTTTTAAACTTAATCCAAAATTTTTCCAAGTTAGTATTTTTCTCCCTGGATTTTTTTTCAAATACCATTAATTTTGAATGAAGGCAAGCACACCAAGTTGAAAAAAACAAAATGCTGTAATTTCAATTTTTTTATAAGAAAAACATACAAATTCGGAAATGATGCGGATATTGACTAATTGTTGAGTTGAAATTTGTTCAAAAGAACCAGACAATAAACAAATCAAGCAGAAATTTTAATACGGTATACGAAAAAATTTAGGAAAAATCCAAACTTGGAAAAATTGCGAGAAAAATTTTCGCAGCAACGATTTTGAAGAATTCAAAGTGCTAAATCAGAAAAAAAAGACAACTCATCCTGGGTAAAATTGAGGCAAATAATAAAATTAAGGTTGAATTTGTGTTCTCTGTTCATCCTCGAAAATATATTATTTGAAGTATGTATCGCATTCGACTTCTTTTCGTGGAAAATTTTATTCTAATTTTTCCTAGATTGATTTTTCTCAAAATTGTTTTCGTATAGCATGTTGAAATTTTTCTTAATTTTTTAGGAAAAAATGTTAAGTTTATAAGAATTGTGTTTATATTTTCTAATTTCTATTGTCCTTTTTTTCCCCCTACTCCACGTACAACAAAAAAACTACGCATGTAAGTATTTCGTTGAACTTGGAGAAAAAGTTGTAAGATGTCTACTATGATTAAATTAATTTCATTTTGGACACAGAATTGAAGAAAAAATCCAAGGCCCAAGGCTACGAATACCATTTTGGGAAATGTAAAGTTTTAAAAAAAAATCGAGGAAATAGGTAGGTATTTGAACTTGAAAAAAAAATTCAGGACAATTTAAAGTTAAACTTCGAAAAAATTCACAATCACAATACAGAAACAATGATTTGAGAAATCTTGAATCTGAAGAAAAATCTAACATAGATGATTGGAGCTTGAATTTTTTTGAGAAAATCAAATTGTATTATTGTCTTAGTCTTGTGAAAACTTGAAGTTTTGAATTTTGATGTTTTGAACTAGGAAATTGAAAATGGAAGTATAAAATTGACGATGAAAATCGTGCCTGAAATTAGTAAATTTACTTGTTAATTTAATTTTCAATTTACGTATTCAAAAAAAACTTTCGTAGAAGTGACGTAACGCTCGCGCACGTAAGCACGTAACATCTCATGATTATCTAGTAAAATTTAACGTTATTGACGTGGTCACACTCAAACTGTAAACTGTAACTAGTTGCTTTATTTCGGCGTCGGCGTTGTTTTACTGTTTTAGCTCGTTTTGCTGGTTTTTCTCGTCTGTACAGTACTGGATGGATCGCTCTTTATTGTCTTTTCTCGGTTTTCTCCTTTCGGAATTCGGACTCTATGAGCGTTTTGAATGTATTCTATTCGATATTCTCGTTTACTTGGAGTTTTAAATGTGTTATTGATAAGTAATTCAACTAATTTCGGTGTGTATTAGTTTTCAATAATTTCATCGAACTTACGAGTAATTTGTTCACGGCGTTTGAGGTTTCGTTCCTCGTTGAAGTGTTTATTGCCATCCAGCCCTGAGGTAAGTGTTATGAAAATGAATGAAATAAAAATGTATTTTCGCATATTCATGCAGTTGATTCACAATCTGATTTTGTCAAATTAACGGCAGAAGTTTAGCGAATGTTTATTCTTTTTTTCAATTCCCAGCTATCGGAATTCGATGTTTATCTGTAACGTACAAACAATACTCCATTGACCTCCATGTACCTTTATTTATTTCTAATTATTGTGGAATTGAATGGATATTTTTCTAATGTGGACTAATATCTTCATTCTACGTTCTTCGTCCCCTTATTCGTTGTATTTTGATTCACTGAACTCTCACGTGAGTACCGAGCATATGGGTATCTTGCTGTGGAAATGTGAATATTTTAGCTTACGAGTGATAGTGGTTCGTTTATCGTTTTATTTACTCGAATATTAAAATAAAAGTTTGCATTTTAGGCATACAACTGATAATTCGTCTACTATTCTCCGAAAGATCGGCCGATTTACTACCCACGTTGTCTACTTTGGTAACCCCTGCTGCATTCCTTACTACGATTCGAAATGTTCAATAACGGCGACGATACTCCGCTCACCTTTTATTCGTCTCCTGGAACGCTGCTGTCTATTGCTTCGTCCACAGTAGCATTGTCATGTTGGCACCATCAATTCGTCCGTCTCAACCTCGACGAAATCGCTACCCTTAGCCCAAGTTGGTTTGTGGAGAACCCGTTCAACAGCGCTGAAATTTTTCAACTACCAGAGTCAGAGTCCATCGGAAACATAATCGATCGTCAATTAAAATTAACAGGGAAGGCGATATCACGGTGGTGGATCAGCCATGTAGATTTATTCGATTTCGACGGTTATAAATTGATGTCGAAATGCATCAAGTATTTGATTTGCGAACCAGATGGTAATATTAATTATAAATCGACCGCTAAGAATTTATTAGCCAATGCCAACGTCGATGGTAATTTGAGCTTGATCGAGCAGTACGTAATCGCATGCGCGTACTGTTTCGAAAACGATATCAAACGTTTGTGGCGTTCGGTGAGAGCCAGCTACCACCTTCGTTCTATTGATTTCGATAAAAATCCGTCGTTGTGTTATTGGACGTGTCGTATGAGAAAAGAAATGAGCATGCTACCCGGCGATAAGCGCAAATCAGCCGAATTTCGTGTATTTTCGTCGAGTCATTATTGGCTCTGGTCGGAAGTCGAATATTACTGGGATAAATTGAACAAACGCCAGCAAACGTCGCTAATCGTATCACTCCTATCGAAAAACAGCATCGTAAAGCATTTTTTAACCAAATTGAACAAACAGCAGTTACGCTACGCTCTGCAGAACGGCTGCCGAGCTGATATAATTATCTATGTTGTGGCGAAATACGATTTTACCGGCGCTTTAGCTTTACAAACGTGGAATTATTTGAAAAATTTAATCAGTGAGGATCATTTCGGCGCCGTTTTGTACGGTTTGTCTAGATTAGCGTTTACCGAACTGAAGTTCTGTTTCGATCACGCAGCAGTGTTACTTTACGACGTATGGTCCAGTGCTCCGGATCATCTTAGATCTCATGTTTTGACTGAAAATAACTCGTATTTTTTCAACGACCTGTTCGGAGCGGATAAAGAATGCGATATGCGTTGGTACGGTCGCGATATGCGATTTTTAGTGGAAATATTTTCGAATATGGATTTCGATACGAAGTACGAAGTATGGACTAGAAATTGGCGTAGACTGATGCTCCTCGCAAAGCCCTCGGATTTGGATAAATTTTTGAAATCATTATGGGATAACGAAGAAGATATCGAGAATTTCAAGAAAAACAAGATGATCGTTCGCTCCGATAAAACCAACCAGTATTTCGACAAATTCATCAAACATGGATTATCTCTCGAATTAATGGATTATTTGAAATTCTGCTCTGCCGATGTAGAAAAAGTACGAAACGTGATGCAAGAAATCATCGATTCGAATCGCTATCGATTTCATAAGTTCAAGCTACCTGCGTTACTCAAGTTCATGGATTTCATCGATAATGCCTATGCATCGCCAGACTTGGCTCAGCAATGTAAAGAAGATTTCGTCTTTGAACTAAGCGATGATTGGCACGATTTATTAAAAGAACCCCCCATGAAAGGAGTGAAAAATATAGTCGATTGTTTCGTCACTTCCGATCCCAAATTGGTCATCGAGATTAAACAGAGATGTTTGGAGCGCTGTAAACAGAACCTAATGACCGGAACATTTCGATATTTCGATGCACGCGATTGGCAAGAGTTTATCCTATGGTGTACTCCGAACGAAGAAGAATTTACCAATTTTAAAAAATCGATACCTCTAGACGAAGTATTTTACGCAATCTTAACCAAGGTCCTTAAAGGTAGCTATGCTACAGTTTTTAAAAAAACTCGGTCTATGAGAATGCTCATTTATAGTATCGAAAGTCTATGTCCTGATGTTTTATTGAGTCTTCCATCTCTGAGAGCGTTCTTACGTTGGTATTTCGAATCCGAAGATGCTATTAAGCAATTCAAACTACAGAAGATCAACAATTACAAAGAAGACGAAACACTTCGAAATATATTCAAGAATGCGGATGCTAACAGCATTGGTGAAGTATTAGAGTGGTTTTTCGATGGCGATACGAAGAAAGTGTTGAACTTCAGCATAAAGAACGCGATCGATTTATTATCAGCTCAAGACGAAGGAGATGAAAGTGCCATTTCGGACGAAAATGACGATTTAGGTTCAGTCGATTGTTGCAGTTCTGATTCGTACCAGATTCAGGATTCTGATGAAGGACTTTAATTACGTTTATTCCTACGAAAGATTTGTCTCAGTCAGACTCATTCGACTTTTTACGATTTTATTTTTATTTTTCGTAATTACGTGTTTTAATTTTATGAATTTTGACACATATCGTTTGTAATTATTTTGATAAATGGATTTTTATTCGAATTGAAAGTACATTGGTAGAAGTGAAAATGTGTTTTTCTAACTTATTCTTTTTTCATGTAGAGTATTCTTCAACGATTTTTTCGAACCATAAAACAATTCACTTTGGTTCATTGATACATCTCCATTGAATCGATTTTACTCTTATGAAAAGGAAAAAATTCATCGATTTGGCAAAATTATTCAATCAACGAATTTGATTTTCGTTCTGGTATTTTGAGCGTTTTTTTTTTTTTTTTTTTTTTTTGTTAATTTCTATGACTGATGTTACTTAAAATGCAACAAATGGTTTCATTGTGAAGCAAATTCGAAAGTAGGTATCTATCGACAGTTTCAAGTTTCTTTTATCTATAAAAAATTAAATTGTTGAGTGAAGGTAAAAGCCCTTAAGGATTACTTTATAAAGCAATGGTTTGTGCTGGCTGCAAATCTGGAAAATTTTCAAATTTTGTCGAATAAATTGAAAAATTTCAAAAAAGTACGATTTTTGGCCAAAAATTTAAAAAATTCCGTAATTTTTTTTCTGTTCATTTTCGTGAGAAAATTCGTGTTTTTTTTTGCAATTGAGTTGAGATTTCATTGTTACTTGTGTTTGAATATTGCCATGATTTTTTTATTCGATCTCTCCCTCAATCCCATCTCTTCTAAAAGAGCTCGAATTGAGCCAAAAATATGGATAGATTGAGAATATTGAGTGTTGAAATGGTATGGTATGCTGCAGATGGTGATCAAAAATAGTCGCGAGAGTTTGGTTTTCAACGCGAGTTGTACTTAATTCGAATTCTGAATTTCTATCCTTTTAATAAAACTAGCACACCTGTGATTTTTTCACCTGAAAAATTTTTTTTCGTCAAAAGTTTCAAACTTGGAAATTATTTTCTTAGATATCGAAATAACTAGATTATGTACACTGTACACCCTTACAATAATATTTTTGTTCAATTTTTAATTCTCTGTTGAAATTTGTTCTCTTGCAACCTTTTTGACTTCCTGATTTTTTTCATCAAAATTTGCAGTTTGCACCTTGTTTGCACCCTTATTGTATTTTTTTTTTCATTTTGAGATTTTTTTCACTGTGAACATTTTTCTTTTCGAAATAATCTTTGTTTTTTCCAGTCTTGAAATTTTTCAATTTCTCAAAATTTGTATGACAGTAATTGTTTTCAATTTTTTGATTCTTTTTTATGTCAAATTTTGTAAACTCATGTAACTTTCGAAATTTTAGTTTTTTTTTCTACTCAAGGGTGTCTTGACGAGTCCTGCTGGTACTGTTTTTGCCTGAAGGGTTGCGCGAGTTCTGCAAAAGTTATTTTTTGTGATTTTTCAAAATTGAAAGGCCCTTTTTTTCAAATTTTGAGACCCACCTGCCAAAATGAAAACAGGGTGTCCATTTTCTAGAAATCCGGGAAGTTTCTAAGAATTTCTCCCTCGCTTCGCTCGGCCCGGGCCTAGTGGTTTCAACTGCTCTTTGTCGGTATTCGTCTTTTTTTGTTGATTGTATTACAAAATTGATTTTTGAATATTCTTTTTTATCTATCAAAGTATAAATTTTTCAACAAAAATTTTCCTCGCTCTGCTTCGAGATAATTTACACTTTTTCTCTGCCCAATCCATTGATTTTTTTTTAGAAAAGGTAGGGTTCTTCAATGAAATCGTGATGAAAAATGAATGAATTACGAGCTTGAAAAAAAAGGAAAGCGAATGGAAGAGAATTCAAAATTGTTGGCCCTATTTTGAAAACTTCAATGAGAGTAAGTAGGTGAAGTGATGAATTTTCAACTTTTTTGAAGCCTTTTTTTGCAAAAATTTTCGCCATTGCTTCGCTCAGGCTCAAAACAGACAATTTTTTTCTGATGTGTTATTTTCTAAAACTTGCGTTCAGCAGATTTTTGATTTTTTTGGTTTGTGTGCGGAGGGGGAGAAGTTATTCATTAGTGCCTATTTTGAAAAGTTCATGCTGAATGTCCTGCACGCTTATATTTTTATTGTTTTTGAATTGAAAAATTCTTCTGTCAGGGTTTTTGCTTCGTGATTTTTCTCGAGATTGTAAACGTGTTTTTTTCTTCATGTGTTGGAATTTAAAATTTTCTGCTCCATTTTTTCAAAATTGTAGATTTTTTTCTATGTTTTTGAATTTAAGTACGTACAGAAAAAAAAAAGTATGAAAAATGTTTCGATTTCGACGAAGTGAAGAGAAAAAAAATATACAGGTGCGAAAATTGTGACTCGGGAAAAATTCAAGCTGAAAAAAAATTACAGGTGTGTAAATTTTTGCTGTAAAAAATTTCGAAGTATCTAAGTTTGAATCGTGTGTTTTTCATATTGAAAGCCGAATGGTTCCTGTTCCTTTTCACAATTTTAAAATTTTTCACCTAAAAAAAATGATTCCCTTAAACTAACGGCTAACGGCTTATCCCCAAACAAGTGTGCATTCGAATTACAAAACTTAACTCGAATTGATACTATTTTTTTCAGTTCAATTACCATTTTTCATTTCAATATGCTTTTGTAGTTGTGTCAAAAATATAAGTTTTTGTATTCAAATCCGAAATATTAAAAGAAATGATTTTCATGGCAGGTTTCTCGCCACCATCAGCTGCGTAATCAACGGCAAGATAAACCAAGTTTCGTTTCCAATCAGATTCAGAACGATGGCCGCACACGAACTCGTCAACCTGAATTCAAATCCCATCGTTTTCCACTATTCTCCTGGAACATTGGAGACAATAGCCGCCACAAAACTCGCATTAATGTGTTGGCATCAGCAATTGTTCGATGTTTACCTCGACGAAGAGAATAATTTATCAAGTAGTTGGTTTGAACAGCATAAATTCTCCAGCAACGATATTTTTCCATTACCTGATCCTATTCGAGACATTCTCGACCGTCGTATCAAATTGTTCGGCATAGAGCTGTATAGGTTTGTGGCTCATTACGACCTTTGTTTACCGACCAAAAATGGCAAAAACCTTGCAATTTGTCTTGAACATCTAATTCTCCAACCTAATGGTCTCATTTCTTATAAATCTAGCGCTCGGAATTTACTGGAGAATGGCAAATTAAGTTCGATGAAACAGTTCCGGATCGCTTGTGTGTTTTGCTTCGAGGAAGATATCGAACGTTTGTGGCCTTCCGTTTCAGATCGGATCGAGAAAATGGAACCTTTCGATGATGACTACATATGCCATGCGGAAACGCTGAAATATTGGGTGTATCGTTTGAGAGACGAACTCGATAAGATACCCGGCGACGTTCAAGAATCAGCAGAATATCGTATCATGTCAACAAAACAAGTGCACGAATGGTCGGAAATCGAATATTTTTGGGATAAATTAACTCCTAGCCAGCAAATTCAGCAAATCAAATGGATTCTTTCAAAAACCCGCTCTGTCAAATATTTTCTGCCGAAATTGAACGAGAAGCAGTGGCAATATGCTTTGAAAGAGGAGAAGGCGCCTAGCCATATTTTATGTGGATTGGCGAAAAACGAAGTCGATTTTGCGTTGGCTTTACAAGTTTGGAGTTACATGAAAGATACGATCACACATCGTCAATTTTTTCTAGCGTTGGATGTTTTACTTCGATTGGCTCTTGTGAGTCTAGAAGCTAGAATTTTGAATGATCATGTGGCTGTTTTGCTTTTCGAGGTATGGCAATCAGCTCCGGAACATTTGAAGAAATGGGTTTTAAAAAATAAGGTCGAATATATTTTCAACTCTTTATTAGTAGTCCGTGAAATGGATGATTACGATATGCGTTGGTATGGTCGCGACGTGCGATTCCTTCTCGATTTATTTTCCAACGTCGAATCCGAACTGAGGAAAAAAATATGGTTGGAGAATTGGCCAAAATTAATCATGATCTCTGAAGTTTCGAATTTGGATCAATTCATGAAATTATGCTTCAACGACGAATCTGAAATCTCACAGTTTAAAAAACAAAAAATGATGAATTACAAATTATTACAGAACCATTTTGATATATTTATCGCAATGGGATTCAGCCGAGAGTTAACCAAATATCTCGAGTTTTGTTCGTCGAATGATGAAGCTGTACGAAATTTGAAGAAACAAATTATAAATTCCAACTTACCCAAAGTGCACATACTCAAATTCAATGCCTTAGTCAAATTCGACGACTTCATCGTAAATTCGTTTCCATCTCTTGATTTAGCTTATCAATTCAAAGAGAAGCTGATTCGCGATCGTTTGGATTTATGGTTGGATACATCCTGGGTGAACGAAGTGAAAAATATAATCACGTGTTTCCTGGCTTCCGACGAAAGTTTATTAACCAAGTATAAACAGAAATGTTACGAACGTTGCCAGCATCACTTGAAAAATGGTACTTTTGTCGATTTCAGTATTCGAAAATGGCAAGCGTTTTTAACGTGGTGTGCTCCAAGCAAAGAAGATTTAGCCCAGTTCAAGAAATCTTTACCCATTGATGATACATTCAATATCCTTTTGGCTAGAGCCATCAAAGGACAGATCAATTCTCGTTATCTAGCTTTAAGCTGGTACAAATCTATCAAAGATTTCAAGGAACTTCCCTCTAGACCTGATGTTACGACGAGTTTGATACCTGTGGAACGTTTCCTGCAATGGTATTTCGAGTCTAATGAAGCGATGAAGGCATTTAAATTGAGTAAGATTTACAATTACAAACAAATGAGCGCAATAACCGATATGTTGAATGAAGGAAATAAATTGACCATCGAAATAATTTTAAATTGGTTTTTCGATTACGATAATGTGGAGAGGAAGAAGTTTACGGATGAAATGATAGCGATTGAAGGAGATGTATGGGAATCGCAAGAGGATGATTCAGGATCGGTCGAAGATGAAGAGATGAGTGAAGATAATTCCCAGACAGGTTTGGCATCGGATGAAGATATGGACGAAATTGATATGGAGCAAGTTGATTAATTATTTACTTTTCGAGAAATATGTTGAAGAGTGATTTGTGATTTTTTAAATTGTTTTTGTCGTAATTATTGCTTTCGGAGTGTAAGGTAATTTTAATGTTGCTTGTATATTTTAAAAATTTTTAGTATGTAGGTGAATTTTTTTTTTCATTTTGAACTGAGAATCAGATTTTCAACTTGAGATTTAAGATGGTTATTATTTGGTAATTTTTTTTTAATTTTTTAAAAATTTGTTTGAAATCGTGTATTTTATTCAAACTGACTCCTGATTATTTTTCAATTTTTTTTTTTTATAACTGTAGCCTCTAAAACTTGCTTATAGTTTTTTTTTTAATAGAATATTGCATTTTTTATCTACTACGTCTCATGTTTTTTCATTTCTTTGATATTTGAAGGAGTTTATCAGAACTGTTTTTGGACTATTAGTAAATTCAAATTCGAATGCTTTGAAATTATTGCATGTGATGCCCCTGTTGAGAATTAGACGATAGTCCTTCCAGAAAGACTTTGGTCAATTTGATCACAATTGGATATTTTTTGAACTTGGTAACACAATCACTTCCATGCTGATGAGTTTTTTCCTATCATTTCATTTATTTTTCAGGGTATTCATTTTCCTGGAAAATTTGGAAAAATAAGGGAATTTTGTAATTCTAGAAAAATAAAGAAAAATTTGACATTTTCGCTGGAATTTTGTAAAAATCCAAGTAAATCATCTAGGAAAGTTTTTTTTTCGCTTAGTGATTGTACAGAAAATTTTATATTTAAATGCACGTTTTCATGTATTTCATATTGAATTATAACTTTGAAAAAAATTCCCTCGCCACATACTCCGGCATAATTTATACCTATATCTTTTTTCACAGAATCCAAATATTCAAAAATTTTATTTAAAGATATAATTAAAATTATAATGAAAAATATTATTTCAATTATTATTCATATAAAAAATCAATTATTAAAAGAAAATAATATAAATAAAAAAAAAATAATTGTATAAGAAAAAATTTATAAAATAAAATATAAATTATTTTTTAATTTAATAAAATTAATGAGAAAAAAATATCTTGATACTTCTGACCATGATTGAAAAAAAAAAGAAAAAGAAAGAAAGAAAAGGAGATGGAAGAATGGAAGGAAATCATCTTGGACATTTTGACTGCATGAGAGTAAAATGATGAATTTCTTCATTTTTGAAGTCTTTTTTGCAAAAATTTTTGTTCTCATTTTGTTCAGGTTCAACATGTTGGTACTTTGGTACATATTATTTCACAAAAATGCCATTTGTGGAATTTATAAATCCAAACTTTTACCCTCATGATTTGGTATCCACCTTTAGTTTATATAATTTGTCAATGCTGTTGCTGCGAAATGAAGTTTTCCCCTTTTTATGTGATTTTTTTTCTGTTAAAAATGCAATCTCTAAAGTTTTTGTGCAGGGATGGAAGTGGAGTCAACATGATAAATGCAGTTTTTTATGACGTCATCGATAGACTTGAAGTTCTCTTGATTCACGATCTTGATGTCGTTATTTTGTAAAATAATATTGATAATTATTATCGATACGCAGTCATTTCATTAATGTCATTCGATGTTTTGATTTCACAGATATTTTTCGTTCAGTTTCCGATACGCGATATTTTGATTCGACGGCTGCTTATAACTGATTGCTGATGGTTCGGAATCTTCAGTCGTTGGTGAGTCGATTTTTTATCTATATTTTGGTAAATGAATGTTATCGAAATTAGATTCGAATAATTTTCACTCTGTTGGGAATGTGAATGAAATTTCAGTAATCAGTATCTCTTGCCTTTTTATTTAAACAGTACCTCGATCGCTACTCTCCCCCCCCCCCCAATAATACTTGATTGAGTCTAATAATATGCATATTGGTATGAATATCCAACCTACTTATTTTTAATGTACTGCAAAGGTGATTTCAATAATTGAAAAGCACTATGATTATATTAATGTGAATATGGCCCAATGAAACCAGATAAGAGTAGTTGGCAAATCAGAATCATTGATTGTATTTCATCAAATTTGATACCTAATTTACCTAGTTATGATTTCATCTTGTATCAAATGATATTTTCACATTTTGTTTCATTTTCCCCAAACTCGTCTAGGCCCTGTAAGAAAATCTCGATCAAGTATATGATTTTTGTGTAAGTGTTATAGGTAAACTTGGCTGCACTTCGCCATTACCTAGTTGTATGGCAACACTGTGTGTCCATAGTATGATGAAGCCGCGAGCCGGTACTTGGATCTACCGAGTACCGCGAATGCAGTAGTAGTAATCTGGTGATACTAGAGTACGATACTCAGAGTCTCAGGCTACGAGCATTGCTCGTACCCAATGTTAATGTGTTAATTCGGTAAACGTGTCTATTCGTTAAATGTGCAGTGCATAATAACTATATATAGCTTTATGCATCTTTTCGTGTAATTTGTTGTCTTTTAATATATTTTTATATGTGTTAAATGACTTTTCGTTTAATTCGTCATCCTTTCGAACGTAAAACATTGGTTAGGATTTCTACCCAGTAATCGAATAGGTCTGTAGCTACGACCTAGTCTTTTACATTGGCGCCCCGGCGTGTGGTGAGTTTTTGGGGACCTGATCACCCCCAGCTTAACCCATGGTAAGTGTTTTTACACTTTATTGCTTCAGCTAACGTGTCTCTTCTTTTTGGAAAAAATATCTTGTGATATTTTTTCCCCTTGCTCCGCTAACGTGTCTATTACAGAAATATCTTTTGATATTTCTTCCTTTTTCCTATTCTAATCCGAAATTTCGATTTCCATTAGAACCCCCCCCCCCCCTGCTTTAGCCATAAGTTAACTAATTTTAAGATTTTAATTTTAGGCGCATCTTTCTTTACTTAAGAAAGACGAAATCGTACGGTGCAGCGCATCGGCTGATTTCGACCTTGGAATTCCATTCCAAGCATCCCTCGGACACTGTTCGAGACCACCAACGAGAACGCGGTTGAAACGAGCGCACTGCGCCCACCCACCCGCCCTCATCTCAGCAAAAGCGTGGCAACAGAGCACTGCACTTGCATTGCAACTTGCCGTTCAGCGAACGCATTCTTTTTCTACAGCGGAAATCCAGCGTACCTGGCCAGTACACTGTTGAAAGTACCATAGGGATTGAGCCGCGTATGCTCATCTGGCAACCGCGAAGCACCGTTATCTGCTCACGCGCCACGCATGCTAATAGTATAGTATACTCATTATCTTGATATTTATGTTCAGTCGTAAATAATCACTGATTATTTATCACTGCGTCATACGTGTATAATTAATTATATTTTTCCACAGCAAAAATAAATTATTCGACTAGAATAAATTTATTTTTAACTAATCTTGCAAAACTTTTGCAAATAATCTATAATCCACTTAATTATTGAAGTTCAATAAATACATTTGTCCTAATACTATCCAAAATCCTAAAAATGTCCGATATTGATCTTGCTCCTGATGAAATTCGTGTTGTACCAGTCACTGACGATACAGCCGAAGCATCGATAAGCTCTCGCACTCGCAGAGCCACCACTAATGCACTATCAACTCCCACAACTGTTATAATTAACAGAACTAAACCCAAAAGAGGAAATAGAACTCGAAAACGTAATTCTACGGGAACTGACAATAATCTAGATGAAACACTGGTGCCGACAGATCGTAATGACGATTTATTACCTGAACTTCAGGCAATAAATAACGAGCCAAACATGGAAAATCAGATTCCTGAGCCACAGGAAAACGAGGTTCGATCTCACGAACCAAATAACGAATTCGAAAATCTCAATCCTGAAGATCAGGAATTTGAGAATCGACTTTTGAACTTAGATTTTCCGGAACCCCCGGCACAAATACAAAATAATTCACCAGCGGTGAATAATGAATCACGTAACCAACTTCAATCAAATAAAACCCCGCTTTCTGACGATCAGCCACTGTCTGATCAAGAGAAAGAATCGTCAAAAGTGACCATTGAGGACGGATCCTTGTCAGATACCGAAGGTGATAGCAGAATTCACCACAACGATGACCTTGAGTCAGATGAATCGGGAATCGAAGATCGAGTATCGACAGCATCCGATTCGGACAATAACGAGAACGATCTCGAAAATAATGGCGGACAAGGGGCACAGGCTCCGACTCCGGCGCCATTCGAATACAATGGATCACGTCCCGGATCGGTAATGAGTCAAGCACAAGGCTTTCGACCAGTACCTCAGTTTTACACAAACCAACGTACGAATTCGTCACAGTCGACGAATTCACAACCAACTCATCAAATAGTACCTGTTAGCGTACACGCGCAGGTATATCACAATACGTCGCTGATAACAAGGGGCACGCTTCCCCTATCTAAAACTCATACTCAATATCCTCTAATTCCAACTGAGACCTCCGGTGGGGGCCAGATGGTAGGAAACTTGGCACCGCCGAGTAGAAAGCACATTGTGCACCTGCAACAATGGCTCGAAAAAGAGAAAGCGAAAAACGAAATACGTTTTCACAACATTGAGGAGACCTTGGACGAACAAAAGAAGATAAATCGTGAACAATCCGAGACTTCTAAAAACGTCCAGCGCATCGTGAACGATCACCATGCGCAAATCAACAATAACAGCGACACGATTGTAAAACTCACTGAGTTTGTTAAACGTCATGCCCAAAAAACTGAGGAAGATTTCAGCAAACAAGCTGAAGAGATAAAAATTGTAAACGATGTCTATGTCGCACGTTTCGAAGCTATCGAACAAGACATCGACATCAAAGACAAAAACATGCAGTTTCGCATGAACCTACAAGAGGAAACTAGCCACAGGCTAGTCGATAAGGTCGATGCAATCGAACAAGAAATTGAAACAAATTTGCATCAAAGAATATTTGAGCAGGTACGCGCTGTGACCGCTCAAAATAACCATACGAGAGGAAGAGGAGGCGATTCTCGCACAGGCAGACGCCGATCTCTGAAAATAGATACATCGTATGAATATTTCAAACAAAAAGGCATTCGTTTAACAGAAGAAACGAGACACAAACCCATGGACTTTATTAGAGCCTTCGAAGATCATATCGAAGAATTAGACATGACCGATCATCAAAAAATAAATTTATGTTTGACACTGATCAAACTCTCCCCAGAATGGGTGAAAGAAAGAGCCAAAGAACGTAACTGGGAACTTTTCCTAGCGAAGTTCAAGGTACAATTTTGGAGTATCGGTGCGCAAGAGGCGTCACTCGCATATTTCCAAAAAACCGACTTCGAAGCAGAAGACATGCGCGACTTGTGTGATAAATTTCTGAACTGGTTCGATACGTTGGAAGATATGAGAAACTTTGATGAAGAACGAATAATACAAATGATGTATAATAAAATGCCTCAACCGATGAAAGACAAATTTCTACCCGCACATCGCGCAAACCTTGATGCATTTAAATCAAGGATGGTAGAATTAACGGCATACAATGAGGAAGTCAATGAAGACACCGTCTGTCATTTTCGAAATAAGAGAACGCAGACAGCGAAAACTACAAAACAAGAAGTAGCACCTCGCACTTCAAACCAATATCCTCAGTTTTCGCCGAAACAACAAACTCAAAACTATAACCAAAATCGGAACTATAACAACAATAATTCGACTAAGAATTATTCAAATCAGAATAAAACTCAAAACAATAACCAAAATCGTCCGAACCAAAATCGATCTACGAATAACAACCCCCCGAAGCAGCCCGCTCCGGACGGTTATAAAAACACGAAGCGAACGGACGAACCGAACTCGATTCTAAAGAAAGTTCACTTCAACGACGATAGATCGCGCACACCGCCGATCAACAACATCGAGACAGAAACCGTACCAGACGAGTACGAAAATACCAACGAAAGCAGTGAGAACTGCAATGATGAACTTCATCAAACTGTCACGATTGAAGACGCGTCGGAAAACGAGGAGTACTAGAGTCGAGTGGGCCACACTCTAGTGGAAATATCGAGCCCGAATATTTTGAAAAATACTTTGCCGAATATGAGTTTATCGGTGACGGCATTCCACATTTCTTAAAACGCGACGCGGTAGGCAACAAACCGCTACCATCGTATCTACGTCATCAAATTTCGTTCGGCGACTTGCTCGAAGAAATAAAATACGTAGAATTTGACAAAAAGAAAGCGGTCGTAGGTTTAGGCACTCTAGAGCTAAATTACTCTAGAAAACCTTTTGAAACGCTGGACAAAGAACTACGAGCAGTAGTTAATTGTCTATGCGAAAAAGGTTTCGAGGAAATAATTATTTGTTTCCCAGTCATAAAACCTAGACTTAAAAATGAAAAAGCCATACGTAAATATCGATACGTACAATTTAGACGTATGTTTTCTCGTCTCACTCAAGATGACCGTATATCGATATGGCATCAACCTGCGCACTGCTACGCAGAAATGGTATGGGAAAATAATTACCTGGGTAGACGCATTGCTCGCCCAGCGCATGATTCGAACGATAATATGGTCATGCGAATGGACAAGTTCCATTATTCCGACTCCATGAAAAAATATTTCCTGTCAAATCGCACCTGCAAGGAAGCTGCAAACGCACTTCTACGTGAAAAACAAATACAGGAATCGAGACCGAGAAAACGCACTGCGTCTGGTAGGCTAAAAATCAGGAATGACGATCCAGATTTTTATAAACCCGACCCGAACGGAGCCCTTAAAAAGGAACGAAAAGAGAAACACGAAAAGTATTACGAAACTTATACTCTTCGTCCTGAAAAACCAATGGCTCCACCCGGAATGTCAACTGCGAATTTCCCATCTTTCACTGCAAAGAATGAAGGATTCGATAAATCCCAGGAAATTCCAGAAAACGATTCACGACGTCGTCAAGTACATAATCCTGACTCAGAATCGAGCTCCTCCTCTTCCAGCGACGAAGCTTCGGAGGAAGAATTACCTGAGCCAGCACCCTTATCTAAAGGGCGCGGTGAAATTAAGCCGATTGATCCAGAAGACGTCGCGAAATTGAACGTCAAATTTCCACGTTGCCGCACAAAGCGAGCGAAAACGGAAATACCGATTACGACTAATAAAAATCAAACAGACACGTCTGATGGATTCGTCACAGCGTGCGAATCTGTACCCTTGGACTATGACGTCAAAATGATTGATCCAGTCGAAAACGCGAAAATCTCCGTCAAAGACTTGGATCCAATCATTTTACAACAAATTGTCACCGAGACGTCGGAAGATCCGACATGCGTCATAGAAATGGAATTTGGCGATAAAATGATGCATTCAGTGCAAATGGACACAGGGGCACTGCCCAATGTCATTTCGCACTCATTGGTTGAAGAAATCACCATAAAACATCTGCATCATATTATGTACGTGCCGCTGGCGCGTCCAATAAAAATGAAGTTAGCGGACGGCAAACTTGTTGATTCGATGTCGAATATCGTCTTGATAGCCATGCACTTCATGGATATTCCGATGATTATGCCGTTCTACGTACTCGAAACAACGGCGAGAATCGTAATCGTAGGTCGATTATCGATGAAAATTCTCGGCATCGAATTAAATCAACAAGATGATTATGCATGGTGCAAACCAAAAGGCCGTGTTCAAAAGGCAAAAATACCTTTTTTGCCTAGCCATGCATTCCAAGGGGCAGATTTATACCATATGGATATTCTAAAAATAGGCGTTCCCAAACAATACGAACACGAGTCTATCCACGTGACGAAAGAGCGCACAAAGAAGCTCGACTGGCTGCCGCTAGATCCCGAAGATCGGGATTATGGTCCTCAACAATTTCGAGAGAAATTGAGAAAAGACCTTAACGAGGCAGTCAAAGGCGGATGGATCACTCAGCGAGAAGCTGATGATGCATATGACGAATTAGTAACATTCGAAGATTGCTTCAGTAGATATCCTGGTGCATACACAGGAAGTCGAAAGCCAGTGGATTTCAAATTTAATACGGAGCAAGAGAAATGGGGCACTTGGAGAGGTGAGAAGTACCGCCCCTCCAAGAAGCTCAAATTACTAATTCGTAAAACGATCAAGACGATGCTCGCACTCAAGATTATTCGACCATCGAAATCGACGTACATAAATACTCTTGCACCCGTCGTTAAGAAAAACGGCGAATTGAGACTGTGTCTCAATGCCGACAAACTCAATAAATTACTTGAACGCGTGCTTACGGAACCAAGATGTATTGAAACCATTATCAATGAAGCTCAAGGAGAATGGTTCAGTACTCTTGATTTCGTAGCCGGTTTTTGGCAACTTTTGCTATCAGCCCGTTCACGTCAATTTACGGCGTTCCAAGTTGACGGGCAAGTGTACGAATTTAATAGAATGCCCTACGGTTTGAAAATTGCATCGGCTGAATTCATCGAAATGATGAATGAAGTAATTCCGATCGGAACCGAAGGCGTTCAAACATTCGTTGACGATATCTTGATAGCAGCGAAAACATTCCAAGAAATGAAAAATCGCTTGAAAATGGTACTAACACTGTTACGTACACACGGATTGAAGCTCAATCCGACAAAAACAGATTTATTCAAGCGAGAAACTAAACACTTGGGTTTTAAACTTGCTAAAGACACTATTGGCAAACAAAGCGAGAAAATTCAAAAATTCACTGAATTTAAGAAAAAGCATACGAATGCGAAGGGCGAATTTTCACTCACGAAAGTGAAACACGTCCAAACGTTGGTAGGCTTAACTGGTTTATATCAGCGATTCATTCCAAACTACCAACAAATTCTCGCTCCAATTCACCGACTAGTGACACCAAACAAAGAAAATTGTGTCTGGGGTCCAGAACAAGCGGAAGCTTTCAAACAGCTCGAGGCCGAGTATGTGAAAGATTTTAAATTACGACCGCTAAATCCAGAATTGGATTTATATCTGGAAACTCACACCAGTGATGACGCAATGAACTCTGTTCTATACCAGATAGTAGAGGGGCAAGAATGTGTTGTGATGTTTTCCAGCTATTCTTTTCGCCCTCATCAAAAAAAATACACGATCTTAGACCGTGAAATGCAAAACCTGGTGACGACTATTCACAAGATGCAATCATGGTTACATGGTTCAAAAATCCATGTACGCTCAGATTTACGACCGGTGGTACGTAAATTTGAAACGATCGTGCAAACCCACCGAAAAGCTGCAGGTTGGATAACCGAACTTAACAGTTACGACCTGGAGTACGACATAAAAACTCCGAAACGTTACTTACAAAAACTCAACGCTCCGAAGATAACGCTATGCACAATCGACATAGCGTTACGATCTCTCGACTGGACAGCTGTCGAACCCTACGCTGTAGAGTTCGTCGGCGCAATGACAGGTGATTTATTATCCAACTTGGACGATATTTCACAATTCCAAAAAGATGACGAAGCCTGCCAAAAAATTACCGAAATTTTGGTCGGAACTACCGCCGAAAATTCGAAAGCAAGGGCAAAACAAGAACGTCATAAAAAGAAATTCGCACTCATCCCAGATCAACAGGGAAGAGACGTACTGATGAGAACGTACGAAAACGGTAACACTGTTCCCGTTTTACCACGCGAATTATTTTTTGACACGATAGACTACCTGCACGACACCTACGGACATCCAGGTGCCGCCAAACTCGAAAATATTTTCAAACGTTTGTATTTCTATACGAACGCGATGAAATATATACGCACAATATGCAACCAGTGTATTGTATGTAAAGTCAATAAAAATTATTCACCACGAAAAATTTTAGAATACGCACAAGTTGAAGCATATTCGATGGGAGATGTACTCTCAGTTGACTTGTTTGGACCCTGTGGCCCGAAGTCCGGACCCAGGTACCTGCTGGTAGTCAAGGACGTTTTTACTGGAAAATGTTGGCTACGTCCACTTCATAATATCTACAATAAGACGATAAACCCAGCGATGGAAGCGATTATCAAAGATATTATGAGTTTTCAAGTAAAAATCAACAAAGTGATTATGGACAACGGATCACAGTTCACGAGCGATTCGTGGACCAACTTGTTGAATAAATACCACATAGACGTACGCCACACCACTACGTATAATCCACAAAGCTCCTTGGTGGAGAGATCGATGCGAATTATCACTGATAAGCTCAGGGTAAAGGTCAATGACCGATACAACTCCAACGCAAGTCACTACGGATGGCACCAGTACATCCACGAGATCGAACTCGAGATGAATAACACCCCGACCCCATTTCAATTCACTCCAAATGAGGCCTGGGGCATATCCAACGAACTTTCGAAGGATATACCGACAAAAACCAACGAATTTAACTTTCGTCATGAGTTAAAAGCACTGCTCGAAACTCTGACCAAAAACGAACCGGCGTCGGTGACGTCAGAATATTTGATGCAAAATAAACTGAAATGGGATCCCGACTCGGGAGACCCAGACGATTTTTTGCATGATGATGATGGATTCATCAGAGTGACTGCGGATGGGGCATGTTCCCACAATGGACTAGACAAAGCTATCGCAGGCATCGGTATATGTTTTTCTCCAGACTCCGAGAAAAATGTATCGGAGAGAATTTCGGTGGAGAACTACTCCAACTCAAATAATCTCGCCGAAGTCGTAGCGATACAAAAAGCACTCGAAATATTGCGTTTCAACGAGGTGAAAAAAGTGAAACTTTTCACCGATTCACAATACGTTGCAAACGCGATGAACGAGTACATACCGAACTGGAAACAAAATAATTGGAAAAATGCAAAACGACACGACGTCGTACACAAAGATTTTTTCCTTGCAATCGAATCACTGATTCGATCATTTGACAGTTTCCAATTACATCACGTAAAAGCACATGGCGACGACTACGCAAATGCGTACGCCGATCGTCTAGCTAAAAAATCAGTATATACATCGGAACTCAAGAAGGTAAAAATCGATTCACTCACGCAGCGCGAAGTAATCGAAACCTTCATACGAGAAAAACGCATGCAGCAGCGTATGCATGCCGAGTACATACACAACAAAAATAATCTCGACCCACCAATATTGCACAAAGGCGATATGATACTGCTCACTGAGCATAAACATTCCGACCGTGGATATGGAATATCGGAAAAACTTTTACCTAAAAAGTTAGGACCGTATTTCATTGCTCGTAAAATGACCCACAATTGTTATAAAATCGTCGAATCTATCGACGATACGATTGGCAAAACGGTCAACGTACGTCAGATAGCACTGTTTCTGACGACGCAACAACAAGAGGAATTAAAACAGCACGCATGTTTTAAATCAAAATTAAACGAGCAAAGTATCGAAGATAAAATTTACAAATATCTTCACGACCACGAACGAATAGGACGAGATTGTACACCAGCACAATTTCGCAGACCTGTAAAAATAACAGCGGAGCAGATCGCCCGCGAAGCTGCTAAGAAATTACACAACGAGCGAGAAGCTCGTCGTAATGAACAAGCAGCGAACAAAACCAAAGAAAAATCTGCACCGCAGACAAATACTTCAACGATGACATTACGTTCGCAACAAAACAATATTACGGATACTTCACAGAAGTTACGTAAGATCAAATCGCCGAACGAACTAAATACTCTCACTGAGAATATTAAAAAAGCAATAAAAAATCCAGAACGATACGCTCAAGTTGAAACAGCGGCGAAATCATATCTCGCACAGCGAAATAAGAAACAAGCCGTAGATCAACCTATTTCTGGAAGTATAGGTAACCTACCTAATACCAAAATTCCAGGAACCGATAAGAATAACATCGACGAAAATTTCGGCGACGAACCGAAAACATCGGCCAGCACCAGCGGCCAGAACACACCATCTCCACCACGCAGTGATGCAAAACCTCAAGCTGAGGAAATCACTTTACGCAGAAGCAAACGCAAAAAGAAAAAACCATTGCCGGTGGCGATGATTGATTTTTTAACATTACCGGAAAAAATATATTTATCTAAAATATATAATAATTCTGACAATGAATTAATCACCTCCGATAATGAAACATCAGATGAAGAATTTGCACTTGCAAATTCAGACTGACGCGAGATGAAACCCGGAACCCACTATTTTCACTGGAAAATGTGGTAACCCTTCGTCTCCCCTACGTTACGTTGATTGAACGCAAAGGCGACTGGTTTCATCTACGCAAATCATTCCATCTTCATCAAACCGATCGATACGTTTTAAATGTATGTTGTGAGTAAGAATTATTTTTAATATTGAGCGGTAATATTGATATTCGCTAGATTTTTTTTCTTTTCCTTTAATATCGTTATTCTACACGCACTTGCGTCAACGAAAGCCCGTAAGTACAATAAGAAACATTGAAAATAATTATCATATAAGCACAAGCTTCGATTTTCAAAAACACGTTTTTGTTTCTATTTCACGTTGCCATGCTTTGTCGTTATAACCACGAAGTGGGTAATACTTTTACCCACAGCGTACTCATGGAAATCATAATGAGGTACATTGTGATAATTCCAAACACACCGTCGGAATTGCCAGTGATAAATTTCACTCGCACTGTCGAATGGAAGAATCACTTGCAATTCGGTTCGGAAATAATATATTGGAGATATGTGTACGAAATACATATCCAACATCCAAATCCTTGAACTTTCAGGAAAATACGATACCTTACGATCGAATTAAAATTGATTATAACGAACAGGCATAATTTCAACGTGAAATATTTTTGATATGATGCAACATGTGCAATCAGTAAAATCGCAGCTTGCAATTACATTTAGATATTTTCCTTAGTAAATATTATGCATGCGTATGATATTTGCATGAAAATTCACGAACGATGTGAAATAATATGTTTATTAAATGTGTATTTTAAGAATCACGATCGACGTGATAATAATGAAACCAGATTAAATTTTCATGAACTTCATGAAAACGAGATTACTGAAGTGTACGAAGGATAATTACGACCAACGTAAAAAATCCAATCACACACATTTTCTTTCAAGGAATTCATTATCAAATAGTGATTCCAACAAATACGCTTATTAGTTATTAAGAATTTCCATATTTTCAATGTACGCAATCGACTTTCGAGTACATTCTCGATCTACGAGAATACGTTACGACGAAGTACCGTAAATTTCTAAATAATCCTATACAAAACATGAAGAACTTCTTCATTTTAGCCCTCAACCTTATTTTTTGTATGGATTCTTGGAAACGTGACAATGAACACTGTGCCTTCCAACGAGCTCGTACTCGAAACTCGTAGTCTTTTGTCTTCGTATAGTTTTATTATCCTGTACACGAACCAAATGCGTAGCATTTCTTCACTCAAGAAACCGGGTGAATATTTTTCAACCGACACGTCGCAACAGCAGTATTGGAACAATACGGCGACGTCCATACGGATAATTTTTTTTTCTTCTTCGTCTTTATTCTTTTCTTTCATTTTTTTACAAATGCTAAATACTATATCCTAGTTCCTAAGTTAGTTTATTTCTTCTGTGAGTATGCATTATTCTTTCCCTTTTCGTAAATTCTTTCACTGAAAAGAATACGAAATCCGGTCGAACGTCAGCTTCATCTTTTAAATGTTGGCACCACTGCTTCCTGCGTCTGCGTTGCAGACTGTCGCCAATACCGACCGTCCGTATTCAATACGGTTTGAATTCGGATATTTTTAGCTGTTGGATATCACGATTGAAAACAGGCTATTGTATACGATTTCGCCATCGGTTTGTCGAAGCATGTTATCGCTTATCGCTATGATTTCAGATCAACTGGGAACCATGTGTGTGTGTGCGTGTATTACTGATACACAAACATAATTCGATTGCATTCTTTTTTACAGACAGATGAATCAGCCGGACGACGAGGATTCGATGGCTTCGAATCTTCGATTGCTCGACGAGTCAGCACCGCTGCTCGATCGATTAATCGAAGCGGCGAAATTCGACAGCTACGGTATGGCGGCACTGCCCGATACCGTAGCCTCCAATGTTAGTATAAGTCTTCCACTGGATTATCAATTAAATTTTAGAAAAAGAAAATTAAGGCGTCTGCACTGCAGAATACCTAGAAAGAAACTAATTCGACGAAATAGCGACGCTGTCGACACAATTCATCAAAACATTTTTGCCACACACTACGATCCGAGTACTAGAATATGGCGTAGTATAATTTGGCAAAATAATGATCTCTCGGGGTTCTTCACTGAAGAACAAAATTCTGCTGCATCGTCGGCGGCGATACAACAGAACAACGTCGACGAACCCTCGTCGACCGATGTTGATTCGATTATGTCAAATAACAATGATAGTACATACGAAGTGTTCGACCTGAACATGATCCAGTTGGCACTGCCAACAACCCCACCACCGGCACCCATACACGACGAGCTGTATGGGTACCCATTAAACGATCCAACATTGCACGTGCATGATATGTCGCAATACGCGGCACCCGAAGAATCTTTTTCGACTGACATTGCACTACGCAATTGTTACGGAAGCGCACAGCTCGACTCCCGTACGATGACAACCGATTGTCATCTAGGTTCGACAATTATATGCTCACGACGAGTAAATTACTAGATTGTAGTAAATATTTTGCATGACTAAAACATTTTCACGAGAAGTGAAAAAACTAATTTCGTAAATATTTAATCGTATGTTACAGGAAATGGCGCTCGTTCCACTAGTCCTGTGTAGTCGATGCAGGATGAATTTGGCCGACCCACCGAGGAGGCCAAACCAACCGTTTAATCCATTACCTATCGAACTTCGATATAGGTATGGACCATGCGGACACCCATTCCACCCGGAATGTGTGATCGACGCTCTTCAGGCCGAAGAGCAAGAGATGCGGCTCGAACATCCGCCGCGGCCCAGAGCATCGTACCATCCGGGATCCTTTCACTGTACAAGGCCCGGATGCGTACACTTAATAAATCCCACGACAATGACCGAAGTACGACCATTGTTCGGGACATACGCATTAAGGGCAGAAGCTCCTGCTGCACCTGCAGTAGCGAATGCCAACGAACAAGCTGAACTTCGCAACTGCCGCGAAGAGCGCACTGCGCTAACAGCAGAAAGAGACACCCTACGTGAACAATGCACTGCTCTGATCACGGAGAGGGACTCGCTCATTTCACAGTACAATGAGCTAGAGGCTGATAGAACTGCCTGTCAGAACACGATCTCGCGACAGGGAGCAATCATCAGCGACCTGCAAAGGGTGTTCACCCTATCGAACGACCGTTTCGACTACGGCTGTTTCACCCGGGCACGTGCATTGGGTGATAACGGCCTAAGCCTCCTCTTAGCAGAGCTAAGAACGCCGGTGCGTCCGAACGAACGCCCATTAGATCCGTTAGGCGACTCACCAGTTGCACTCGGCAACGACTTATACTCGAACCCGATACCATGTTCAAGCAGCGCTTGTAACGAACGGGAATTCCCGCCACTGCCGGATCCATCTAAAAAACCGAATAAGCCTTGCATCAAAACGAAGATGGACGAATCCATCCGCAAGGCAGCTGCTGGAGGAATACCGAAGCAAACACTGTCTGCTGCGGTCAAACAGGCAGAGCAAGGAATGTTGCAAAAGCACATTCAGTGGAAAAAACCGAACGCCGATCTACAGCGTTCATCGGTAGTAGCTCCGCCAACACAGCACAACGCTGCGTTTAAGCAAAATCAACCAACATATAAGACAGGCCATCCAAAGCCGCCCGCACCGCGGACGCCACAAAATGCGCCTCCACCCCGAGCAATGACCCCATTGCAGCAGAAGGAACAGAAAAAGGCGAAACGATCGCCAAATAATCCGTTCCCACCAATTCCACCCGCACCGCGGATGTATGGATTACCGAAACCAGTAATTGCAAACCGAGAAGCACCACGCTGGTACGGACCATTACGACCAACCGATCAGGAATTAAACCATTTCCGCATTGCGGAATGGCATAGATATCCTGTATTAATAATGGGATCATTCGCAGTCATCGGTGATGGCTATATCTGGTTGATGCCACGCTCACTGCTGCGTGGCGACACAAAAAACCTAATTGATGATCATTTCTGGTATGGCCCGCAATTACGAATATTCCAACAAGCCGCCCCAATTGCAAATGATCGCGCACTGCCGCTCAGAATCGTTACGTCGATAGGAGGTGCAGATACCAACACTAACAACAACAACGATGACGATTGGCCGGCACTTCAAAACGAATTTCTTGAAATGATCAGACGATGGCGAGAACTTGGACTACAAGAACTAGTCATCGTATTACAACCGGTCATTGATGGAACACCCGATATTCGACGACTGTTCAATGAATTTATCATGGCACAACGACAATTCGAACCAAACTGGTCTTACACTGTAATTGACTTCAACCAGTTTCCCGGTCGTCAAGCACATGAAGCGACTCAGAATGCAGAACGAACTACGTTCCCATTCAGAGTCGGAAAAATTCTACACAATGAATTATACGACATTTTAAATGGAGCACAACGCCCATACGTATACGGTGATCGATCACTGACCGGACCAAACCCGCCAGTAGTACAGGGACAAGCCGAGCAGATACCTGCACAGCAGGTACAAGCAGAGCAAATTCCTCAGCAACCGCAACAAGTAGTGCAACAAGCACCACCACAAGCGGTTCCGGTGGTAAATGTACCGACGACGTCTGCACAAGCGACGTCATCAAATGTAATCGCACAACCAGCGCAGGTTGAAAATGCTGCACAGCAGCAACAATCGGACGCTGAGATGAAGGAAACGGCAGAGCCCACCGACGATGGAATGGGTGACGCCGATTCGCCTTCAAACGTTGCGCCGACTGACCAACTTGGTCAGCCGTCGCAAGGTAAAAATTTCGTGTCATATATTCTGCACGACATGGCAGAATTATCACGAAATAGCCTGTCTCCGATACACGAAGTATCGGAGCAACCAATTGACAATATTGTCAATTTGGGAGGCAATGACGCTGAAATGGAGCCGGTGGCTCCAGGCAGCGAAATGCTTCCGCCGGAAATTCCACCTGCACAAGCGATGGAACAACAGACGGAAGAGCAGCAAGATGCTGCTACTGAAGAAAGTAGCATGGAAGATGAATAAATCTCTTCTAGAATCTCGATCTACGAGATTCACTCTCTTCCATAAACAATTTTCGCACTGTGAAAATAATTATAGACATATTTCAACTTTCTTAAAAATATTATATGTACTAATCATGTTTTATCTTTCATGCATTTATTACACTGTAAAAAACTGCACTTATCAGTGCAACAAAACGTACTTGTCATACAACCGCACCATCGCCGTTTGCCGACTACGTATTCGTTGAAAGATAAAAAGCGCCGACACTGTCACACGAAGGACATCGATTAGATTTAAGAAAGTAAAAAATATTATTAAGATTGCCGTATCAATATAAGAACTTCGTAAAAACCGTATTCGATGACTACGAATACATTTTTAAGTATTTTTAAGAAATTTTTCTCGTAACATGCATTTATTTTCTTATGTCTTTTTATGTGATATTATGTGCCATAAAAATTAATCTAGTTTAATATCATTTTACCAACTATCGCACTGCGACGCTGATATTTTCATATGCATTTTTATTTTGTTTGTTCGATCCTGTAAATTTAATTTTTCAAAATTATGCACTGCAAAATTTCTTTTTATCTTCTTATCGATTTGTTCCATTATCATGCTATTATGTTGTTTGTAAATAATTCTTTATTTTTTAAGAAAACAGTCAATTTTTATTTTTTTTAAGTTTCGATTTTAAAACGACAACATGAACGAGACGTCGAAGCCGTCCAGATGATATTAAGTTAAGAATGTTTTTGATTTTGTTTGCATATTTTATATATATTTAAATCGTTTTATATATGACACGTTGCATAACTTATGCAAAAACCGAAATTTTTCGGCCCTTTCGTATGCATTACGCTCTCAGCACTGCTGAACGTAATGCACCGAACTCAAAATTTAAACACACTCTTCCTTAAGAAGCATTAACTTTTCTCAAAAAATTAGTGACGTCGAGATGATCTCCGTCCAAAGGCATACTGCTCGTAGCCTATCCTCTGTTACTAAGTACCCAGTACTGCGGGGTGCTAGCGACGAGTTCGCTTACGTAACAGATGGTAGTCTAAGATAGTCCATCTTTGTCGGGGAGAAGGGAAGAAGGTATTCTCACTCGATTTCGAGTCGTGATGGATTATCGTTATCCTCACTGTAGTGGTAACTTTTGGTATTGAAGATAGGTAATAAGTGCACTGACCTTATATCCGATTCTTCAAGCACCCGCTTGCAGCTTCTTGGCTAGGCTTCACACCGTGTTACCGCTCCCCTCAAGGTAAGAACGAAGGGGCAGGTAGGGTGCGGTGCAGGTCAAGTTGGCTTATGGCACTCGTCTTCCCTTCGGTTAGCTGTGCTCGCCACAGTGAAGCCGGAGGGGGCAAATGTTATAGGTAAACTTGGCTGCACTTCGCCATTACCTAGTTGTATGGCAACACTGTGTGTCCATAGTATGATGAAGCCGCGAGCCGGTACTTGGATCTACCGAGTACCGCGAATGCAGTAGTAGTAATCTGGTGATACTAGAGTACGATACTCAGAGTCTCAGGCTACGAGCATTGCTCGTACCCAATGTTAATGTGTTAATTCGGTAAACGTGTCTATTCGTTAAATGTGCAGTGCATAATAACTATATATAGCTTTATGCATCTTTTCGTGTAATTTGTTGTCTTTTAATATATTTTTATATGTGTTAAATGACTTTTCGTTTAATTCGTCATCCTTTCGAACGTAAAACATTGGTTAGGATTTCTACCCAGTAATCGAATAGGTCTGTAGCTACGACCTAGTCTTTTACATAAGCAAACATCAACGATCGATGGAAGTAGGAGAAAGAGAAACTGCGGGGCTTTGTTGCATTGGATTCGACAAAAAAATTTCCGGAACAAAGGAAGTTGGGTGTGAGATGGAATTTTTTTGAAATCGACAAAAACACTTTTTTGACAAGTGAGGCCCCTGGTTTCATGATTCATTATTTTTTTTAGGTGATGAAACTGCGCCTCGGAAAAAATAATAAATTTTTATATGAAGTGTAATATATGAACTTCAGTCTGAATTTATGTTTTTAAGGTCGTGAACTCGTTGAAAGGCAAGAGATAAGAGTACAGAGAGGTTGAAAATCAAAATTTTCTCCCTCCCTCGTCCCTGACCCCTTGAACGATACCTCCTAAAATGTAAATTCTGACACGCAACATGCTGTGTAGTGTGTACAATATTTTACCCTCTTACATTCCTATTATCTTACCCCTTTCTTAATGGTTCAGGCCAATATCATATTTGTGTTCCATGCATGACCTCGAGAACGTGGGGTTAAAATTACGAAATTTCAATTTTATCCATTTTCAACCACCTCTTCCCCTTCTTCCAGCCCTTGAAACGAACAATTTGATCGCTTATTTCGTTAATCTTAATTTCAGTCGCATTCATCTCCCGCGTAGTTTCATAATTATTTCTAAAGTGTTTGCTGTATTCAGTTGACAGTTTTATTTTTCTGTTTCTGTTTGGTTGCAATATTTTTACTTCTGATATCCTGTTCCCTACACACCAGGGTAAGTTAATCTGATTTTGTAAATAGGTATATATTTATTTTTGTTGAATTTCTTGTAAATGTGTTTCTATACTTTCTAAATCTGAATCGGTCAAAAAACTGAAAATCCACTGATTAAACAGCGAAGAGTGTGCAACTATTAATCAGTGAAAAATTATTGATTCAATTAGTGAATTTTCATTTTTGAATCAGTAATCTTTTTTCAACTACCTACTGAAATGAATCAGTAAAAATTAAAATTTACTAATTCCATCAGTGAATAATTACTGATTCAATCAGTGATTACTTACTGATTCAATCGGTAAATTAAAATTTTTACTGATTCGATCAGTAAATTACAATTTTTACCGATTCAAAAATGAAAATTCACTGATTGAATCGGTAAAATTTTCACTGATTTGTTCAGTTGCACACTTTTGTTTTATTAATCAGTGAATTTTGACTGATTCAAGTTTAGAGAGTAAGTCTGATGTGATGAGAATTTCAATTTGATTGACTTTTGACTTGATTTGATGGATGCGAGATTGATGATTCATTTTTATGTAATTTTTCTTTTTCAATCAATCGATGAATAGTGATTAAATTCAAATAATTGTTGCCTTCTGAAAAGCCTGTCAAACCGAGATCAGTCAGAAAATTTCAGAAATTTGGAGGAATTTTGGAAATTATTTTCTCAATGTATTTTACCAACGAATTGCTGATGAATTGATTGTTTTGTTTTTTCTCGTACTAGTTTTCGAATCTACTCTATCTCAGAAGTAACAAGTGGAGTTGAGGATCTAAAATTTTCATTTTGAAGCCGAACCGTTGAAATGACGATATTTTTGAATTTTTGATTTCTTTTCTCGCATTTATTCCAATAGGAGGAAGCAAAAAATTCAAAACTTGAAACAATGATATTCATGAAAAAAATACTGGTCTCTTTACCCCACAAAATGGAATATTTCAGAATTCAGCGTTTGAAAAATTCGAATTCTTGTTTTTTTTGGAAGTATGTCCATATAGAGGTATTTCGGTGAGCCGAACCTGTTTTTGGAGCAATTTTGACCTCAGCTGTACAACTCAGTCTCGTGAGGGGAAGGGATTGTACCTCAATTTTTTGAAAATATTTTGTGGGGTGTCGAAATCATTAGTTTTTTAGTCGTGAAATCCATTTTTAGTACAATTATGACCCTAGCTCTTCAACCTGGCTTTCTGTAAGGAGTGAGGTTCAAAATTTCCTCAAATTATCTTTTATTGGATTAGGGCGTCAAAATCTACATTTCCCGAGTTCTATAGAATCCATTTTTGAGAAAATTTTGACCCTAGCTCCCAAACCTGACCTATGAAAAAGAGATTCGAAAATTTGTAAAAAAAAAAAAAAAAAAAGGTCGTACTTATTTATTGCTCATTTTTAAGGTAGGAATTGGGAAATGGTCAAAATTGAATGCTGAAGAGTGAGGTACCAATTCACGTTGAAAGTGCATATGTCAGTGAGTTCACAGCCCTTGAATTTTTTTAGGATGGTACGGGTGAAAAATCTACCCCTTTGTCCCATTACTCTCAATTATCCAATTCTTATATTGTGTAAAACCATCTAAAAAATTTAAAAAAGTAAGTCTGACAAAACTTGGAAAGTGAGGGAAAAGTTATCATTGAAAAATAAGCTACAATGGTTCATACTCGCGTGAAAATGGATTTAAAATCAAAATTTCTTATTCCATGACCAAAGTTCCACTTTGACTGTTTCCAGAAACGGAAATAAATAAATTAATGATTTTAGTTAAAAATCAACCAAAATGATCGAAATTTTTTTTACGAATTTTGATGCAGTTTGAAATTTTTTCGTGCCTGATGGTGTAATTTCGATAGAACGATACAGAGGTGCACTCAGAAATTGATCAAGGAAGGGGCTGAGAAGTTGAGAAAAAAAATGGGAGGGGTCAAATTTCAAATTAGTCATTTTTTACTGATCTTTCAGTCAAAATCATCAATTTATTCTTTGACTGAAAAATCAGTCAAAAATGATCAACTTTTGAAATAAAATGACTAAAATACTGCCCAAGCGAACCAAGGGCGAACATTTTTTGAAAAAATACTTGTTTGAAGAGCAAAAAAAACACGTTTTTGGCATTTTTGCAATAAAAAAATCCTTTTTCCAAGCTGGGGGGAGGGGGGCTCGAGCCCCTCCCCCCTTGGGTGCGCCTATGGAACGATTCAAAAGTTAATTTTTTTGACTTGAGAAAAATGAACCCGAAGTTTTTGAAATGAAAAAAAAAAAAAAAACGAAAAAAAAATATTCAAGTCTACAGAATTGTTCAGTGAAGTACCAAATGTGGATCGGGGCCAGTTTATGGATCAAGCCACTTCACAAGGAGTTGAGTGATAGAAAAAAATTAAGTGTGTGTATAAATCACAAGATTACCCGTTACATAGGTTGCGTTCAGAAAACGGTCAACAGAACAACAGATCAACAGAGAAAAATTTTATTTTCAAATATTTACTGAAATATAAATCTAGAATTTAAAAAAGGGTATTTCTTCAATCAAAAATTGATTTCCCATTTGAATTAAAGTGAATTTTTTAATCAGAGACTTAAAACTGTTTCAAAATTTGCAAATTGAATTTCTCTCTGTTGATCTGTTGTTCTGTTGACCATTTTCTGAACGCAGCCATATCATTAATAGATGATTTTCTTCAAAACAATGCAGAAAAAAATTTAATGATTTTTAAAGACAATTTTGATACTAAAAATGGATGTTCACGAAAAAATTCACCATCGAAAGACATTTGAATTTTTTCCCCCTCAAATCCGTAATATTGATGTAGAAAGGAAGTGACTTTCTATGTTTTTTTTTTTTTTTTTTTGGAATTTATAGTTCATGACGTCTGCGAATGGTGTAATCCACAAACGGGATCCTCTGAAAAATTCGAAAAAATGGGAGGTCTGGGGAAAAAATTCCCACGGGAAAAGGATTTATGGTAAAAATCTGAAACAAATGTATTTTAAAAGTAAAAATTCCACTCTTTCGGATACCGCATTCAGTTTTACCTGAAGCTCAAAATTTCAGGGTCGTTTAAGGGATCAGAAAAACCTGATCCATAAATGGTCCTTTACTGTTCTGCTGCGATTTCTGAACTTGAAATTTGAATACCTTTTTTTCATTTCAAAAACTTAAAGTTTGTTTTTCTCTTTTTCTAAAAATCAAAAAATCGACCTAATGCATACCTTACAGACTAAATCAGCCATTCTGCCATGGAAAGCAACAAACGATGAAATTTTATAAGGTTTATCCTCCAATTCCCCTTAATTATTTTAAATTTTGCACAGACACGAATAGCTTATTTATTCTTATTTTTCTTTAAATAAGCCATAACGCCCTCTACAGGGTCTATATGTGATCCGGGCATGGTCTGCGTGAAAATCCCTCGTTGATAAAGTAATGTTTTCGATTTTTTTGTTTTCTGCTTTAAAAATTCCAATAACGTGTTTTTTTAAGTTCAAAAAATCGTAATTTTGATAGACTTAATTTTTAATAATAAATTCATATTCTGTTTCTAATTAATTATTGATAAATCAAAAATTTCATTTTAAAGATTTGATAATTTTAGTTTCGAGATTACGGCATTCTGAAGTTGGAAAAAAGGACTCGTTTAATGTTATCAGGTGGACATTCAAACTCAGTGAAACACATTTCACACTTTCGCATGCAAGTTTGGTAGGATGACTCATCCCTTACTTCGAACTCGTAATCTTATCAAGACGTTTTTGGTCGTTTCTAGCTTTCGTCGCCTACAACAACATCATTTTCAGTGATGCAACATTAAGAAACGGGAAAAAAGGGAAAGAACAGATGGGAATTTTTACGCTGATACTGCCCGGATCACATATAGACCCTGGAGTCCGTCCCATCATTGGGAAAGCGAACACACACAGTCAAGGGTACCGGACTACCGGTAGGTAGTCCGTGCGAAAAAGGTTTCTTACCGTAAAAACCGGTATTGTACGTTCGTTGTGGAAGAATGCCTTTAATGCACAGAGGAGTGAGCGTTATTTTCATGAGGAGTGTTGAGACGTTGAGAGTTGACTGATTATTATTATTCGATCAGTTTAATTGAAGAAAACAAAACATGAATTTTAAATTACTTAATGAACAAAAATAAGTATTCGTAACCTTCCTTCGAACTACTTGGAAAGAAACCATTATCGCATCGCGAAAAAGGTTTCCTCAGTGGTAGTCCGAAGGTAGTCCGCACTCCGCACTTTGCAAAAATATGGATATCTCGTCCAATTTTCAAAAAATTCGTGTTTCAACTCCTACAATTTTCATTTTTAGACTACGACATCAAGAAAACCAGATCATATTTGCTCCTACAAGTTTGAAAAAGAGCTAAGTATTTTCGCGAAAAAGGTTTCCTCAGTGGTAGTCCGAAGGTAGTCCGCACTTCGCACTTTGCAAAAATATGGATATCTCGGCCAATTTTCAAAAAATTCGTGTTTCAACTCCTACAATTTTCATTTTTAGACTACGACATCAAGAAAACCAGATCATATTTGCTCCTACAAGTTTGAAAAAGAGCTAAGTATTTTCGCGAAAAAGGTTTCCTCAGTGGTAGTCCGAAGGTAGTTCGCGAATGTGACTTTTTCAGTTCTTTGAAATTAGGAAACCTTTTTCGCAAAAATGACTTCTTTGGTCAAAAAATTTAAAATTAAAGAGAACAAAATAAGAATTTCAAATTATTGAACAAATCGTATTCATAACCTTCGCAATGCGAAAATGGTTTCTTTTAGGAGGTAGTCCGGGCAAGAATTTAAAAAAATTTTTACAAAGAGCAAAAAATTGAGTAAAAATATTTTTGATACATCATTTTAAAGCTTGAATCATGCCGAATCCAATGGTGTAATTGCCATTTGGATCCGACCATCGGTTCGTCCACAAATCACGTTTTAGTTTTCGCAAGCTGAAAATATTGACAAAAAAACCCAATTCTTAATCTAGCCATGTGTTCATTGTAATTTAACATTGATTTATTTTTCATTTCGAATCTAAATCGATGACCTGGTGATATTTTACTGGTTTCTTATCGTAAATTTCACGCTGATTTCGAAAATGCTAACAGTTTTCAGATCCGACGTACCCTTCAGCTCCAAATTGTACTTGTATGTGCAAAAATTTGGCAAAAATTTAAAAAAAAATTTACAAAGAGCAAAAAATTGAGTAAAATTTTTTTTTGATACATCATTTTAAAGCTTGAATCATGCCGAATCCAATGGTGTAATTGCCATTTGGATCCGGCCATCGGTTCGTCTACAAATTACGTTTTAGTTTTCGCAAACTGAAAATATTTTTGCTCTTTGTAAATTTTTTTTATTTTTGCCCAATTTTTGCACATAAAAGTACAATTTGGGGCAGAAGGGTACCCCGGATCTGAAATCTGTTAGCATTTTCGAAATCAGCGTGAAATTTACGATCAGAAACCAGTAAAATATCACCAGGTCATCGATTTAGATTCGAAATGAAAAATAAATCAATGTTAAATTACAATGAACACATGGCTAGATTAAGAATTGGATTTTTTTGTCAATATTTTCAGCTTGCGAAAACTAAAACGTGATTTGTGGACGAACCGATGATCGGATCCAAATGGCAATTACACCATTGAATTCGGCATGATTTAAGCTTTAAAATTATGTATCAAAAAATTTTACTCAATGTTTTGCTCTTTGTAAATTTTTTTTTTAATTTTTGCCCAATTTTTGCACATAAAAGTACAATTTGGGGCTGAAGGGTACCCCGGATCTGAAATCTGTTAGCATTTTCGAAATCAGCGTGAAATTTACGATCAGAAACCAGTAAAATATCACCAGGTCATCGATTTAGATTCGAAATGAAAAATAAATCAATGTTAAATTACAATGAACACATGGCTAGATTAAGAATTGGATTTTTTTGTCAATATTTTCAGCTTGCGAAAACTAAAACGTGATTTGTGGACGAACCGATGATCGGATCCAAATGGCAATTACACCATTGGATTCGGCATGATTTAGGCTTTAAAATTATGTATCAAAAAAATTTTTACTCAATGTTTTGCTCTTTGTAAATTTTTTTTTTTTAATTTTTGCCCAATTTTTGCACATAAAAGTACAATTTGGGGCTGAAGGGTACCCCGGATCTGAAATCTGTTAGCATTTTCGAAATCAGCGTGAAATTTACGATCAGAAACCAGTAAAATATCACCAGGTCATCGATTTAGATTCGAAATGAAAAATAAATCAATGTTAAATTACAATGAACACATGGCTAGATTAAGAATTGGTTTTTTTTTTTAATATTTTCAGCTTGCGAAAACTAAAACGTGATTTGTGGACGAACCGATGGTCGGATCCAAATGGCAATTACACCATTGGATTCGGCATGATTTAAGCTTTAAAATTATGTATCAAAAAAATTTTTACTCGATATTTTGCCCTTTGTAATTTTTTTTTTTTTTAAATTCTTGCCCGGACTACCTCCCAAAAGAAACCATTTTCGCATTACGATGACGGTCTCCTTCAGAGTAGTTCGAATAAAGGTTATGAATACGATTTGTTCAGTAATTTGAAATTCTTATTTTGTGTTCTTTAATTTTAAATTTTAGTGAAAAATTCTAATGAAATGAGCGAGTCTTACTTACGAACCACCAGGATACCATTTTCGCAAAACTGGGTCATTTTAAAAATTTCTCAAGGAAAAATGGTTTTGGTGTTGGGGTTGTTCAAAATTAGAAAATTATGTGGAAAATAAAAAAAGAATTCTAATTTAATGGAGCAGTTGTGGATATAATTTTCGCAATAATGAGAATCCGTTATACTTATTAAATTTTTGCGAAAAAGGTTTCCTATGAGGTAGTCCAGCAAGGTAGTTCGACTCTTCCATTTCTTTTCAAAGTCATATTTCATTTTCAATCCGTTTCATTTTTTGAATAATTCCATGAAAACCATTCAATTTTTCACTTCTGAAGAATACTTTACTCATTTTTGCGAAAAAGGTTTCCTTGGAGGTGGTTCAAAGGTAGTTCGCGAATGTGACTTTTCTGGTTCTTTGAAATTTCGTTTTTTTTTTCTTCTCAATTATTTACCCTTTTTAAAATTAAAAAAAAAAAAAACATAAATTAAAAAGAAGTGTAAATGTCACATTCGCGAACTACCTTCGGACTACCACTGAGGAAACCTTTTTCGCGAAAATACTTAGCTCTTTTTCAAACTTGTTCGAGCAAATATGATCTGGTTCTCTTGATTTCGTAATCCGAAGATGAAAATTGTAGAAGTTGAAACACGGATTTTTTGAAAAATGGATGAGATATCCATATTTTTGCAAAGTGCGAAGTGCGGACTACCTTTGGACTACCAGAGGAAACCTTTTTCGCGTTGTGATAATGGTTTCTTTCCAAGTAGTTCAAAGGAAGGTTACGAATGCTTATTTTTGTCCATGAAGTAATTTAAAATTTAAAATTTAAAATTCATGTTTTGTTTTCTGCAATTAAACTGATCGAATAATAATAATAATAATAATTATCAGTCAACTCTCAACACTCCTCACGAAAATAACGTCTACTCCTCTGTGCATTAAAGGCATTCTTCCACAACGAACGTACAATACCGGTTTTTACGGTAAGAAACCTTTTTCGCACGGACTACCTACCGGTAGTCCGGTACCCTTGACTGTGTGTGTTCGCTTTCCCAACGATGGGACGGACTCATAGACCCTGTACAACAATCAATGCAGAATAATAAATTTTTCATTTGATCATTTTTCAGACTCAATCATAATTGGATATCGATTCGTTACAATGGCTGGAATACTTCAAGAAGAATATCCGTTCAGTTTCATCGGCAACCCTACATCCCTACAATTCTTGGCTTCCAGCGAATTAATCTTGAATTTATGGCGGTACAAATACTTCAATCGTACTTCAGCTGAAAGAGAAAATGACACTCACGCTTCTCAGTTTCTCGAATGCATGAGCTGCAGCAGCGACGAAATCGTTGGACTTCCACCCTGCATGAAAAAATCCATCGACGAAAAAATCGAAAAAGTCGGAGACCAGTTATTCTCATGGATACGTTATCATTCAGAACGGCGTCATGGTTTCGAACCATTCGACGGTGACTTTCGAGACGCCTTCTTCAACTGTTGTTTCAATAGCATCGTTTTAAATCAACATGGCATCGTCGGCTACAAAGAAACTGCCTCGAAGTTGGTAAAATTGGCCGAGTTCAGCTACGATGAAAAATACAAAATAGCCTGCGAGTATTGCCTCGAAGAAGATATAAAACAAATTTGGCCTTACGTGTCGAACGATTTACGTACCACTGACGATAAATACAGTTTGATTTATTATTGGAATTGTCGAATGAGCTCCACGTATGATACGTTTAAAACAATCACTCGATTTCAGAGAGCTTGGAAGAATTGGGAAGCTTTCGAGTATTTTTTCGATTTATTGCCGGACGAGCAGAAAATATCGAGTACAGTTTCATTTTTAAAACATAAGAATGACAAGGCTTCTTTACGCTCTTTACGTAGATTGAACAGGGACCTGGCTTGTGAAATATTTCAGTCACATGCCTGCAAAATTTTATCGACTTTGATGAAAACAGAAAAATATATTTGCCATTTGCTAGAATTATGGGCAGCGGTAAAAGTTCCTCTCTTTGAAAACCCCACCGTCTTCTTCGATATTCTGAACGAGCTTTGGAAACGAATTTTCAACGGATGTACCTCGGAATACGTTGGACTCGATCAAATCAACTGTCTTCTGATTGAAGTATGGACAAGTGCTCCGGATGAACTGAAATCGAATATTTTGAATTCCCACGTCGGCGATTTCTTCAATAAATTACTCCTAACGGAGAAAAAATTTGATTACTATTACGGCCACGATATGACATTTCTGCTGCAATTATTCGTTAACAGCAGTTACGAAGTTAGAAGCCAACTGTGGCAGAAAAATTGGCGAAAATTGGTGTTACGTGCGAGACCTTGGTGTTTGGAACAATTCATGAGATCCGTTTTTCCAAACCAAGAAGCCATCGAAGATTTCAAAAAACGTTGCATGTTCGGTTTTAAACCGATTTTTACGTGTTTTTGCATTCTCGGCCGATATTCCGATTTCAACGATTATCTGCGTTTTCTTTCCAAGGATCCAAAAATTATCCTGGATTTGGGTAAACGAGCTCTTAAATCGAACGTGGCTGCGATCGTGAGATGGTTTCAAAATAACGACGATTCTCGCAAATTCAACGAATTCGTTAGTGGCATTTTTTCCAACTCTGTAGAAGAAATCGAAGAATTCAAAGAGCAGTTGATTTCATGCAACAAAGCCATCGAATCTTTGTACTACGTGCATAATTCTCATCAAAAGGAAGATTTCAACGTCGCAATCAATACGTTTCTCACGTCGGAAAAAAAATTAAAGAAATTCAAGCGGAAATGTTTGAATTTTTCTCGCGATCATTTGACGACAGATCAGCCTTATTATTTTTATCATCGTACGTGGCAAGATTGGCTGAAATGGTGCGCTGCTAATGACAAAGAAATTTCGGCCTTTAAAAAATCTTTAGATATCGATGAAATTTTAGAAAAGCAGATTGTCAACTTCTGGAAAAAGTTCGATCTCTATAGGGAAGAATATGCAGGAGGTTTGTATTTTTTCGACCAGTTTGCAAAATGGTACTTTCCCAACGACGAAACCCGGAAGAAATTTAAATTGCGTAAAATCGAGAATTTCAAAAAGAGCAGCGCGATTATTAATATTTTAAAATCTGGTCTCGGGTATAAGTTTCGTATGATGATTCAGTGGTTTTTCGATGATGATTTTCATAAATCAGACGAATTTTTAGCGAGTCTTGGTGATAAGTAATTTTTAATGTCGCGTTGGGAATTTTTTTGGTATCTATTAATTGATTTTTCATTTTACGAATTAGGCATAAAATGTCTACGATCGATTTTGTTATTTTTATACGTAAATTTAAGTTCTTACGTGTCCATTTGTTCAACACTGATTAATTATTTTCAAATTTTTGTGTTCCGTTAGATAATTTTGAGAAAAAATGTTTGAATTAGGTGTGATGAATTGAAAAGAATGAAAGCAGTCGAAAATGTAAATAGTTTGATTAAAATTTTTTTCAAGTACCTTATCGTTTTATTTTTCTTAGTTATTTTTATGTTTTGTAAAATTAAATGTGTAGAAAGATAGAGGTACAACAAAATATGTACTTATAACATTTTCCAAAAATTTTCAATAGACATATTTTTAGATTTTTATTATGATTTTATGATTTTGTTAATTTTGTGAACATATTTCTCAACATTTTTCTAGCTGCCAATTTTTTTTGAAAATATTTTTCAAACTGCTACATTTCTGTTAATTTTTTATACCCCAGTATTATTTTTTTCGGCAATTTTTTTCATTTTTTTTTTTTCAAGTTACCCACCTTTGAATTTTAAATTTTTTTCTCAGATTCTATCAACGCTTACATTCTTCCTAATAGTAATTTTTTTTCATTGACTGTTTTCCGACTATAAATTTTTACCACCAGGTCACCAGGTACATAAATAGTACCTACTTACCGAAGCAACCATTTTCTAAATCGTTTGTTTCCACTTTTAAAATTTTTTTTTCAACGGGGTTTCTGTCTAACCCCGTAACTCCAAATTATTTATCAACATCTTTTCAACTTTGTGTGTTTTTTAAAAACATTAATTTTTTCCTTTTTCTCATCAATATTTTTTTTGGTCTGAAATTTTCGTAGTCATTCCTCTAATTTTTATGCTTTCTGTTTTTTCTACAATTTTTTTCCAATTTTGAAACGCACCGAACACTTTTCCTTTTTAAATTTTGAAATGTGTTGAATTCGCAATGAACGATTTAAAAAAAATTGATTATGGAGACTGCGTACCATAGACAGATTAGAAACCAAAAAATATTTTAGGGTACGGTAATAATTGAGCTGGAAAAATTCGAGAGAAAGGATAGAAATAATGGAGGAAAAATTCTAGTAAAATTGGGGAAAATTCAGAAAAAAACTTAATTGGATAAAAATAGAATATTTTTATTTTCAATAATTTTATGAAAGAATTTCAAAATAGAAAAAAGTTTATAATGTTAGGGAAACAAATTGAGGAAAATTTAAGAAGGTGGTAGAATACCGGGAAAAAAGTTCGAGAAATATTTCGGAAGTTTTTTGGGGGGGAAATATTGAAATTAGTAATTTTGTTACATTACTAATTACAGTTGTGAGATTTCAACAAAAATTCGAGAAGATAATTCCTATTATAAATATACTAGAGAATTGAAAATTTCTGATATCGTAGCCTAACAGTTTACTTTCAGTGTTTCAGTTTTTCAGCCACAGCGAAATTGAAATTGACAATAGAAGGGAATCGAGTAGCGTTTTGTAGTAAAATCCGGTGGTGGGGTAGAATGGTAGAAGGGAACGTGGAAATAACAGTGGATTCTCGTTCAGAAAGGTTCGTTGGTGACGTCACAACCGTTATGATGTTTCATACCTTGCTCACTTTTGTGGTACACTTGCAGTTTGCACAACATTGTGTACATCTAGGAAATAGGAGTACACCTGGAGTACACTGCTGATAAGAATACTATTACTATTTCGTAGAATATTGTCCATATTCTGGCCTGGTCGCCCTGTATTCGACTCGATTGTTTCTAGCATTCTAGCTCACTATAAGTTTATTGAGAAGAATATTTCATTGTGATTGATTCGATTCCGAAGTGCATTTTCTCGAACTGTGTTTTTATTTCCTTCGCTTCAATGATGAAAATCTTGTAGTTTTCAAAACGAAGAGTAATTATCTGTGTTTCTTAAAGTCTTGATGCGAATTGCTTGGAGAAAATTTCTGTCAATTCAGTCTCTACGTGCATCATTTTATTGTCGATAAGGTTTGTATTTATTTATTTCGTATTTTTTTTTTTTTATTAGGTATGTAATCTGTATATGTGACCCTGCTTTAAAGAAGGGACCGTGTGTGAAAAAAAAACAGATGTTTTCATTTTTATACTCGTATGTTTGGTCCTGATTTGGTGACATTTAGATCAAAAACGTGAAAAATGAGACATCGATTTTTTTTTAGACTAGACCCGTTTCTTTACTTATCCTTATTTTCCAACAGCACTTTGGGTGCTCGGCTCGGTTCGGTCACTATCGTGTGACTTGCGTTTTTTACCTGATTACGTGAGCATGTTTTACGGATGATTTTTTTTCAAAGTCCACTTTTGCGAGCATACCATCGGACATTCCGACGTTTTTTTCAACTTCAAAATTTTTCTTGACGAGGTCTGAAATTCTGAATTTTTTTCAACTTTTAAATAATATTTCCTTTTCTTGACGAGGTCTAAATTTTTTACGAATTTTTTTTTCAACTTCAAAAATCAAAATTTTTCTTGACGTGGTTCATTTTTTTTTCAACTTCAAAATTTTTCTCAGCGAGGTCGAAATTTTTTTCATTTTCAAATTTTTTGACTTGTTCTAAATAATTTTCCAAACTTCAATTGAAAAGGGACTTAATTGAAAAAAAAATCGTAAAAATTTAGACTTCGTCAAGAAATCTTATTTAGAAGTTGAAAAAATTCAGACCTCGTCAAGAAAAATTTTGAAGTTGAAAAAAATCAACCACGTCAAGAAAAATTTTGATTTTTGAAGTTGAAAAAAAATTCGTAAAAAATTTAGACCTCGTCAAGAAAAATATATATTATTTTAAAAGTTGAAAAAAATTCAGACCTCGCCAAGAAAAATTTTGAAGTTGAAAAAAACGTCTGAATGTGGACTTTGAAAAAAAATCATCCGCAAAACAGGCTCACGTAATCACATGCAAAACAAATGGAAGTCACACGAAAGTGACCGAACCGAGCAGAGCACCCAAAGTGCCGTTGGAAAATAAGGATAAGTCCCTTCACTTCGGCGGGGTCACATATGAAAATCTGAGGAAGTCAGAAAGTTCAAAGAAATTGAACGTTTTTCAAAATCTTTTTAATACGAATTTACCAAAAGAAAAACACAAAAAAAAACATAAAAATCTGGGTAGATTTACGTCCCTTGCATTTGTATTACTTATTGATTTTTTTTACTCATTGTGTCAAGAAGAAAATCATGAAAAATATGGAGTTGAAAACTTTTGTTGAAAATTTCAATCATTTTCAAGTTGGACGAAATTTTTTAAAAATCCTGAACAAAATTAATAAATTATATGAATTTTAAATTGAAATTTTTTTAAAAAGATACCAAAATGTTTTCCAACTGTAAATATTTTTTATTTGTAATTCTTATTTTCTAAAAAAATGTTTTTTATTTGAATTTAAAAAAAAAATCAAATTCAAATTTCTTGGACTTTCTTCTAATTTGAAAACTGATACAATGATTTTAAAATATTCCCATTTTTTTTTGAAATTTCGATTTCATATTTTTCAAAATGTCTTCTAACAACATTATTAGAAAGAATTTTTTAGAACATGAGATTGAGAAAAGTAGAATAGCTTCAAATTGGAAAAATGTGAAAAAATCAGGTTTGAATTAATAATTTTACTGTTTTAAAATTTGAAATTTGATGCCATTAGTTTCGAAAAAAATATTGTGGTTAAATAGATGAAGAAATTTTGAGTTGAAAAAATTTGAGCTCAAAAATTGAAAGGCCTACATTTGGACTTGGATCGTTAAAATTTCGTTGATGGCAAAACAATTAGGGGCTACCTTGTTTCAGGATAAAAGAATTCAAGTTAGGTACCTATTTACTTTTCTAGACACATTTTTCTAAAAAAAAAAAAAAAAAAACTGGCATGTACTTATACTTGAGAAAATCTCAATCTTTGAAAAAATCAATGTAAGTCTGACATCCCTAACTTCCCTTGGAAAATCGCCTCTGTCGGGGAGTCAGAATTACTCGAGCACCCGGTACAGTCAAATTAACTCAAGCTGAATTTCGGTTTTTGCGATGTACATATAATGATGTCAGTTACCACATGAAAAAAATGGCATCGCATGCTTTCGTTCCACTTTTCAGGCGTGTTTTGTTTGAAAAATCTTACAAGACACTTGAAGCTCCACTTGAATTTTTGATTTCATATTCGTACTCGGAAGGTTCGATTTATGCGAAATCAACACCCAAATTGCTTACCTTGATTCAACTCAAAATTGAGGGGGGGGGGGTTGTTACTCGGAGCATCAGTTTTAAATTTTTTTCATAAACTTCCATCACTTCAAAATTTTCTAAATTTTTATGGTGTACTTATGGATAAATAGCTCTTAATTTTAGGAGGAAAATTCCATTGCACCCCTGACCCTTCATTACAGGGGAGGGGGGGGGTCAAAATTTTCAAAATAGCCTAACTCAGCGGAAAATTGACAAAAAATTTTAGTTTCTCAGAAGCTGTCTTTAAAAAAAGTTTGAAATTTTTATCTGCATTTCATAAAAATTTTAAAAAATTACGAGAGAAAACATATTTTAGCCCCTCCCTCCCAAAACATATAAGCTTGGGTTCCAAAATTGTTCTCAGAATTATTTGCCAGATTTCGAAGGTCAATACGTTCTACTAAACCGGTAGTACCTTTTTTTGGAAAACGACAGAGAAAAAGTAGTGCGTATAGGTCGAGGGCTGGAATGGGCTTAAAAATCACGTATCCGATTTCATCGAAATTTTCGTCCTCAACATCTCAACTTCAAAACATCATAGGTATCTAAGTATCTGTCTATTTTCAACCGTTTTCGATTTTTCCGACAAATGATTCGGTACCTTTTTCTTTTGTTTTTCATATTTCCTCAAAAAGCATCGATCAAAAACTAGTCGAGAACTGGAAAATTTCAAAATCTATTCGAAAATTGCGTAAAAATCGGAAATGAGGTGGATTGGAAAGATGCATTTTAAAACATTCTTTTATTTCAAAAAAAAAAAAAAGAAAAAAAGAGAGAATTCTCATCATACAAGTCTATTCATATAACTTTATTGACACGAAATTCATGATTCTCAATATCATTTTATTTCAATTTCAGAATATTCTGTCGCAATTTGGATAAAATTTCGACTCCACGAAATATACTTGCCGTGTTGTTTAATGAAGAAAGAGGTTCCAATTCCATAATGAACCCAAATAACGCACCGACAGATGACCTATCTCCTTTAAATTATTCTATCGCACCAGCATCATTGAAGGCATTGGCGTTAACGGCGTTTGCATTAAAGATATGGCCTGAGATGAACGATTATAAATATACTTGGGAAAGAGAGTCCAGCTTTGTTGAAAATTTACATACGGTACCTCCTTGTATAAAAGAAACAATAAAAAGACGTATCCGCACTATAGACCAAGAGATTAAAATTGCGGAAGAAATTTTTTCCTTTTTTGGTATCTCCTTCCACAATTTTATTGATGATTATTGTTGCAGCTGCGTGGAATACACTCGTCTAATTTGTGGGCCTGATGGCAAAATAAGTATCGAACGAAGCGTTAAAAATTTCTTAACAATGCCACATTTGAGCCCATTTATAAAGTATAAGCTCGCCTGTGCATATTGGTTCGAAGACGACATCAAACAAATTTGGCCCTCGGTATGTAATCTCAATCTGATATATGAAAATAATAAATATTTGTTTGAAGATTTGTTGCTATTTTGGCAATCAATAATGAGAAACGATCGTCCCAGAGAACTATCAATTTATGAGATACGCAAGTTAACGAGAACATTTCGTAATTGGACAGCTACAGTTCATATGCTGGATAGACTATGTCCATTCGAACAATACAGACTTCTAGATCTGCTCACAGAATCGAGTGACCCGCAAATAAAATATTTACTGCCGAAATTAAATAAAATGCGAACCAATTACGTTCTAACGAATCTCCCACACCGAATCATAAACAGTTTAGCATCAGACGAAGCGTGTTTCGAATACGTGCTCAATATTTGGAATCTTGTACGAGAAACCATCTGTGATCGGCGATTCATCAATATTGTCAATACCCTATTCCTCAAGGCATATGATTGGTACAAATGTTCTGCCCAAATAGGATTAATTATCTCTGAAATTTGGACCTCTGCGCCGAATGTTTTAAAAATTGCATTTTTAAATTTCGAAGATAACACGAACGTAAAAAAAATATTCCATCAATTAAGTACGCCTAGTAGCAAATTTTCGCCAGAATATTATTACAACGAGAATGATAATTTTTTCTTCCAGTTGTTTTTCGAGTTGACGCCAGAAATGAGGGCTAAAATTTGGAAGCAGTATTGGCTCAAAATCGTTATTTATTTCTCGATCGAACGCCTGAATCGGATATTATGCTTATGCATATCAGACGATGACCATAGGAAACAATTCGTCGAAAAAGAAATATTGAATTACACCAAAATTCTACCGATAATCGATTATTTGGTGAAGCGGAAACTTTACGTCAAATTGATCGATTATTCGAATTTATGTTCGTGGAATATGCATCTCGTTCGCGAATTCAGGAGATCAATTTTTTTAAAGATTATTTCATCGCCAAAAAAATTCGATTGCGACGATTTCATTCATCTGTGCAGAGCCATCGACAGCAAAGTTTCAAATCTTGATGAAGCAAAAGACACCAAGAGAGAGATGTTTTTATCCGACAACATTCAGAAAATTTTCTTGGTCGAATTTTTGGATGAAAGTTTGACAAATCGAGCAATTGACGTAGTCAGCCGTTTTCTACCAACTGAACGGAATCTTCAAGAAAGAGAGGTTTTTTTTGGACCACTGGCATCATTTTTTGACACCTAAAAAATCAAAAAAATTAGATCCGAAAAGATGGAAAGAATTTTTATCGTGGTGGATTGGTCAAGAAAATATTCCAACTTTTAAACAAGTCCTACGTGTGGATGAAATTTTTGAAAAATTACTGCAGGAAGCTGCTACGAATATTTCGATGAGGTTGGGTCCGTTGGAGAAGAAAACATTGGAATCTGAGGCGTTGCTGACTGATGAACTGAAGGAATTTGCTGCTGTTGATGATTTCCTAATGTGGTATTTTGGTAAACAAATTGCTATCACGAATTATAAATCGTGTAAGATTTGGAATTATAGACAGATGCCCGTGTTGAATGAATTATTACACGCGAATAACAAACGTATTGTTCATAATTTGCTTAGGTGGTTTTTCAACGACGATGTAAATAAAATTAAACGTTTTAAAAGTAAATTTGACTGATGATAGCGGATGGCCTCATACTAAATACCTACCTCTGCCTTGATTTAGATGTAATATTTAATTGGTTTGTGTTTTTTTTTTTTAATTTTCATTATTGTCATACGAGTAGAATAAAAAGTAGATATGGACAAGAAGACTGAATTTTTTTTTTCATTTTCTTACTTGATTTGTATTTTAATTATTGGCTGATTTTTTTAAAACATTTTTTGTTAATGGGTACATTTATATGTTTGTGTAAATCACATTTCATTAAATGTTTTATTTGATTAATGTTTCTTTCTGATTTTTAAAAACTGATTTTCTTTAAAATTCCATGTTTGAATACCCAGCATAGCTGAGCAAGAATGGCGAATTGCCTTAGGGATTTTTAACCCTTTGATTTTTTCCCATAAAAAAAGTCTGTTTTGATCAAAATTTTTTTCTTTTTAGAAATAATGCCCCTTCAGCGTATCTACGGTTCGCAAAAGTCAGGAGAAAATTTGCGAATTTGTTTCAGTAGAAATGGCATAGCCATAAATTACAAAAAATGAAGAATTGAAAAAAAAGAAAATTGAATTGAATTGAATAGGATAAATCGTCTCTTTGCTTATTTTATTTCAGATTTTACCGAAAAAAAAATCATTATATTCTTTTTAATTCATCATATTTTTGTCAACCGTGATGTGTGAAAAAATTGAGGTATGCATTATCTTAGTCCATTATATTAAAGTATGAATAATATGAAAAAAAAATCCCTTCACTTTGCACGTGGTAATTTTTACTTGTTCTTTTTACAAAATTCATTCAAAATGCAAATACGTTTTTTAGAAATTTACTTTTTAATGAGCATGTGCTGAGGATAAAATGCCACGGTGCCCTTGAACTCGATGTTGAAAAAAAGAGAAAGGAATGGAACAAGGTTTGGAATTTTTAGCTGCCTATGTTCCGTAAAACCTGAATGAGAGAAAAGTGAGATAATAATTAATTTTCATCTTTTGAAAGTTTTTTTTTTTTTTTTTAATTTTAGCTCTCGTTTTGCTGAGGCTCAACACGTATCTGAACAGAATGATTTATACTTTATATTTGCCCCTTCCCCCTCATTGATTTTTTAATTACAATTTTGCTTGGAAATAGTTTTTTTTCCTTTTTTGGAAATTTCTTTAGATAATAAATTTAGATTTTACCTAGAATTTTTGTGGTCGAGGCGGCGTTGGGCGAGTTCAGAAATTTTCAGAATTTAATTTGAATCTTTTTTCAACTTGAAGAGAAATACTGAAAATTTTGTAAAAAGTAGTAATTTTGAAAAAAATTCACTGAGTCCTGTGAATTTCATATCATTATTTTTCAAAATATTTAAGCATGTCTACCTCCTTCATGGTTCATGAATACCATATTTTTATTATAATATAAAACTTTAAAAAATTAGTTTGGATAATCTGGAAAAGTCAGATAAGAGAACATCATCTCTGAAATATTGTGGACACCCTGTATTATTTTGTCTGTATTCAATTAAAACGTCTAAAAATCAACGATTCTCTTTTTGGTCGCCATTTTGCTAGGAAAATGTCATTAAAATCGTTTTTCTTCGAAATTTTATTCCATTGCCTGACCATAAACCTGAGAAAGATTTTACATTTTTTAAAGCTTACAAAAAATAGTAGCGAATTTAGAATTTTGAAAATCTGTAGGTACTCTGCTCATTAATTGAATGAATTGTTTTGGTTTTTCAGGGTGTGTAGTGTGTAACGGTCAGTATAATTCAGTATTTTTGACGAAATTTACTCAAAAGGTCAGTATTTTTTCAAAAATTCCAAATATAATCCCATTTTTCTTTCAAAAGTAAGAGATTTGAAGATTTCGCTTCGTTTTTAATGCTAAAATATTGAAATTGATCAAATGATGAAAAAAATTTTAGTTTTTGAATGCCATTTTTGCAAAGAAATCAATATGTAATTTTAACTGAAAAACCAAAATTTTTTGTCCTTGCTTGATGTATCGATTTTTATGGGGGGGGGAGGGAGGAGAAAGTGTAGATTCAGAAAATTCATTCCAAAAGTCATTCCAAAATGTCAGGATAAGTCAGTATTTTTGCTCAACAAATTTTGTTAGAAGCCCTGTTTTGTTTTTCTAAAATTAAGTTGGCAAATGATCCACATTGTTGTACCTATTGTTGAAATACCACTCTTCAGGTACTTCGATGATTAATCTCACTCTATTACCCTTAAAATCTGGCTTTTATGTGAAAATGGTTTGAATTTAAAAAAAAGTATAGCCAAAAATCAATTTACGCCATTTTTTTTTGAAAATGAAAGAAATTGTTATAATTTTTTTTTCTAAAAAAATGAAGAAATATTGGGGAATGAGCATTGATTATTTTATGGAATTTTCGAGTAAAAATATCTCTATTATAGACCCATTTTTAGCATTTTTTTTTTCAATTCAAAATTTTTCCATCTGTCAGATTGTCAATAACGATTGAACATAGACATTAATTGAAAATTTCATCAATTTTCGAGTCAAGTTTTCTCATCATCAGAATTTTTTCAAAATTATTTTCAACTTAACAATCACTCCTTAAAGAAAATTAGATAAGCGACTTTTGACTTCTTCAAAAGTCATGATAAAGAGTTCATTTTATTGAAAAAAAAAATTCACGAGTTCCGACCAATTTTTTAAAAGTTGAGCTTTTAAAATGATTTTGAAAAAATCCAATGTTGGGGAAATGTTGAGAAAATATAGGAAAAGTTGATTTTGAGAATAAAAAACGTTGAATGTGCAAGAAAAAAAATGAATTTTCAAAATGAGAAATGAAAATTGCAAAAACTGTACCCAGAATTTACCCTGAAATTTTTCAAATGGCTCAAGTCCAAGTTCTATTTTTTCTCTCCCTCCCCCTCCCTCCCCAATAGAATTGAATCTGTTTTTGAAGTATAATTGCTTGCCTACATCTAAGAAAAACAAGAATAGTGTTTTTTTTTAGTTTTTGGAAAATTATCTAGTGATCTAGTTGTGATGAAAAGTAGCCGCAGCACGATGATCATTTTGAATGAAAACAATTGTTTGTAAGTATTGAGTTATCGTAATGATAAATGTACAAAAAATTCACTCATTCTTATTCATTTTCATACGATTTTTAATTTTTTGAAAATATTTTATTTTCGAAGTACCTAGATTGAATTATCAACCGGGTACCTATTTCATCGGCAATAATACTTGAAATACGTAAAACAGCTTCGTATAAAAATAATAAATTGACTCCTCATCATTTTTTCCCCCTTGAACCTTCTCTCTAAAACAGCATGATTTTATTGCAATTTTTCCCCATAATGATAATAAAACTCAATTTTTAATATGATTTCAGAATATTCATCAGCTTTCGTGATCCATACGACGATTTATTACCGAAATAGGCAACATGAGCGCCCCAATGGCAAACCTAGTCGTTCCGGAATTACCGATCAGTCCAGCTTCGTTGAAAGAATCAGCATTGGCGAGTCTATTGACCATAGACAAGTGTTCCGAATACATGCTGAACTTCGTCAATGGTTCAAGCAGTGTCGACCTTTTTTCCAGCCTGTTGAATGAATTATGCTTCGAAGCGTACAACTGTAAAAATGAAGCTAACTTTAATCACGAAGAATTCGCGCATTTATCTGCAAATATTCTCAATATTTGGCTCGCGGCTCCGTATGAGCTCAAAATGAAATATTTTCAGAACAGCGATCACCTCGATAGATTATTCCTTCGATTCAAATACGCTTTAGGTACAGAAATGACGAATGCTTGTTGGCAACCTCGTTTATGTTACAAACACGACGTGAGCTTCTTTCTACAACTATTTCTAGACATGCCTTTGGAATTGAGGCCCACAATTTGGCACGATTATTGGCTCCTTTTAGTAGCTCGTTTTCGTCCTGATGATTTGACTCATTTACTAAGCTTATGCTTGATTGATCAGAATGAAATTCGAACGTTCGTCGTAATTGAAATGTTCGATTTCGTGAAAATCGCACCAATCGTTGGATCTTGGTGGAATCGACGTATGTTCTACGATGTAATCAATTATTCAAATTTATGCACTTGGGATACTAAATTGGTTCGAGAATTTCGAAGAAATGTTTTCTCAGTTCTTATTCCATCGCTGGAAACCGACGATTACGATAAATTTATGGAAGTGATCGAACTTATCAGAAATCCATCAGAAAATAATGAATCGAGCGCTCTCCAATCAGCCATATCCAACAATGCTTACAACATCTTCCAGCAAAATTTTCTAATCGAGAAATTGGAGCAAGGATTTTCGGAAGCGTTATTCTGGTTGATGGAACGTTTTACGCCTACCAAACGAAGTCCTCGCGAAATGAAAACCTTACTGTCCCATTGGCACGATTTCTTGATCATCAAATTAAACGACCTGGACCATGCTGCTCGTTGGAAAGAATTTTCATCGTGGTGGGATTCAGAAGCAAATGATTGTCCGATGTTCAAGCAATTTCTCTGCGTCGATGAAATGTTCAAAAAATTGCTTCTCCAAATTGTTCAAAATTTAATCGTTTGGCTGGGTCCTACCGAAATGGACAGAGCCGAGGTCGTGCCATCTCAATCTCATAACATCAGAATGGAAGAATTCGAGCTAATTGACGAATTCCTAACGTGGTATCACGGTACCGAAACAGCTGCAAAGGATTATAAATGGAGTAAATTATTAAACTTCGAAGAAATTCCATGGTTGGCGGATTTATTGTATGCGAATAATGAATGTCTCGTCAACGATCTTCTTAGGTGGTTTTTCAACGGCGATCTCGTGGAAATAGACTACTTTAAAAATAATGTCATTAACAAAATCGATCGGAATCCTGAAATTTCTCTTGTAGTTATCGATTAGGTATCGATGTTTGTTAATCGAACTGCAGATCTTTTGAAGGGAGTTACATTTGAGTTGTTTTTATTAACGATTTTTGTCTTTTGAGAAGAATATTCTAGAAAAAAGGCATACAACGCTGTACTTTTCGAGTATCTTTTCAAATTAGGTACTTGAAAAATATTTTTTTGAATTTTAACAAGTCTCTGTGTTTTTGTTTTGTGATACCTTCCTAATTATGGACCATTATTTCTTATTATTTTTGTACGAATGATAATTACACGAATTGATTTGATTAAATTTGCGTACATCTTTTTTTTTTTTTTGGGGGGGGGGGGATTGAGCTCACTTTGTCTTTTTAAATGAAATGTATGCATTCTTATTTGATTGCTTTTACACAATTGAGTGGGTAATTATTCAATTATCAGAGCTGGGCAAGATCTTTAAATTTTGATCTTGTTTAAATGGGAACCAAAAAGGTTTGGTTGATTTATTCAATATCTAGACTGCTAGAGACCCTTGAAAAATTGTTAGAGCGAAAATTATGTTTGATTTTCGATTTATGAAACTTCACTCAACTGCCTGCCAGAAAACCCCTCACATTTTTCAATTTTTTTTTTCAAGTTTGTAGTGCATAACACATTTAGAAAAACCTTCGGTACAACCAAAAAAATCATATCGAAAAGTAAATTATTGCTTCTGATAGGAGAAATAAGGATTCAACCAATCTACCAATTGAAATCAAGCTTGATGATCACGTAACTGGAAAGTAGCTAGACAGTGAGGCAGTAGATCATTTTTTTAAAATCAAAAAAATCATTTTCTAATTTTTGTATTTTTTCGTAATTCTGGGTAATTTCATTCGTTATTTTGGTATTTCTATTAATTTTTATCAACTCTGAAATTTCTCCCTCCAATTTTTCTTCTCAGGCCAGAAATTTTTTCAACTACCTATGGTCGGTATTTTTTCCAAAATAGGTACTTACCTACATGTTTTTCAACTCTTGACACTATTCGCAGTGTTCTCGATATTAAATTTTTCTTCCAAGCTTTTACTTAGTCCTCTAAATGTTTTCTAAAAATTTTAATTTTTGCAGCTGTTGAGAATTTTTAGCTCAAAATTTTTTTTGCAGCTCTAAAATTTTTAAATGAAAAAAATTGGAATGGAAAAATTTTGTTTCAAGAATTTCAAGGTGAAGTAAATTCAAAGGAATACCTAGTCAAGTTTTTTTGACCAAAAAAAATCGAATGATGGAACTTAGCATATTGTTGTTGCTAATTGAAATGAATATCAATTAATAAATAAAAAAACTGGAGTAGAAATAATTTCGGCAGGTAAGTAGGTACATAAATAGAAATTTAAAAAATTGAAAACAATTTGAAGGTGAAGAAATTTTGAAGAAAAAAATTTCAGAATTGTGAAAAAAATTATTATAGTAGAAAAAATAAAATTGGAAAAAAAATTTCGAAAGCTGAAAAAAATTGAAATTTTGAAAAAAATGGTAACCTTTATACCTAAACGATTTTCATCTTCTTCCTCTCGCAAATCGTTTGAGAAAAACAAGTAAAAAAATATCTAATTTGAACCAATAGTCGTGAATCAGAAATTTTCTGAAATTTTGGAAAAACATTCCAAATGAAATTCTTAGAAACCTATCAAAATGACGAATAAAATTCATAATAAACTTGGATTTTTTGAATTTGGCTGCGATCGTGCGACTTGGCGATAATTTTGTCAAAATTGATAACAGGCCAATTTAACTAAATTTCATCCAGATAACATTAGATTTTAATAATCAGTGAGAAACGAAAAAATTATTCATCCACTTTTACACGCAATTTCCGTTGATAATAACGATGATTTGCGCTGCAAATACCTACACAATTTCGAAAGAATTAGCACCGTAAATTGCCGCAAATAAGTGAGTAATTCAGTTGATTTTGAAAAATGGTTCACGACGTTCGGTAATTGTCGTAAATTTTCAAGTGAACTGTGAATTCGTTATACTTTTAATAACCTTATCAATTTTGCATCTTGATTCTTATGTCACAATCCGTAGGTAACTATCTGATCGTTGCAATTGAAAAAATTTGAAAAAGTAAGTGATTAAATTTACAAATACCTATACTTAGATTATGTTGAAAAACCAGTTTTGTGTTGGAAAGGTTTTGAGGAAAAAAATCGAGCTATGTATTAAATTTTAAAAAATGAAAATTTTCCATCCAGTCGTAGTAAAAATTGATAACAAAAATTTAGGCTTTTTTGATTTCTAAAAAAAAAAGTAATTTCTAAATCACTACCATTTTTTTAAAGAAAAAAAATTGCACAATTTTTGAAAATTCTTTTCGGGATTGCCATTGGGCTTCAGAATAAAGAAAATAAACAATTTTTTTACAGTTTCAAAATATTTAATCATCTGGCATAGGAGCCTGGGAGACATCATTTTGAAAATTTTGTGTAAATTTATCGAGTCTCAGCGAAACAAAACGAGAATTTTTGGAGAAAACATAACATTCAAAAGCTAAATTTTCTTCATTAAAATTCGTGCTTTTTTTCGCTCTACTTTTTGACTCCTAAAAAAACGAAATGAATCCAAAAACCCATGAGAATTCCATTTAATAGTTTTTGATTTTTTTGACCATGTTGCATCCCCTCAAAGGGGTCTGAAAAAGAAATGTTATACCTAAGGGTAATACCAACTTTTTGAAAAAAATCCCAGTGAGGGGTTCTCTCGATTTTTTTCTACGCATTTTTGAAGTTTTCAAACCCCTCACCCCCCCCCCATATGCGAAAAAAATTGAAAAAATTCTCACGTATACACCTACCTATCAACTATTTTTTGTGAAAATTTCAAAATTTTTGAACCACCTCCTTCAAAGCTATGAATTTTTAATTTTGGGTATTTACGGCCATTTTACTCGAGTTGAGATGGGGGCATCGAGCCAAAATTTTTTGGGAATGTTTTACATCAAGATTTACATTTTGGGTAAGTTTCAGTCCCAATGGAGAAAGTGCGGATTTCACCATCTTACACTGAAAAAAATAATAATAAAATTTATCCAAAAAAATAATAACGTGTCCCAATTCTCAAAATAGGTAAAATTTATCATTTTCTTGAATAATATTTATTCTTTTTGGTAAAATTATTCATTTTTTTGACAAATTTTATTATTTTTTCCGATAATAAATACCTATTATTTTTTAGAACAAATTTCACCTATTTTGTGAATTGAAACGCGTTATTATTTTTTTGAATACATTTTATTATTTTTTGATTAAAATTTTATTATTTTGGTAAAATTTATCAATTTTTTGATAAAATCTATCTTTTTTTTGATAAAATTTATTATTTTTGGGGTAAAATGTATTAATTTTCGTAACTTCTGTTTTTTCCGTGTATTATTACAAGCTCTTTTTCCAATTTTTTCAACTTTGGTAAAATTTACGACAAGTTGAGAAAAGTTGGGAGTCCCAACTATATACCCAACTTCTCCCAATTTTTCCAATTATAGCAACTTTGGGTTGGAGGGGACGAGGGGTGCCACACCCACCGTCACGCTTCTGATATGAAGGTAAATACAGTATGTGAAATGATGATTCAACTCCTGGCTAGAACCTCTTCCTAATCTCCTCAAAATAGTTGTTTTGATGTAATTTTTTCCACTGATCACGACCCCATTACACTTTATTTCAGAATTTATCAGACTTCATGATCCGTACAACGATTTATTATCAAAATGGGCAACAAAATCGCACCGATTGTTAAAAAAAAATCTCGACCATCATTAAAAAAAGCAACATTAACAAGTTCATCAACACCAGACAGAAAGTGTTTCGAATACGTGCTGAAAAACTGGACTCATGCTAAAGATTCAATCAGCATTGAATTTTTTTCTCGTCTATTAATTGAATTGTGTTTCGACGCGTATGTTTGCAAAAATGAGGCCAGTTTTAATCCCGACGAATTTATGTCAATAACTATTCTCGAAGTTTGGATTTCTGCCCCTGATGATCTAAAAATGAAATATTTTCGCAGCAGCGATTACGTTAATAAATTATTTCTCCGATTAAAAGAAGCCATAGATACAGAAAAAATGAATACTTCTTGGCACCCTCGAGTATGTTACAAGCACGACATGAGCTTCTTCTTGCAATTATTTTCGGATATGCCTTTGGAAATGAGATTTCAAGTTTGGTGCGAGCATTGGCTCCCATTGGTTGCTCGTTCTCGTTCCGAAACATTGACTTGTTTACTAAGCTTATGCTTGGTAGATCCGGAAGAAATTCGAACATTCATCATGGTTGAAATGTTAGACTTAACGAAAATTGAAACAATCATCAAATCTTGGTGCAGTCGACGTTTATTCTACGAAGTTATCGATTATTCGAAATTATGCTCTTGGGATATTGAATTTGTTCGTGCATTTCGAGGACATGTTTTCTCACTTATAATGTCATCATTAGAAGACATCGATAGCGAAAACTTATGGAAAGTGTACGAGCTCATGCTGAGCCAATCAACTAGAAAATCTGAATCGGTTAAACCAGCGATATCTTCCGTACAAGAGCATCTTACGTTAAAACTCGAAAAAGGCTGGTCAAATGTGATGTTCTGGATGATCGAACATTTCACGCCAACCAAACGAACTTCTCTCGAAAGGAGAATTCTATTGCCCCATTGGTACCGGTTTCTGGTCATCAAACTAGGCGGACAAAATCACGCTGCTCGATGGAAAGAATTTTCATCGTGGTGGGAATGCGAAGCTAAGGATTGTCCTTTGTTCAAGCGATTTCTCTCCTTGGATGAAATTTTTAGAAAATTACTTCTTCAAGTAGTTCAAAATCTAACCCTTTGGTTGGGCCCGATTGAAATGGACAGAGTTGATGCGTCGCCATGGCAAAGCATTCGAATGGCAGAATTTGCGCATATTGACATTTTTCTGACGTGGTATCATGGAACCGAGGTAGCTGCGAAGAATTATAAAAGGAATCAATTATTCAATTTCAAAAATATTCCTTGGTTGGTTAGGTTACTGGATGCGAATAACGAATGTTTCGTTAATGACCTTCTCAAATGGTTTTTTAACGGCGATCTCGTTGAATTTGCTTCTTTTAAAGATAGCGCCATTAAAAAAACCTATGCGAATACTCAAATTTCTGTTAAGTCATAAATACGAACCACCTGAAAGTCATACCGTACTCGTGATTTTTTTCTGCTTCCATTGAAAGAAATGAAAATGAACCATGAAGTCAACAAATTTAAGCAACACTATCGAAATTCTTATCGATTAGATAATTATAATATATTCAAAAGTTATTTATAGATTAGGTATCTGCATATTGAAGAAGATTATCTACCTACCTAGTACCTACCTTTATTTTTTTGTATTTTTTTTTCAATAGATTGTATGTACTAAGGTGCATATTTCAAAATTAAAAAAAAAGTCTTTCTATTTTATTTTTTTTTTTACCAATGATAAAATTACATAAGCACTAACCAGTGACTTAAAATTTTTTTCAACTCTGTGATTTTTCCTGCTATACAAAACTGAAAAAGAATTCAGTTAAGGTATGTTTTTCAAAACTTGAATTTTTCATCAATTTTTTTCGACTCTTCATGAGATTTTTCCTCCAAATTTCAATTTCTCAAGTCTAATTTTTTTTGCCTCCAAAATTTTTTCTTCAAGCACTAAAATTTTTTAGATCCAAAATTTTTGCACTGAAATTTTTTTTCAACTATCAACTCTCTGCAACCTGCAACTTTGCACAAGAAGGAAAAGTCATTTGGACCAAAGTTTGTTACGGTTTTACAATTTCTACGGGTGTACAATTGTACATAAACGTCCAACGTTTCATTTTCCCTGTTGGTCAAATTTCCTACTTTATTATTTGAAGGGTAATTCAGTTCAGAAAAAAGTGTATTTTTAGTTTTTATTGCTATTACCGATTTTTTTTGGCACTGAATGAAAATTAGAGGGGATGAAATTACCCCCCGACAGATACTGGTTCGCGTACCTACATTAATTTTCCTGTCCTTTCATAGGCGCACCCAAGGGGGGGGGCTCAGGGGGCTCGCCCCCCCTTAAGCCTGGAAAAAATAATTTTTTGCTTCAAAAATGAGAAAAGTCAATTTTTTTGCTCTTCAAAGTATATTTTTTCAAAAAATTTTCGCCCTCGCTTCGCTCGGGCAGTATTTTAATCCTTTTATTTCAAAAATTCACAATTATTTTTGATTGATTTTTCAGTCAAAAATCACCAAATTCTCAATAAATTCTCTGTTTGTCAGGAAAAATTGATGATTTTTGATTGAAATATCAGTGAAAAATGACTCAATTTGAAATTTGACCCCCTCCCCATTTTTTCTCAAATTCTGAGCCTCCCCTTAATTCATATCTGGGTGCGCCTATGTGTCCTTTTAAATTAAGGGACAAAAATATTCAAAGTCGAGTCATAGTCAAGATTTTTTTCAAAAATGGCCACCCCTTAAAATGAGAAAGTAGACAATTTGCGGAACAGCGGAAATGAACGACTGGCCAAGCGTGCATAAGTAGGAGTCGTAACGCCGAAAAAATTCTGGGCGTGACATTCACCTATCGCAGTGTGGAGCCGGCGGAAAACGTTGAATTTATCTAAAATTTTTCTTCTCGAGATCAGTGATGTCATAACGGAATTTTTTTTTCGTTACGTTATTTCGTTACGTTACAACTTTCTCAATAACGTTATTAGTTCCAGTATGTGTAACGGAAAAATGTTGTAACGCAATTATTCGGAAATAACGTTATTTCCATTTTTTCGTTACCGTTATTTCGTTACGTTATTCCGTTACAGGCAAAAATTCAAAAATATTATGCCCCCATAGCTCCCCCCTTTTTTAGGAACTGCAAAACACAAAATCGGTTGTTTTTTTTATGTCAGACTTTTTTTCATTTTTTAAAGTAATTATGGTGAACTTGAACTCTTGACAAATTATTTTCAAACGTTGTCGATCGTTATATCGTTATTTTATTTCATGATTCTTTCATTTCTTTCCAAAGTTTTTCATGAAATAATTGAAATACCTACTATGGATTTAGATTTCAAAAAAAAACCGGAAAATTTGCCTTGAAATCTGATGTGAGACGTGAGAGTGAGAAGGAGGGGTCACTTTAAATTTTTTTAAAGACGATTTTCACCTGGAAATTTTTTTTAAAATTTCATCAACTACATATTTTTCATACGCAGCACTAAAAAAATAACGTAAAAAGTAACGAAAAAATAACGTTATTTTTTCGTTATTCGTTACGTTACATTTTTGAAATATATTGTAACGTTATTATTTCGTTACAAGTAAAATTCAGTTACCGTTATTTTTTTCATTACGTGTAACGGAAAAAATTCCGTTATTTTCGTTATTTCGTTACGTTACGTTATTCGTTATGACATCACTGCTCGAGATTATAAAAATTATCCTTATCCTGAATTTTTTCCAAACTTGAAGCCGGGATTTACTTTGAAAAGAAAATTCAACCGAAAAAAATATCGACGCTAAAAAATTTTTTGAAAAGAAATTGTACATTTGAGAAGAAATTTTACAAAAGTTGAAGTTGAAATTTGAAATTAGAAGCGAGAATAATTTTAATCAGAATGTTTTAAAAATTTCAGTGTTGGGAAATACTTGAAAAAAAATCCACTAAAATTAAAGTTGAAATTTGAAAATAAAATTGAGGAAAAAACCCATGACTAAATTTCTTACGGAACGTGTATTGAGCGTTGACCAGTTGGCCTTGTTAGTTTTACACGCATTTCTTCCCCTCTCTCCCCCTGCTTTTTATCAACATAATGTTATTTACTTTTCAACGCAACTCTATAATTTTGGCAAAATGATGTTGTACGTTTTAGAGATGGTAGTGGAGTGGGAAGGAATGGCGTCAGTAATGTAAACGTGTGTCAGCATTCCTCCTTCACTTCGCAAATTGTTTTAAAAAAATCATCAAAAACCCGAGTTGAAAATCAGAATTTTTTTGAAAATTTGGAAAAATATTTTCAATTCCTGAAAATTTACAATAATTATTGATGATATCAAACCTGATATCAGACTATTCCAATTAAATTTCATCCAACATTTAATTTCGATGAATCCGGGAAAACAAAAAAAAATTGTTATCTACTATTACTCATAATTCCCGTTGATAATATCGATGATTAGCACTGCAAATGCATATTTAAATGGAACTAGCACCTTCGTATTTAGGTAAAAGTACATAGCGAAAGAGAGAACTATGCAATTTAAGTATTTCATTCTGTATGTGGTTTATGACGTTCGGCCAGTGTTTTAAATTTTCAAAAAAATTAACGTTGTATCTTGATTTTATGAACTGTGTTTGCGGTACTTCAAGAATTTAAAATAATTTAAGGGCGTAAGTGATTTGGTATTTGAATGCCTACCTAAGTAAATTTAAGCAAAATTACATCAAGTTAGATTTAATGGGAAGGTGTCCATTTGGCGCAATTTTACACTTTTTCTTTTTTCCCGATTTTTTTCAAAAACAAAAAATTGTTACTTTTTCCGATTTCTACCTCAACCAAACGAAGTCCACTTGGAATATTTCCATTTTTGGATGATTGAAAAATTATTCGGACAGTATCTAACAATACTTAAGTATTGTTATTAGTAATCAGCTGGTTGCAAACCTTATAGAAGGAATTTGTTTCTTGGTGGGGAAGAAAATTGAAATAATAGTTTATCAATGTTTTGAAAATACCTATTTGTGGATGAAATTTTTGGAAAAAAGTTTTTAGCAGAGGCAATTTTCCAAAAGAAGTTTAGGAAGTCGGACTTCCATTAATTTTTTCGGAGATTTATTTGTATTTTTTCAAGTAAGGTGCAGTGGGGTAATTGCAAAATCAGCAGCTGAAGATGAAAAAAAAAAAAACATGACTTTTGATCGCGCCAACTGTTGGTTGGTTAAACGAAATCAGTGCACACACATGTGCTCTGTGGAATTATTTTTATGAACGCGTGTCAAAATCACTCTTGAGTAAAATCAAAGACTTTTTTTAAAATGGCCAACAACATAAAGTAAAATTTTTTCGAATTGTTTTTGTTTTTTTACCAAGTTTAACGCAAGACAACCATTTTTGAAAATTTTTCATCAGGTTAGTGGGAAAAGGAAGATTTCGCATTTACCCAAAAAAATGTCATACTGGGGCAATTGCAAAATCGAAAATAATAATTGTTTTATTTCTACTTTCAATAATTTTTCATGAAAATTTGTACTTACATTTCTTGTACTCACACACAAATTTTTGCAATTTTTGGAACTAATTATCTATCAAAATATTGTTGAAATGTCAACAAAATTTGCGTTTTGTAATCAAATAAGTCATACTTACTTGGGACAAATAATCGCTTACTTTCAATTTTTAGCTTATTATTTTAAAAAATTTTAAAAATTATAAATTGAGATTTTTTCACTTTTCTGAAAACTGTTGATATTTCAGTTTTGTGTAGGTACCTATAGGTATAAACAGATTACCGGAGTTCAATGAAAATGTTGCCTGTCTTGATAATTAAAAGAGTAAATGCTGTTTCCAAAAAAAAAAAAAAAAAAAAAAAAAAAGGAAACTCATAAAGATTTTTTCAGCCTTACTACCTACTTTGAAAACTGAACAAATTTTCATCTAATTTCTTTTTGTTTCATATACTTAGGTACCTATCTAATTTTTGAGGTGTAAAAGCCGATACTACTTTTTTTAAAATTGAAAATTGACTATTTGAGTGAATTTGAGGACAAGTTCGATAAAATAAGCGCGTAAGAAAAAAATCCGATAAGAAACTTGTGTTTTGAATTTTTTAACATTTATTTGATCTGTTTTCCCATTTTATTCTCATCAATCAAAATTTTTTCACACTAGTAATGAAGCGTACTGTATCTTTTTTCAGAATATTCATCAGCTTTCACAATCAGGTAATTACTTATCAGTTACCACCAGAATGAACATTGAAAAAGTACCCATAGCTGATCAAGGCCAACTGGGTTTTCTGACTGTTCCAATATCTTCGAAAGAAGCAGCACTAACGAGTTTATTGACATCAGAAAAAAACTGTTCCAAATACATGCTGGAAAATTGGAACTTAGTTAAAGATTCAATCAGTGTTGAAAATTTTTCACGTCTGTTGAATAAATTATGTCTTGATGCGTATGTTTGCAAAACTGAGGCCAGCTTCGATCATGATAATTGTGTCTCAACAACTATTGTTGATGTTTGGATTACAACACCGAATGAGCTGAAAAGGAAATATTTTTACAGCAGATATTACATCCCTAAATTATTTCTCCAATTACAAGAAGCCGTAGGTACAAAAAAAGTGGATAGACTGGATACTTCTTGGCAGCCTCGAGTATGTTACAAACACAACATGAACTTTTTCTTACAATTATTTTCGGACATGCCTTTAAAAATGAGATCCAGAGTTTGGCGTGATTATTGGTTCCCATTCGTTGCTCGTTGTCGTTCTAATATATTGAATTGTTTACTAAGCTTATGCTTGGTAGACGAGGCTAAAATTCGAACATTCATCATCACTGAAATGATGAATTTAACAAAAATTAAAATGCTTGTTGAATCTTGGTCAAGTCAGCGTCTGTTCTACGAAGTGATCAATTATTCAAATTTATGCTTCTGGGATAGTCGATTTGTCCTTGAATTTCAAGAACATGTTTTCTCAGCCATTCTGGAAAGCTTGGGTGGCGGTGATGCGCTTATCCAAAAACCATTTTCCGAAAAGATGTATTTTTATAACTGCGATAAGGTAGCAGACCCCTTCATGGAGAAATTGGGGCAGAGTGTGTCTAAGGTGGTGTTCTCGATGATCAAGCATTTTACACCGACCAAACGAAGTCTCTGTGAACAGAAAGTTTTATTGCCCCACTGGAGAGACTTTCTGGCCATCAAACCAGGCCAGCAATACTACGCTGCTCGATGGGAGGAATTTTCAATGTGGTGGGAATGCGAAGCAAATGATTGTCCACTATTAAAGCAATTTCTCTCCGTGGATAAAGTTATTCAAAAACAATTGCTTCAAGTAGTTGAAAATTTCCATGATCCCATTGAAATGAATAGAGCAGAACCTGTTACATCTCAATGCATCAGAATAGAAGAATTTGAGATTGTTGACAATTTCTTAACGTGGTATTTTGGCAACAAAACAGCAGCGGACAGATATAAAAGGAGTAAATTATTCAACTTTGAAGAAATTCCTTGGTTGGCAACTTTATTGGATGGTAAAAATAAATATTGTACAACTGTCATTCTGAAATGGTTATCAAACAGCGAATTCTATGAAATCATTGATTTCAAATATTATATCATGAAAAAGAATTATACAAATCTCAAAATTTTTGTCGAATCCCATCCACCGGAGTTGATGCCCTCAATAATCGAACATTTTACAATAACCAAACGTTGTTCTCGCGAAAGGAAAATCCTATTGCCTTATTGGAACGATTTTCTGGCCATTAAACCAGACCAGCAAGACTACACTGCTCGATGGAATGAATTTTCAATGTGGTGGGTATGCAAAGAAAATGATTGCCCAATGTTAAAACAATTTCTTTCTGTTGATGACGTTTTCAGAAAACTGCTTTTTCAAGTAATGGTTCAAAATCTCAAACCCATGCCATCTCATAGCATCAGAGTGGAGAAATTTCAGATTGTTGATGATTTCCTAATATGGTATTTTGGTACCAAGACAGCGGCAGAGAGTTATAAAAGGAGTAAATTAATCAACTTTGAAGAAATTGCTTGGGTATTGGAAGCCAAAAATAAACATGATTTTACCAACCTTCTGAAATTGTTTCTAAGCGGTAAATCCGATGTTCTTTTCAATTATTATTTCATTCAGAAACTGCATAAGGTTATCAAAATGTTTGTTGAGTCATATCCACCAGAGTTTATGCTCTTGATAATCAAACATTCTATACCTACCAAAAGAAGTCATCTTGAAAAGAAAATTTTATTGCCTCATTGGAAAGATTTTCTGGCCATCAAACCGAACCAGCGAGACAGATCTGTTCTATGGAAAGAATTTTTAATATGGTGGGAATGTGAAATAAATGAGTATCCGATGTTTAAGCAGTTCCTCCCTATAAATGATATTTTTCAAGAACTGCTGCTTCAAATGGTTCAAAATGCTATGGTTTGTCCAAGTCCTATTGAAATGTACAAAGCCAAACCTATGCCATCTCAAAGCATTAGAACCGATGAATTAAAAATTATAGACAATTTCCTAACATGGTATTTTGGCACTAAAATAGAGGCGGAGAATTATAAAAGGAGTAAATTATTCCAATTTGAGGAAATTCCTTGGTTGGCAACTTTATTGGATGCAAAACCCAAAAGTATTGCTAATGACTTTCTGAAATGGTTTCTCAATGGTGATTTCTCTGGGATTGTTCATTTCAAAGATTGTGTCATGAAAAAAATCAATTTAAATCCCAAAATTTTTATAGAGACTTATCCACTGGGTTTGATGTTCTTGATGATCGAATGCTTTATGCCTACCAAACGAACCCCTAGTGAAAAAAAATTTTTATTGCCCTATTGGAAAGATTTTCTGGTCAACGCAAAAGACCAGCAAGACTACTCTGCTCAATGGAAAGAATTTTTTATGTGGTGGGAATGTGAAGAAAATGATTGTCAGTTGTTAAAGCAATTTCTCTCTGTGGATGCAATTTTTCAAAAACTACTCCTCCAAGTAGTTCAAAATATCACACTTTTCCTGGGTCCCATTGAAATGGACCGATCTGAGCCTTCGCCATCTCAAAGCATCACAATTGATGAATTTCAGATTGTTGATGATTTATTAATATGGTATTTTGGTACCAAAACAGAGGCGGAGGATTATAAAATGAGTAAATTATTCCAATTTGAGGAAATTCCTTGGTTGGCAACTTTACTGGATGCAAAAAACAAATGTATTGTTAATGACCTTCTGAAATGGTTTCTCAATGGTGATTCTCTGGAATTGTTCATTTCAAAGATTGTGTCATGAAAAAAAACAATTTAAAGCCCAAAATTTTTGTTGAGACTTATCCACCAGGTTTGATGTTCTTAATGACCAAATGTTTTACAGCTACCAAACAAAGTCCTCTCGAAAAGAAACTTTTATTGCTCCGTTGGAAACATTGTGTGGTCATCGAACCAGACCAGCAAGACTACTCTGCTCAATGGAAAGAATTTTCAATGTGGTGGAAATGTGAAGCAAATAATGGCCAGATGTTAAAGCAATTTCTCTCTGTAGATGAAATTTTTCGAAAATGTCTACTCCAAGTAGTTCAAAATTTAACGCTCTGTCTGGGTCCCATTGAAATGGACAGATCCAAACCTGTTCTACCTCTCATTACCAGAAACAAAGAATTTGAGATTGTTGATGATTTATTAACATGGTATTTTGGTACCAAAATAGAGACGGAAGATTATAAAAGGAGTAAATTATACAACTTCAAAGAAATTCCTTGGTTAGTAACTTTACTGGATGCAAAAAACGAATGCTTTGTTTATGGCCTTCTGAAATGGTTTCTTAATGGTGATTTCTCTGGAATTGTTCATTTCAAAGATTGTGTCATGAAAACACCCTATTTAAATCCTAAAATTATTGTTGAGAGGCATCCACCAGGTTTGATGTTCTTGATGATTAAATGTTTCATGCCTACCAAACGAACTCCTCGCGAAAAGAAAATTTTATTGCCCCATTGGAAAGATTTTCTAGTCATTGAACCGGACCAGCAAGACTACTCTGCTCGATGGAAAACATTTTTTATGTGGTGGGAATGTGAAGAAAATAATTGTCTAATGTTGAAGCAATTTTTCTCTATTGATGAAATTTTCCAAAAACAACTGCTCCAAGTTGTTCAAAATATCACACTTTTCCTGGGCCCCATTGAAATGGACCAATCTGAGCCTTTGCCATCTGAGAGCAACAAAATGGATGAATTCGAGATTGTAGATGATTTACTAACATGGTATTTTGTTACCGAAATAGCGGCAGAGAATTATAAAAGGAGTAAATTATTCAACTTCAAAAAAATTTCTTGGTTGGCAACTTTATTGGATGCGAAAAACGAATCTATTGTTAATGAGCTTCTGAAATGGTTTTTTAACAGCGAATTTCAAGAAATTATTAATTTCAAAAATTGTGTCATGAAAAAAACCTATTGATACAAATCTCTAAATTTCAGCCTATGATAAAAGGATTCGAAGTCTATAGGCGGAGATGGAGGGAGACATGGGATGGCTCACCCCCTCCTTCCCCCAAATGTTGATTTAACGCTCCCCCCAAGTCATTTCACTGTATTTGTTCTACTTTAAAAAATTCGCGAATCCTTCATTTGTAAGAAATGAAGTATTTTGTAATTACTTTTCTTTTTTCAGGCTATGCTAAAAAACTTTAAAAATCACGAAATTTCTACACCAAATGCAATTTTTCAAACTATTAAAAAACGAATTCTTTTTCTTTAAGAAATCATCAGCTGTTCTAATTTTTGCTGCTCGGACTTATGAAAATTGAAATTTATTTAAAAGTAAAGAGTCGAAGATTAAACCTCAATTTTGATCAATACTCAGGGTGTCCACTGATTTTTAAAAATCAAAATTCGTGATTTTCCCCCACTGTATCTATCTCTTGATTCTTTCAATTTGACAATCCCTTCAAAAAAAAATAATGTTATAAAATTTAGGTATTACACAAACGAACAATAATTTCAAATGTAACGGAGTAAGGACGAAAATTTTTAGAACAATAGATACAAAAAGGTGAAATTTTTTTAATTTTTGCATTGTACAAAGAGAACAAAAATTCAAAAACTTAGGAAAAAAATTGCGACTTTCGACGAATTTTGGGTCAATTCCGCGACTTCTTCACGATTTCAACGACCTGAATTTAAATTCACGACTTTTTGGAGACTTTATGTATTTGTACTTGAGTATATTTTAAAAAACCTATGAAATTGTTTTTTTGTTCCGAACAAAACACAGTATTAATCACTGATACAACCAGGAAAAAAATTGGAAAAAATAAATCTGCGACTCGCGAGAAAATAATTTTTCAACTCATCAAAATGTCAAAATAATGGTTCATTATGCAGAATTGTTAATAAATGTTTATTCTCAATTGAAATTTTTGTCTGAAATCGAAAAAAAATCTTGCCTGGTAATAACATTTGAATCCTAGAACCTTAAGATGCTACGATCAACTGTTTCTGTTTCGTTTTAAACCGCTGCGAAAATACATATAAAATTCAGGTGAAATATGTACATTAGGGTGGATCGAAAAAAAAAATATATATCTTGGATTTCGACCAAATTTGGTGGGGTGGTAGACTACCCAAAAAAATTTAGCCCCCGGGGTGCAGGGGGAGGTGAGCAGGGGGTGCTGAAAGTGCACCTACTTTCGAAAAAAACGCGGTTTTTGGGGGTTTTCAGCCAAACAAAATTTTGAGAAAAGCCGTCACAGCACTTAAAATGTGCGATTTGAGTTTCTACATCTCCCTGAACCATCGCCGCGCTGTCGTCCTGCGATCAAAATTCAGACTGCTACCCAGGGGGTCTAAAAGTTGCAGATTGAAGTATTCCAATACTTAATACGAATTTTTCACTAAGCTGGAATGATTTTTTTATCATCCAGTAATTGAACAGAAATTTTTTTCTATTGCAGAAAGTAAATTTTGAGAAAAAAAATTACAAATTACAGCCTTTATACCAACTTTGAATTTATTACTTTTTCGCTTGAAAATATTTCGAGTTTTTTTCACTCACCAGAAGTATATTTCGTAAATTTCTTGGAAAATTTTAGAAAATTTTGTATGCCAGTGTAGCCAGTTATAAATTGTGGCATTATGGAATTTGCGTTGATCTCAAATCAATTTTTTTATCGTTCCTTCGAAAAATGTAAGTACAGTAATATCGTTTAAAACGAAATGATTGTGAATTTTTTAAACGATATTATTGTGCATTTTTCGAACAATAAAAAATTTGGTCGAAATCCAAGATATATATATTTTTTTCGAAATTGTTTTCAATCTGGATGATTTTTCAAAAAATGAATGTTTTCCCCAACTTTGGAATATTTAAAAACTTGAAGACATTTCAAACAATTAGTTTTTTCTTAACTTGAAATCGATTTTCCAAAAATTAAAAAAATTCCAAAACTTGGACAATTTTTTAATAAAGTGCAGTTTTGATGAGTTCTCAAAGTAGACTTTTTGAAATTTTTGAAACCACTGAGAGAAAATAAGTATTTATTTTTATTCTTTACAAAGTGTAATAATTATAAAAATTCTAATGAATGTAAAAAGTCATTAGATAAATAATGGCTTTCGAGCAATTTTAAATAATATTATGTAAAAACCGATTCAAATCTTATTAATTTAATACTTCCACATCATTCGTATACCTTTTTTTTGGCTCATGTTTAAAACCTTGTAGATATGTATCAATATAATTTTATGAACAATAAATTAAGTAAGTAACATAATTTTCAATGTTTCATAACAATTCCTCGAAAAAAATGTAGGTAAATGTGTTTGAAATTTGAATTGGTTCGAGTTCAGTTCAAGAATGATTTTTTTTGTAAGCAGTGGCTTTGCCTATCACGATTTACGAGGGGGAATTGGGGAAATGTTATCAGGTAGGAGCTACCTACATAGATAAGGTACAAATAATCAACTCGAAAAATTTTCAATTTTATCAAATTACCGAATTACCAGGTAAATAAAACATACATCAACTTCATTCGCGAAAAAAAGATAACAAGAAAACTCTTTATCTACATTTAGGTAACTATTTATATATCTGTATGAATAATAATTTTTGAAAATATTAGTAATGTAGTTTCTTTCGTAGAAACTTGCCACGTTTATATTTGTTCGTATCGAAATCTTCGAAACTTTTTATGCATCCGGAATTTCACCATTGTTGGGTATTTTTATGTTAGATGAGTAGATCATTTATTTGCAAGAATTTACTCGCGATGATTCATATTTTGCAAAAATGCCCAGTTCGATAAAATCAGCTCCGTAAGTTGCTACCCACCTACGTGCGTGGCGGCGGTGATAAGCACATGCCTAATCTATATTTTATGTAGTTGATTTCTACAAGTGGTTTACAACGTTTGGTCATTGTTGTAAATTTTAGAAGAATTTTAAAGTGAAGTGAACGTATTATAACTGCACCAACTTTGCATCTTGATTCTGACGAGCACAATATGTACATATAAAAGTAGATATAGGTGTTCGTTCGTGCGGTTCGTGGCATTTCGAGAACTTGGAATATTATAAGTAAGTGATTAAATATTCAAATTAACTTAAAATAAGGTATAAAATTATAAATTCAACAAATCCAACGGCTTTAAAACGTTTGAGAAGAATAATCGAAAAAAAAAAACGATGACCTTGGTTCCTTGTATCGATGTTGCGAAAAAAGATAAATTTTCAACTTTTTTGTTCATTCATTAGGCTTGTCAGTTTTGCTGGAATTTAGACATTGAAATGTTTGGGACTTGTGCATAAGGGGATGTTGAAATGTGTTATGTTTTTGTGTAACGTAACAACTTATTTAGAACAAAGCAAACTTAATAAAAATGTTGAATTTGATAAAAATTGGGAAAAAAATTGAATCATCGATGGCATAATTTTATGCTCTTAGAACTTTAACGTGAAAATGTATGGGATTAACTTTTTTTGAGCTTCATACCTATTTGACCTATTGTCCCAGTCTGTGTTTTTCAAAAGAATTTTTGGAATCAGTTGTTGACTTTAAAAGTAGATTATGACTCCAAAAGTAATTTTTTCCAAGTTGACTTGACTGATTTTCTTTATACCTACTTGAGTATAATGATAGGAATATCCAAATATACGTACCATACGAGAGAGAGAAAGAGATAAATAATAACACAGGTTCAAGTACACGAATGAATGTAATGAGTGAGTGAGAAATACACAAATAGTCAGTGTCACGTAGCAACGGATAGAGACCGAATGATACGGACGAGTTCACAACCATAGGTATAGTGTGCAGTGAGAGCGAGCGAGTCGGCTGCGCTGCTCTATCACCACTTCCACCACTACCGCTAGGCGGAGCAGTGTTGCCACATACGTAGCCAGAATAGAATATGGTAGCAGAGCGTGGTTCACAATTTATGAGAAAATACCAAAATGGCGATCTATAAATACCTTTCATAATCACATTCTTTCCATTCATTATCTTGGCGTCTCTATTATTTAAAATAATTGTATATCCTAGTTCTGCAAATCTTCTAAATGACAGTAAATTTTCAGCCATATTGGGAACATATGTGGTATCAGGCATAACGATCTTATTATTACAATATTCAGATTTTCCAATTATCGTTCCTTTCATGTTGGAGTACATTTTTGAGTCAGATTTAGCTCCATCGATCGTCGATTCACATTCTATTTTGTCTTGCAAATTTATATTCATATTAACAAAGTGTGATGTCGCTCCAGTGTCGCCAATAAATTGTAAATATTTGTTAGTGTCTTCTTTCGCAAGATTGGCTCGTTCTTCGGTAATGTCACCATCTAGTTTTGCAATCAAGGTACAGTCTAATTGGCAGTCTTTATCCATTTGAATAGTCAATCTAGGATTTTCTGTCTTAAGGTTATCTGTAATTCAATACAATTCAATCACGATCTATTTATTCTCTTTTATATTATTCGTTTGTCCATCATTATTTGTATTAATATTTTTAATATTATTATCATTCTTATTATTTTCCGAGTTATCAAAATTCTTATTAAATCCGCGTCCGCGTCCTCGTCTTCCACCTCGTCGAAAATTGCGATTTTGTCTATTATAATTACTTGCGTCGTCTTGATAATTTGCTTGGTGGTGGGGACGGTAATCTTCATTATAATTATTATTACGATCATTATTGTTATTAAAATTTCCACGATTCGATCTTCTATAATTATTATTGCGATACCAATTATTATTATTATTTGTGTTTTGACAAGAATCATTACGTTCAAAATCATTTCGTTGATAATTCGATCTTGAATTAAAGTTTCTATTTCTATTATAACGATTATTGTTTGATTTGTATGATCTATTGTCTCTATAATTATTTTTATACGATCTAAACATACGTTGGTTCTTATTCGAATTTCTACAATATTTTGCATAATGCCCATTTTGTTTACAATTATAACAGAATTTCGGAAAAGTACAATCTATTCTTTTATGCCCAAATCTAGCACAGCGATAACAAGGTTTTTCATCTAACAAATTATTTCTTACACGATTCGATCTAAAATTTGAGTCTGATCTATTCTTTGAATAATTCGCTCTTTGAGGTTGATTGTCTTTCGCTTTCGCTTCTTGTTTCAGCAGAAAATTCTTGATTTCACGAATGCTAGTTTTAGGATAACCACCTCCATATTCTAATTTATTATTGACTTCGGGATAAACACGTTCTGTACCATATACGATCTGATCAAAAACATCTACTTTCGGTATATTTTTACCTACAATTGTATGATATTGCGCTCTAATTTTACGTAATCTTTGAAAGAATTCAGCGATCGTTTCAGAATTATACAATCTTAATCTAGCAAATTGTTGTTTTATCGATCTTGACGACTGATTAGATTCTGATCTACAAGTTTCTTGTAAAATTTTAATGGCTTTCTTGAAAGTTTTACATTGCACGATCTCATCAACATACATCTTATCAATACGCATCATGAGTAAATTTAACATATGATTATTATCTATTTTCGTCTGTTGATCTTTTTCGGGATCTAAGCCCATACCCTCAAGTTCTCGTTTAAATCTAGCATACCAGTTATCATAAGATTCGTTCTTTGTCAATTTATATTTTGCATTTGAAGCAACTGTTCTAAATTGATGTATTTTAAGTAATTCAAAATCATTTACATTCGATCTAGATGGTATTTCATTATTTGTTCTAGAATTATCTGAATTTCTGGTCTTCTTTTTCTTCTTATTCAATTTCTTGATCGGTTTCTTTTTCCGTTTATAACAATCTTCTTTGTCAGAATCACTGGAGCTAGAGGAGCTTGGTGATGACGGCGGATCTCCATTTTCTCCAGCATCCGAAACAGAGTCAGAATTCGATTCGTCCGAAATATACTGCGGAGAGTCATTTTGTAAGGCGTTCTGATTGATCTCGATTGGTGGTCTATTTTCAGCTTCAAAATTTTCATCTTCTTCGTCTGAATCTCCTTCAAAATAATCGGAGTCAGATTGCCCATTGTTCTCAATTAAATTTATTGTTTCAAAAGTTACATTCTTATTAGTTTTTTGATCTTTTGTTGCCTTTCTAAGCTTTTGTTTATTCGATTCTATAATTTTATTAACAATTTCTTCTTGAATCCGGTCTTCGGGTATATCAGCTTTAATTTGAATAGGCATATGCTGAGATATTGGCACTCCAATGGGAAAAAAGATAGGAGGCATTATTAAGCTTTCATTTTCGGTATCGGTCTCTGATTCACTTCTAATATAATTATCAGTTCTTTCTAATTTAATATTCGATCTTTCTACATTTTTATTTCGTTCTAAATCAATAGGTTTACAATCTAAATTTAATTCGGTTCTATTTGTCGGAATTACTTGAACAACATGTGGTCTGTCTGGATTTGGAGTAAATAATCTCGGTCTAGTGTTGGATCTTTGAATTTGACATTCTCTAGGCACACCTGACGTGCAAGGTTCAGGCTCAGTATCAATAAATTCGATCTCATCTTCTTCAGAATCTGAAATAGATATTCTCTGCACATGTTTAGACTTACTTAGGGATTTCGTTGCCCTTTTCTTTGGCTGTTTTTCACAATCTTTATTTGAATTTGTGGTTGACAGTCTTTTATCGGCAATTTTATCAGTATTGTTTGATTTTCGTTTACCCTTGACTCCAGCATTCCCTTCAGACAGAGAAGCCGACGTGGCAGAACAGTGTTCTCTTTTTGAAGTTGACTCCTGTATTGAAATATGCAAGCAAAATACAATCATATTATTATCATTCGTTTCAGTTTATGAGCATTCTTCATCTAATAATCAAATTACTTCAATTGTCACATCTAGATCTAAATTCTTTTTCTTTGTATTATTTCGATCATCATCAGAGCAGCCAGAATTACGACTGTCTTTCTTCATCGTTGCTAAAACAATAAGCAAAATTTCATCTATTTCAATAACAAGTCATGATAAATTGAACAGGAGCAACTCCATTATGGCAAGCGTAAGTCTGTATGGAGTACTTCCAAACTTACGGCGATATAGATCAAGTGGCGTTACGCAAACACTTCACCTATACCCACTGGCGTGCTTGAGTCAGACGATAACCTGGACCACACAGGACTACCATTGTACTCAAACAAACCACCTGCGAACCTCAGTGAATTGTCTCAGTATCTGGTCGACTGGCGTACGTACAGATCAACCTTTAGATACAGTAGCATAGTAGCAGTATTTCATTTTCAACATCAACAAACTCAATTTCTCAGGCATTGTTTTAAAAATTTATCATTTTAATTTACATCTAACTGAACAGGCCTATATGTGGAGACCATTCCAGATGGTTTTATAAACTCCACTTGTTCAAGATATAAAAATCCATCTAAATTCATTCTAAATTCGTCTAAAATCAATCTAAGTTCATCTAAAATTTGGAAACCACTCTTTAACTGGGCATTACTCCATTTAAAATCCGATCTAATATAGTCAAGTAATTTTCAGACCAATTTTCAATCTACAAAGTTCTTCTAATAATAAAAAAAATCCGCCACTCTATAACTGGGCTTTTATTCACGGATGCCACTCTATAACTGGGCCTTACTCCCTTCAAAACAAATACGATCTAAACTAATTGCGGAGACCACTCTATGACTGGGTTTTACCAAACTCCAATTAAGAAACCACTCTATGACTGGGTTTTACATCTAAAAAAAAATTTTGCGGATACCTCTCTATTACTGGGCTTTACTCCGATTATTAAAAAATAAAAAGCCAATCTAATTTGCGGAGACCACTCTATAACTGGGTTTTACTAAACTCCGATCATCTAATCAAAAAGTATACTGAGATGTTGCTATCTATGCATTCACTGAAGTCCACCCTTGCAATTGGGCTTTTTAAATATGGATAAACAATGCAAAAACTCCATTTTTCCACGTTGGGTATTAAATTGTAAATATATGTGTATCGATCTAAAATTATTGAGCAATCATTAAGCACATTAACTATTGAATGGCTAATTCATCTAAACGCAACGTCAATCTATGCCAGTTTTGTCAGGTTCAAACTTCTAATATTCATCCACAATTTAATATCAGTCATATTCGTTAATTCATCATCGATCTGAAATTCTATTCGCCATCATTCAAGACTTATCAGCGATCTAAACCTCGTCATCATGTAGTACCAATCTAACATTCCAATAGTATTCATCATCAATCTAAAATATTACTCATCGTTCTAAAAATTCACCAAGTATCTATTTGTCATCGATCTAAAATGTTCATCATGGAACTAAGCTTAGCCCTCCGAACTAAAGTTAGTCCGAGATCTAAAATTAGTCATGAGTTTGAGATTAGACATAGTCTATGCTCAATCATGATCTAGCATTAGTCATCAGTCTAACATTAGTCATTGTTCAAAAGTTAGTCCAGATAAAATTCTAACATCTTGGCCATGAGTCATTTCTTCTAAAAAATTTATCAAAAAAATTCAATTCATTCTATCAATATGTCCAAATACAGTCTACAACAGATAACATTCAAAATTCAGTCGTAAGGTTTTTATCAAATCCAGCCACATGAAATTCTCCGACGTCTCAATCTATTATATTCAATTCCAACAAGCAAAGCATGATTCATACGTTGGGTATTTTCCAATCTAAAATAACATTCGTCACCCTTCGGTGCTATTGTATTCATCTAGCAGGTATAAAAAAGTTGGCGATAAGGGTTCACGTAGCCCGGCCAGTATTTCTTATCTATTACGTGCTTCACCATTGATATGGGTTTTTCCATACGATCTAACTCAGGCGGCATGATGTCATCGCCTAAAAATTCTTTCTAAACTCACTAAAGCTTGCAAATTCTAAAACAATAATTCGTTCTAATTTAATGTCAATTTTTACCCCACTGTATTTTCCAGATTTACGGGCTTATCATTCTAATTAAATAAATATATCATCAACAATCTATGTTCAACGATCTAATTACATTCTATTATGCCGATTTTACATATTATGACATTCTATTGTATGAATAAACAATCTCTAAGCAATCTAATTTTGCCAATAAAATATAAAAATATCAGCTCACTAGTACAACGATCTCGTAAATAACCACTATCAACCATCTACTAAATGCAATGTCCAATCTTCAAAATATTGGTCAGTACCTTGCTGTATAAATTTAAACTTACAGGTTTAAATATTCATCCGTTCTAATAAACCAATTACATTCTGTGAATTCGATCTTCATGTCTTTATCATGTAATTCATAAAAAATATTGCCGTTGAATTCGTTCTCAATCTTCACCTAGCTATATAGAACAGAAACAGAGCTTTTATAGGTGTAAATTAATATATAATTCAATCACAATCTTCACCCAACTGAGTAAAATCAGCAATATTTTACAGGTACCAGACTAAATAACGATCTAATTCTCATATTTGTGACTATAAAATTCAATCTAGCTCAACCTGATAACACAGGTAAATAATTTTACAAGCAGCCATTAAAATAAAATAATCGTTGGCAAAAACACTTGATCTATCAAAATTATTACTTCTTATTAACAATCTAAAATAATTCGACATGATTCAACATTCTAATCAAATATTCCGGTCTAAATAAATTTGGCATAACAGCTCAACGATCTTCAATCTCAACGTTCAATTTATTTCATCATTAAATTACGCAAAATTATTTATCATTTAAGTTTAAGCCACTTCAAAAAATATTCACTGATAAAAAGCAAAGATAAAAAAATAATGCAAACGATTATCAGAGGTGAGAAACATCTCCCGGCGACTAAGGCCAGCCGGAAAATCGTCAACTCAAACGCTCTGCTTACCATGATAGGAATATCCAAATATACGTACCATACGAGAGAGAGAAAGAGATAAATAATAACACAGGTTCAAGTACACGAATGAATGTAATGAGTGAGTGAGAAATACACAAATAGTCAGTGTCACGTAGCAACGGATAGAGACCGAATGATACGGACGAGTTCACAACCATAGGTATAGTGTGCAGTGAGAGCGAGCGAGTCGGCTGCGCTGCTCTATCACCACTTCCACCACTACCGCTAGGCGGAGCAGTGTTGCCACATACGTAGCCAGAATAGAATATACTTAACATATAAATGTGGGTATATGTAAGTAAAGGCCAAGAATGTTGACAAAATAATTCACGATCCTCTTTCACTTTTTACTTCTCCAAACATTCGACTTAATATTTCAAGACCCTCCTTATCTGTGAAAATTTGGGTAAAATTTTTAAAAAACCTTATTAATTTTGGAATAATGGTTTTTAAAAAATTGCACTTCAAAGTGGGTCATGATTAAAATTGGCCAAAACCAGAGTTGCCTTCGGTAATATTGGAAAACGATTTTAAAAATACTATATTTTGATTATTTGATTCAACAGTTTTAATCAATGGCACATCCGAAGCAAAATGTTGAAATAGTGGCGCGACGAAGCTGTATGCCCGGCGTGCAAAAAAGCAGGAAAATGCAGAAAAATTAGCAGAAAAAGGCAGGCATTCTCACTTTTTGCTCACTTCGACCCCTGCTGCGCGTTGAATGTACCTTTTTTGATACCCCGTTGCGCGTCGCGCATTGTTCCTCTGGGCTAATTTCTCAGAAAAAGGCAGAATTCCACAGAAAAAACGGCAGATAAGGGCAGCAATTATCAGCAGACTCGAGCAGAAAAAGACAGAATAAATTCTGCTTTTCTTGCACGCCTGGTGTGTGGGGGTCTCGAATTTTTTCAACTCAATTTTCTGAAAAATTCCCAACCATTTTTTCTTCTGCCCCCCACGCTAAAAAACTACCAATTTTTATGAATTTTCTATAGCTTCTTTTTAGAAATTTTTCCAAGGTTTTGACTGACAAGGGAGTTATTCCAACTGGAAATGAAATTTTAAACCCAAACAAAAATTGATCGAAAATACACCATAAGAGGACCCCGTTACAAAAATTTTAGGTGCTGAAGTGCATTTTTCGAATTTTGACGAATTTTTTAAATTTTGAAATACGACTACGTACCTTATAGCCTGAAAAATACCGAAATTTGATCTAATCAACAAAAAGAGTTGAAATTTGGAATATACCTCATTTTTGAACCGCTGAATTGACGGGAAGTGTTTTCAAGACATTTCGGAGCTACTAGAAAATTTTGGAATTTTTCAGCCCTAGAGAATTGCCCATAAAAATGGTCCATATGTTCTTCAACATCTATAATCGCGGATTATCCGTATTGGTGACGTATTTAATCGATTAGAACGCAATTTTCCAAAATTTGTAACCTTCAATTTAAATTCGCATTTTTGAACAGAATATTTTCCTGGAAAGAATTCAAAGGTATGCCCAAGGCACTTGTTACGCACTAACGAGGTGAAATTTGGTAGACACCCTATTTTGAACTTGCAAAATGTATTGGAAGCGGTTTCGAGACGTTTCGGAGCCACCAGAAAATTTTGGAATTTTGGAGAAATGTCCATAAAAGTAACCCATATTATAGACTTCAGCACCTATAATCGCGGATGGCCATATTGATAACCTATTTATCGATTGGAACGCAAAATTTCAAAATTTTTAATTTGAATTCAAATTCCCATTTTTGGGCAGAAAATTTTGCTGAAAAAAATTCAAAATAAAATTTCAAAATTTACTGGCGGCTCCGAAAGGTCTTGAAACCGCTTCCATTCCAAAATAGGATATTTATCAAATTTCAGCTTTATAGCGCATAACGTGTGCCTTGGGCTTACTTTTGAATTTTTTTCAGGAAAATATTCTCTCCAAAAATGCAAATTTGAATAATTACCTCCTGCTGCTGGACATTTTTCTTAAATTTTTTCCTCCAAATAGTCCGTTTTGGTTGAATTTTTTTTTCGCCATGATAATAAAACTTACGAGGTAAGTATTTGACTTTTGATTTCAGGATATTCATAGGATTTCATGTTCATACAACGGCCACGATTGATTACCAAAATGGATAAAAAAAACACACCGATTGCTAATAAAGACCCTCCGATTTCTTCGACCAGTCCAGACGAAAAACGTTTCGAACACGTGTTAGAAAACTGGAAACTCGATAAAGATTCCATCAGCGTTGAACAGTTTTCCCGCCTGTTGAACTACTTATGCTTCAACTCGTATATTTGCAGAAATGAGGCCAGCTTTGATCACGAAAAATGTGAACGTTTATCAAAAGATATCCTTGATGTTTGGAATACCGCCCCGGATGAGTTGAAAATGCAATATTTTCATAACAGAGATTACCTCGATGAATTATTTCTCGGATTAAAAATTTCCATCGATACAACACCACCAGAAGTTACTCCTTGGCAACCTCGAGTATGTTACAACCACGACGTGAGCTTCTTCGTATATCTATTTTCGGACATGCCCTTCGAATGGAGATCCGAAGTATTACATGATTATTGGCGCCTGTTAGTAGCTCGTTCATTTTCCGATACATTGGAAAAGTTGATCAACTTATGCCTGGTAGATCCGGATAAAATTCGAATATTCGTCGAAACTGAAATGTTGGATTTTACAAAAATCAAAACAATCGTCGATTCTTGGTCGAGTCGACGTCTTTTCTACGAAGTGATCGATTATTCAAATTTATGCACTTGGAATAACCAATTTGTTCAAGAATTTCGAAAACGTGTTTTCTCAGTCATTGTTCCATCACTAGAAGAATACGATAGTGATAAATTATTGGAAGTGTACACGCTTATCCAGAGTCGATTGACATTTTATGATCCGAAATCTTTCCAACCAATGAAATCTTACAATTTCAACAATCTACAAGATCTTCTAGTGAAGAAATTGGAACAAGGCTTTTCAGAGGTGGTGTTCTGGATGATCGAACGTTTTACGCCTACCAAACGAAGCCCTCGCGAGAGGCAAACTCTATTGTCTCATTGGCACGATTTTCTAGCCACTGAAGAAGTCGACCAAGACTACTTAGCTAGATGGAAAGAATTCTCATCATGGTGGGAATGCGAACCTAAAAATTATCCGATGTTTCAGCAATTCCTCTCTGCAACTACGGATGACAAGTTTCAAAAACTGCTGCTCCAAGTGGTTCAAAATCTAACCCTTTGCCTGGGTCCTATGGAGAAAGACAGAGCCGAACCTGTGCCATCACAAAGCATCAGAATAAAAGAATTTCAACATGTTGACGAATTTTTGACGGATTATCTCGGTACCGAAATAGCTGCGAAAAATTATAAAACCAATACGTTATTCAAATTTAGAGAAATTGCTTGGTTGGCAACTTTATTGGACGCAAATAACGAATGTTTGGTTAATGACCTGCTTAATTGGTTTTTTAACGGCGATCTCTACCAAATTGTTGATTTTAAAGATAATTTCATCAAAAAAACTTACGTGAATTCTGAAATTCCTGTAGAGTCGAATCAGCCATCGGAAAGTCATGATGAAAATGAACAATGTTTTTAAAAATCATCAAACTATTTTTGAAACTGAGTTCTGCCCTTTTTTATTTCAAAATGAATTTTGTTCAGATTTTTTGGAAAGTAGAGATAATGATTTAGTGGTTAATACTTTTTGTTAGAATTTGACAAATCTACGTGTATTTTATTTTGTAACTATTATGGACTGTAATCTCTTATTATTATTTTTGTTAATTTTTCTGAATAAAAATGCAATTTTTTTCGATTTTTCTGAATTTTCAGCTTATCAAGGAGACCGAGAGAGAGGCTCATAGCGCCCTATCGATACGAAAAAACGATTGATAACGCATGGAAAGAATGTGAAAATCAATTCGTATATAAAAACACCCTGAAAAAAGTGGGTTTGTCTATTCTCACACGGAATCAAGGAATATAGATATACTACATCTATATTCCTTGCACGGAATGAACAACTAAATGACCGAACTATGCGTGATCTCGTTCATTTTTTTCGTCATCTTCACTGCTAAATTTGATTATCTCATGTATTCAACTGTTGAATGTACCTTTTCCTCGAACTTTTAATTTTTTTCAGATTTCGAAATTTTTTCTAATAACATCAATTTTTTCAACTCCTCCAATAAAATTTTCCCCCACTAAACTTTCTTCTTCAAAATTTTTCATCGGGTCTAAAATTTTTTTCAATTTCTTCGATTTTCATTTTTGCTAAAATTTTCATTTTATAAATTTATTTAAATTAACAACTGTGAAATCCCATTTTTTAGTCTTAAAATTTTTAAAAACTTGGGCATCCTTTCAATTTTTTCTCACATTACATTTTTTTTCTTAGAATGTTTTTCAATGCAATTTTTAAAATTTTTTATTCTAAAGCTAGAAAATAATTCTAGAAAAACATTTGAGCTGAGCTAAATATGTAAAATCTTGAGAAAAAAATTCAAAAGATGTAAAAATTAAACTTTGAGAAACAATTTCGAGAGCAAAAAATTTGAGAAAAGATCTAATTTTGAGAGAAAATTTTCAGAGTTAAGAAATGAAAAATATGTACATGTAGGTATGTTTAGAAAAAATGTCGGAGTTGAAAAATTTTCATATATGTGTTACGCCTAAATCGGGCAATTGCCGAATGCCGACATTAGGCAAAGGCAAAAGGGGTTGCCTAATTCTGGCACTTTTTCCATTTAAGAGTATTTTAAATTTTTATGAGTGAATGAAATAGAGGTGGTAAAAATTTATTCCAACTAAAAAATCACAGTGTTGAAAAATATTTTCGAGAAAAATTTTTAGAGTTGAAAAATATCCGGAGAAAAGGAAATTAAAAATTGAAACTGTTTTCAGAATCAAAAAATAGGTTGAAAAATTGATTTCGGTCTCAAATTTTCAAATATCTTACGATTACGAAGTTGTGGCATTCTCAAAGAACGCGAGAATAAAAAAATATAGTTTTCGATAAATCATTCAAAACTGCCAGAAAATTTTAATTTTGATTTTCATCCCAGCCCTAAATTACCAATTGGATTAGATAGCACAACCTCTCAAAACTGAAATCGAAAGATTGAACACATGGATTTTATCATCTTATTCGATGCAGTGTCTTAAAAATGTTTCATTTCAAGCCATGTCCTCAACTCTTCAACCGTTGCTTATTCAATTCCAAAAGGCTGAAGCGGACTCGAAAGATCAATAATGTCAATTTCAATGTCATACTCGATGTTGTTGGAGTAGATGGAGAAAACAAAGCTGGACAGAGGTAGAGTTGAAATTGAACACTGGAAAGTAGGTGACCAGGTATTTTTAAAGTCTCTATGTACCTATTATTTCATTATGCTTGCTCAAAATTTTGGGCACTTATAATTTTTGCAGTTTTTCAAAATGTTTACCTTTTACAAAAATTATTTTAGAAAAAACGAACCCGTAGGTAAAAAAATAATTATTTTCTAGGTTGAAAAGAAAGAAGTTTCATACCATTATTATGAAAATAAAATCGCGGAAATTTACTGAGGCCCGAGCGAAGCGAGGGAGAAAATTTTTTGAAAAAAAAAATGCATTCAAAAGTTAAACATTTCTTCATTATTTGATCAATATTTGAGAAAGTATTAAAAAGGAGGTAAAATCTTCAAATCTCCAATTTTGCAAGGAAAAATGAAATTTTTTAGAATTTTTGAAAAAAATACTGACTCTTGACCGTTAGACACTCTGCACGTGTAACATATACTTATTATTATTATACGTTACAGTTAGGTATAGGTACCTATCGTTTAAAAAAATTGTGTATGGGTCTATAATCCTACCAAGGATCATCATGAAACTTGGCCTTAGTGACTCGCAGTTGGGAGGGATTCAGTAAACAGCGAAGGATTATGGTTATGGATTAATATTTGGGAGGTAATCGTAATTTCCGAAGAGGGAGAAATTCCCCCCTAAAATCGATTTGAGGTTCCCCCCAAAAAAATCTATTTGAGGAAGCTTCTTCAAGAATTTACGTTTCTCGGCACCTCTGCTTCAAATTTTCGAGTTATTAAAAAAAAAAAAAAAAAAAAAATGGGAAATACCTATACTACCGATTTTGCGAATTGTGTTTTCATACTTCATCGTTAAATTACGTATCGGAATGTGTCAGGCCTTATCACTACAGTGGAAATTAATTTATTCTTGTTCCTCTCCCCCAATTCTCCATCAACATAATGTTGTTTTCGGGCTATTTTAATATGGCAGTGCAGGATTTGTAATTGGGTTAGAATGAATGTAGCTTCAATAGCGATGAGTCAGCCGGGTCATGATGCATGAGAATAATCATCTTACCGATAATATGTATTCGTCGAATTATACATCATACTGATACATATGACATAGAGGTACCTAGACCTACACATATGTTGTATGAATTCCCCAACGAACTCGTAAAATCCGTGCTCGAGGTTGAATTATTATTTTTTTTGTATTTCTAATGTCTAAAGGATTGTAACATAGTTTGGTTTGTTACTCGAAACATTTTTTTCCTCGAAAATACATAAACTGAATTTATTATTAAAATATACCTTATGTACCTGTCTACTTCTCTTGATGGTTTTTTGGTGAAAATTTTCCTATTTTAGGTGAGTGAGAAATTTTTTAATTAAATTATATTAGGTAATTATTGAATCGAATGGGTACCATTCTGAACGTTTTTCTAATAATTTTCAATCAGTTTCGCTGATTAATAGGTAAAAAAGTCTTGGAGGGCATCCCAAAACTAGCCTTCTTAATCAATTTCGACTTAGTAGTTTCGATCTAATTTGAAGCCTCCAGAAGAAAATTTAGTTTCTAAAGTATGTTGAGATCATTCCAGCAGGTGGGTGGATTAGGCATTGGCATTTGAAAATGTAGATACTAGATAGTCATAATAATACGGTTGTCCAGTAACTTTGAATTTTGACCAGATGACAAATTACTGCTGCTACCTAATCAGAGTTTAACATTTGGTAAAAATCAGTGATTTTTTTTACCATGCTTCTACATTTAAAAGTTTCCAATTTTTTCTGACAAACTGATTATTAGTAACTGGAAAATCAATAATTTTTGATTGATAGATCTGTAAAAAAAATCATTGATTTTGAATGAAAATAAATTATTTCACTGATTTCGAATGTCAGAATTTCAAAAAAAAATCGACTGATTTAGATTCAGGAATGAAGGACAAATAACCAGTGGCGGCGCGTAAGTTTTTCAAGTAGTAATCGTATTTTGTAGTAGATCAGGCCATAGAATTGAAAAATTTTCAAGTTTTTTGATGCTGCACCCTCTGTTTATTTCAATAGTCTCATTCTTATCAATAAAAATATTCAATAATAGCTTCAAATTCAACAATCATTTTTCAAATTTGAGTTGAAGTAGAATTTTAAGTTTCGAATACTATATTAGTTGGAAAATAATTTGGAAAATTGGAAAGATTTCAGAATAAAAAATTTTAAAATTGGATCAAATTCCAAAAAAAGAAAAATCCAATTTTGATGAAATATTGAGAAAACATTGTGTTAGAACCACAATCATAAATAATCCTCAGGTATCCAAACATCAAACAAAAATGTTCAACCATGAAAACGCGATTACAAAAAGGATATTTTCTGACAATTTTAGATTTATCAATTTTTCAAATTATATAGTAAGTACAATAAATGACGCAGAAAAACTTTTTTTTTATAATTTTTTAGTGTAATCGGCGATTACAGCGATTACATTGAATAACCGCCACTGCTAATAACGCAATAGCGAGTCTACATTGGAAAAAGAACCCATGTGTAAAAAAATTATGTTTTCTTAGGTGTTTGATCCAAATTTGGTATAAGGACCAAAATTGTGAAAATACTTAGGTATTGATTTTTTTTTTAACACACAGGCTTTTCTTTTTGACAGGGTCAAATACATATTTTCCCCCATTATTGTAATGATTTTGATGTTCATGATTTCAGACTATTCATCAGCATTCGTGATCTGTGCGACGAATTATTACCAAAATGAGCAACCAGAACGCACCTATTGCTAACCAAGACTCTTTCATTTTTCCGATCAGTCCAGCACCGTTGAAAGAAGCAGCACTAGTAAGTTTATTAACATCAGGTGAAAAATGTCCCAAATACGTGCTGAAAATCTGGAACTTGGTAAAAAATTCAATCAACGTTGAACTTTTTTCCTACCTGTTGAATAACTTATGTTTCGAAACATATGTTTGCATAAAAGAGTCCTGCTTTGATCACGAGGAATCATCACCTATTCTTAACATTTGGATCACCACCCCGAATGAGCTAAAAATACAATATTTTGGCTGCAGTAATTACGTCGACGAATTATTTCTTCGGTTGAAAATTGCCATAGGTACCCCTAAAAAAGTAATGGATACTTCTTGGCAACCTCAAGTGTGTTACAAACACAACATGAGCTTCTTCTTGGAACTGTTTTTGGATATGCCTTTAAAAATGAGATCCAAAGTATGGCACGATTATTGGCTCCTATTTGTTGCTCGTTCTCGTCTAGAAACATTGACTTGTTTACTAAGCTTATGTTTGGTAGACCAGGATGAAATTCCAACATTTATCGTGATTGAAATGATGAATTTTACCAAAATTAAAAAAATCATCAAATCTTGGTCCAGTCGACGTCTTTTCTACGAAGTGATCGATTATTCGAATTTATGCTCTTGGGATATTCAAATTGTTTATGAATTTAGAAGATCCGTTTTCTCAATCATTATTTCATCACTGGAAGCCACCGATATCTATAAATTATGGGAAGTAACTCAGCTTATCACAAGACCATTGCCAATTGAAGAACCAGTATCTGTTCAAACACCGACATCTTTCAACTACAATGAAATACGAGAACTTCTTCTGCTGAAATTGGAGCGAGGCTTATCAGAAGTGGTGTTCTGGATGATGGAACGTTTTACTCCTTCCAAAAGAAGTCCTTTCATAAGGAAAGCGCTGTCGTCTTTCTGGTATGATTTTTTGGCTACCAAACAAGATAACCAAGACAATGATGCTCAATGGAAAGAATTTTCATCATGGTGGGAGTGCGAAACAAACGATCATCCGATGTTCAAGAAATTCCTCCTGGTACATATAGACAACATTTTTCGCGAACTACTTCTTCAAGTGGTTCAAAATTTAACCCTTTGCCTGGGTCCCATGGAAATGTGCAGAGCCGAACCTTCTCTACCTCCTCAAAGTATCAAAATGGAAGAATTCGCACTTATTGACGATTTCTTAATATGGTATCATGGCACCGAAACAGCTGCGAAGAATTATAAAAGAAATAAATTATTCGACTTCGAAGAAATTCCTTGGTTGGCAATTTTGTTGGATGCGAATAACGAATGTTTCATTAATGAACTTCTTAAATGGTTTTTCAACGGCGAATTCTACGAAATGGTTTATTTCAAAGATCATGTCTTGAAAAAAACCTATGTGAATCACGAAATTCCTATCGACAATGACATTGAAAAAACCTGTGTGAATCCAGAAATTTCTGTCGATACTGTCATTGAAGAAAATTACCTGAATTCCGAAATTCCAATTGATAATGACATTGAAAAAACCTATGTGGATCCCAAAATTCCTATCTAATCATATGAGCCAACCGAAAGTTATTCTTCTGGAATTTGGACTGAGCCCAGCATGTTTGACATTGACATTCTTTTGGTCAGCATTTCATAATTTCATTTCTCCTTCCTTTAAATGAAATAAGTCAATGAATACTAAAAAATAAAGATTTTTCCAGACGTTTTGAACATCCGTGAGATCCGTAGAATTTTTCTCTGAACATTACAAACATTCGTGAGATCCATAGAAATATTTTTCAAGGCATTAGGTACGAACATTTCAGTGAAATTCTTTGAATAATCACAAAAAATTTGCCGAAAAATCGAAGAATTTTGTTCATTTTGCCTGTTCTACAATTCTGACTTTTTTTCGTTGAATTTTTCACTGAAGGGATAAACTTTGACTAAGGGTCCCTAAATGGGGAGGGTCAAAGTTTACTGGAAAGGTGATCTATTGCAACACTCACAGTTCAAATAAATACACGTTTGACGTGGGACGAATTACTTGTATTAAAACTAATATCACACGCGCATTAAACGAATTACACTCTTAAATATTAATTAACTATAAAACAATCAACGCGTATTAAATGAATTAACCGTGAATTAATCGAATTATGCGAATTATCAGAATTATTAGCAGTATTGCATTATTTTGGCGTAAGCCACAAAGGAGTCCGGACGTAATACGATTTGGTACTGACGTTCGAGCGTCGTAATTAGATCGACGCAGCTGTCTAATTCATTGCCAGCTACAGTGTTGCCACTGTAGCTGCATAATCCAAAAACTACCAGCTAGCTGGTGTGGGCAACGGTCACCCCTACATATGCCCCTTTCCGGCGGGGAACGCAGGAGTCGGCGGAAAACCAACATAGGGGTGACTACCACGATCTTCCATCTACGATGGGAGACCGTTCCTGCCCCTTTCGGCGACCTTCTGCAACTCGCAGGTAATAACTTATTACTTGGCTTGTATTTTTCGCCGCGAAACTTCGGTATGTTCGCTGGATCTTTGAACTTAAAATGGACCGGATCTCCTTTATATCGACCAGGAAAATCACTAAAAGCTGCTGCCTTTTGTTCTAGCAGGTTGTACGCTTCTAATGCATCGTCCATGTGTATATCACGTTCGTTGACCATTTGTTGCAATGATGACCAAAGCTTCCGTGTATATTTTTCAGGACCATGATCGATGTCGTCTGGATGCGGGTAATCCCACTTCGTAGCTTTCGTATGTTTACCGACCATGTATACTGCATGAGGAGCATCGTCTTCCTCTACTTCGATCGAATGGACCATTATCAGATCTTTATACTCGGCCGATGACATGTACTCAACCACATTACGTTTAACTTCACCCTTTGGCTGTACAGTAGCGAAGCCTCCATTCAAAATTGGCTGAACTCCCATTATCACCATCGAACCGGTTCCGAGTATAAGTATCTTTTTATTTCCATTCATAATATAAAAGGGTACTTCAAATTCATTTTCCCCTAGGTTAAATTTTACCACGAGTGCATGATGTTTTGTTTGCACGTTTCGCTGATCAGCTACGGAAACCATCACCGGATCTACCTTCATATATCGAACTATATTTCTATCTCGATGTTTTTCGGTTAATTCGCGAGCCATCGCCATCGATATTACGTTCAGAGTTGCCCCTGTATCGAGCTGCATCGCATATTTTTGTTCACCGATAAACACAGGTACTACACATTTAATACCCGTTTTTTCAATATGTTCTAATACTTGTTTATCCATTTCTTCCATTACTTTCAGCAGCGAAACTTGTGGTTTTGGACAATTCGCGTATTTCTTTTTCCAATTCGGTTCAGGACGATGTTGGCCGAACGATTGTGGCGGGCCTTGAACAATCTCATTCTGAACGAAATTACAATCGAGCCGATTTTCTTCTTCCGGCGGCAGATAGTTTTGTTCCTGTCGCTGGAATTCTTGCTCGGTATGTATTACATTACACGTTGACGTAATATTCTCTGGACTTATCTCCGGTGCGGTACACTTCTCTTTACTATCGTGATTACACTCGGGAGCTACTAGTACATCCTCTGTTTGAATATTACGTAATTCGGTTGGTTGTTCTTCATTCTTGCACAACCTCCTCTTAGTCGTTACTTTTCTTTCGGTTACTAAGTATTTCTCACCGGTAGCATCACGTACTATCGATTCGACAAAATCACGTTTAATCGTCGTATGCGGCTTTTTGTTCTTTTTTTCAGCTCGCTGTCGTTCCGTGCGCTCACGTTCTTGCGTGTATTTCCAGTGATCACTAGCCATCGATTCCAGCACCTTGGGCTTCATCGCTTGACGAGGATAATACTTTCTGTAATGTCCAGACCAGTAATAACAAGATTCGATCGGCTTTACATTCCTACGTTCGTCTATCTTCAGGTGTTTAATATCAGTTTTCTTGCCGTCAACCATTTTATTCTCTGTTTCTACAAATAACAGCGCCGGATCGCGCCATACAGAGACAGCTTGATGTTTAGTTAAACGAAGTAATGCATTCTGGTAGGCATAATACCTATTTAAACTAACACTACTTTCGCCTTCGCGTCTTGGTTTTACTACCGGCATTAACACAACGATATGTTTTAACCCTTTCGATATTAGCAAACGTATTATCTTATTCATAGTCTGTTCGATGTAATCATTCGGCTTCGAAGAATAATTCATCTCAAACTGCAGCATCGATAACATGATATGGTCGGAGTCAAATTCGATATGTTCCAGCGCTAGGTACAGATTTTCGAGTGATATCTGTTCCTTTAAATACGGGCACTGGTTTAATTCCTGATTTGGGTTATTGTCACGTCTGGCCAGAAAGTAGGCTAACGAGTCACCGACTAGTAGGTAAATCTGACCGTTTATTTGTACTGCGAATTTCGGGTTGGCTTTGTATTTGGCGTCGCAAGCAGTTCTAGCTGCATTGCTTTGTACTAACTTGTACGCGTCCGCCTTTAGTTTAAAGAATTCGAGTTATGTTCTGGACCAACGTCTTCGATTATGACCGTATCAGGTTCCTCGACTGTCGGCCGCGAGCTCGAATCTCCATTACCTTCGCCATCCTCCACTAAGATGAAATTGACCGTTGGTATGTCACTAGTTCCACTCTTAGCGTTGAATCTCGCGTTCGATACGTTGTTTGTATTGTATCTATTGCCAGTATTCACATTATTACCAGCATTGTTGTTATTACGGTTATTACCACCATTATTACGGTTTCCTGTTCCAGTATTCTGTCCAGCCGCAACGATCTGCGCTCCAGAGTTAACCGCCTGCTGAGTTGGTGCCGCCGGAACGTGGTTATCGTTGTTCCAACGTTGATTATTACCACGATACGTATTCTCCCAGTTTTGATCACTCAACGTCGCCGGTATATACGTATCCTCACTGTGGACAGTATCTTCCGCCATCATGTCGATAAACTCCATGAAGTTTTCCAGCGATGCCCGGTGATGCATAGAACACTGGTTGAAATAATACGATGGTAATTTCACTCTCAGCTTATTAACCCTTTCGCTATCTTCCAATTTTTCACACTTGACTAATACTTTATGCCATTTACCGATGAATTCGATAAACTGTCTTGTATTGCCAGTGAATTTGAACGAATCGAGGTAGGCTACTGCTTTCTTTTGCATAGGCCTAGTCCATACTTCTCTAATAAGGTCTTTCTGGAGCTCCGCGTTCGTTTTAATACGCATACTCGCATTTCTCCAGTACATATAATCCCTATTCGTGACCAACAATCTCAGCGCCATGACTTTTTCGCTGTCTGGAATGTCCGGATCGTCTGTGTACAGATTGAATAATTCCAGGAAGCTAAATAGGTGGAAACGTTCCGCGTACGTGTATTCTACACCCATATCCTTGAGCTGCTGGACATCGATCTTTTTAGGCTTCCTATACATCACTTGCTGTGATCCAGATGACCCAGATGGCTTCGTCATTAGCTCATTTACATCTTTTCGTAATGCGTTGACTTGCTTGATGGTCATCGATACACTTTTCTCCACTGTTGAGATCGTATTAGTGGTATGGGTCTGCATTTGAGTACGCTCAGCTCGGAACCTTTCTTCTAGGCGTGTTTGATAACCAGCTAACTTGTCACGTACGTCATCAATTGACCCTGTCAATCTATTATCAACGGTGGTAATTCTTAGTTCGAAATTTTCTTTATTTTCAAACATACGATCTTCAATACTATCTATCTGATTTTTTAAGCTCGTATTCGTGGCAGCTACATTACCTAGTTGATATTCTACAGTCGTTACTCTCTTCGATACTTCAGTCAACGCTGCTTTGTTACCTTCAGCATATTGCATTAGAGCTTGTAATTCTGCATCTAATTGCTGTCTTGCTATCATTTCAGGCGTGAGTTCGACTTCGAGATTTTTTCCGCTGCCAGACATCACCAGTTTCTCCAGATTACCTTCGATACTGTGGATACTGTCGTTTAATCCTCCGGATTCACTGAGATTGGATACGGATTTATGACGTCTGTACATATTATTGGTAGCCACGATGTTCTTTGTAGCTTGGTCCTTAGCTTTTCTATTTTCTAATACCTTGTCGTTTTCTGTCATATTCTTCTCAGGTTCCGTTTTCGTTGGAATTTTGCTGTCACTTCCAGTCATTTTGCCGATGTAATTCGATAAAAATAATCACAGGCCGATAATTCACCGAGGTGACACGTTTAGAACTGACACGAACGTCAGATAGTCGACTTAAAATCTAGAAAAAACTAAGAAAAAATTTAATTTCGCGAAAAAATCGCTCGTTGAATATTTAAAAAGTACTTAACCAATATTACGATCACAAAATATGACAATAATTGTCAAAAAACAATTCACTTACTCAATACACAACGTGGTTTCAAAAACCGGACACATTTTAACAATACTACAATACTAACTGAGCAAACTTTCACGTTGGAACCGCTCCTTGAACGTCTTCAATTCACTGGTTTCTCGGATCTAATTCGCTCGCCGGAAAAATTTTGCAGGTTACCTGAGGGTAATTCAGGATAATAACCGTTTCGGGCGCCAAATGAAGGGATAAACTTTGACTAAGGGTCCCTAAATGGGGAGGGTCAAAGTTTACTGGAAAGGTGATCTATCGCAACACTCACAGTTCAAATAAATACACGTTTGACGTGGGACGAATTACTTGTATTAAAACTAATATCACACACGCATTAAACGAATTACACTCTTAAATATTAATTAACTATAAAACAATCAACGCGTATTAAATGAATTAACCGTGAATTAATCGAATTATGCGAATTATCAGAATTATTAGCAGTATTGCATTATTTTGGCGTAAGCCACAAAGGAGTCCGGACGTAATACGATTTGGTACTGACGTTCGAGCGTCGTAATTAGATCGACGCAGCCGTCTAATTCATTGCCAGCTACAGTGTTGCCACTGTAGCTGCATAATCCAAAAACTACCAGCTAGCTGGTGTGGGCAACGGTCACCCCTACATCACTAATTAGGAGTGAGACGGTGGAGTTGAAAGCATAATCAGGTTTTTTTTTGAGATAATGGTATTCTCCCCCGAATTATTTGGCTTTTTAAGCATCACTTAAGAGGAAAATGCAAGAAAATGAGACTTTTGGGACCTGTCAACGAAAGGAAATATAGGTGGCCATCAAAACATAATTATACTTGGCTGTTATCAATGTAATCTAAATTATCTGTTGTAATATTTCGAAAATAAACATTCGACTTCTGGCTTTCATATCTGAGTATTAGGACCTGACCAAATTTATTAAATCAGGGTGTCAACGGTCAGTATAAATCAGTATGTACTTTTGAAGAGAGGTCAGTATGGTCAGTATCAGTCAGTATTTTTGACTAATTTATTCAAAAGGTCAGTATTTTTTTCAAAAATTCCAAAAAAATCGACTTTTTCCTTGAAAAATAAGAAATTTGAAATTTTGCTTTCTTTTTAATCGGTACCTATACTTACTAAAATATTGATCAAAAAATGAAAAAATATTTAGCGTTTGAATGCCCTTTTTTTTTTCAAAAATTTTTGTCCACGCTATGCTCGGGCTCAGTCAAGGCTCAGTCAGGCCCGTTTAGAGAGAGGTACAGAGAAGAATATTTTTGCTTTTGGTAATATAAATGTATGAAAAAGTGTATTTTTTGAAACATTTTTGCCCTCGCTTCACTCGGGCAGTATTTCATTCCCTTTATTTTAAAAATAAAGTTAATGATTTTTCACAGATCTTTCAGTAAAATATCACTGATTTTCACTGATTTTCGATCAGTTTTCAAAATTTCAATTTGTCGCAGAAATCAATGTCTAATTCTGAATGAAAAATCAGTAAAAAGTCACCGATTTGAAATAACATGAAAAATTAGCAGAAAATTCATTCATTTTTTTGACTGTTTTACCAGGGCATAGGAGTCGACTCCGGAGTCAAACGGAGTCAAGAGTCAAGGTCTGAAATTGACTCCGGAGTCAAGTCGAAGTCAAGAGTCAAGGTCTGAAATTGACTCCGGAGTCAAGTCGGAGTCTAGAGTCAAGGTCTGAAATTGACTCCGGAGTCAAGTCGGAGTCAAGAGTCAAGGTCTGAAATTGACTCCGGAGTCAAGAGTCGAGGTCTGAAATTGATTCCAGAGTCAAACTGGAGTCAGGAGTCCACTCTCTATTTTGATTCCGGAGTCAATATGGAGTCAGTTTGACTTCGACTCCTATGTTTTGATCACAATATTTAGGGCAAGGCATAAGAGTCGGAGTCCACCTGACTCCAAATTGACTCCGACTCCGGCTTGACTCCAGAGTCAAGGGTCAAGGTCTGAAATTGACTCTGGAGTCAGTAGTCAACTTTTTTGCTGACTCCTATGCCCTGTTTTTACCAAAAATTTTCGTCCTTGCTGCAATTAGCGTATTTGGAATCCTTACTTGGAAAGTGGTCATGGTAGAAAATACGGCCCTCTGATTGGCTGTTTTAAAATGCGCTCGCGTTATCACTCATCAAAACATCGGAACCTTCAGATATAGAACTTAGAAGTTGAAACGAAATTCGAATTTCATTTCATGAAATTACGAATTTCATTTCATGAAATTACGAATTTCATTTCATGAAATTACGAATTAATAATTAGTAAACTGTTTACTTCAAACATTAGAGAATTTAGAGATCATTACTACACAAAATTTAAGAACAATCAACAAACATTTGTCGCATAGTTTTCATTGAAGAATTTGGAAACTGAAAATTTATCACAAGAAAGGAAAAGATTTGGACATTTTTATATTGCATTCAAATTAGTGAAATTGATCTTTGATTACGGGTTCAGTTAATTAAAATATATGCCTCATAGATATTAATTAAGTAGAAATACAAACGTTTTTTGAGAATAACTTTCTTATATTTGATCTATTATCAAATTTTCTACATATTCGAATCTGTTTTCAAATGCAACTCACTTGACCAAACATCGATTTATTCATTTTAATAATTGCCTGAAGAGTGTAATTCTTCAATGAAAATTGCACAGCAGATTTTTGTTCATCATTCTCAAACTGTGGAAACGATACTTATTCATTATTCAATGTTTGAGGTGTAGACATTTTATAATTCATTAAGTATTTAGTAATACAAAAAATGATTGAATGGTACTCGAAAAAGGATGAATAATATTAAGAATTCAAAATTTGTTATTTTTATTTCAAGTTCAACTGTTAAGTTCCGATGTTTTGACAAGGGTGATAACGCGAGCGCATATAAAAACAGCCAATCAGAGCGCCGTATTTTCTACCATGACCACTTTCTAAGTAAGGATTCCAAATACGCCTTGAGCTATCGATTTTCCGGGGGGGGGGGGGCTCAGAAAAGTCATTCCAAGGGACACTCAAAAAGCCGAACGTGACTCTTATATTGTCAATTCAACAAATACATCTCTAAGTAATAATTTATTTGATTCCAAAAAATTCCCATAAATCGTACCTACTTTTAAAAAATTTCGACATGGTTTCGAGCAGGGCATAGGAGTAGTTTTGAAAATATGCTGATTTTTGCCTCCGAACTAGCAAAAAAGCGAAATTCTTGGAAAATTAGGGTCCTCGAAAACATAAATCCAAAATATTGCCTCCTTGTGACTTCTCTCCAAACTAAACAAACGTCCTCGAGGACACTAATTTTCATAGAATTTTTTTGTCCTCTTGGTTCGGAGGTGAAAATCAACACGTTTTTAAAACCATTAAGTACCTCAAATTGACCCAAAGTTTTTTTCTTGGGGGGGAGGAGGAAATTCGGCCCCTTAGCCCCCTCCTTGATTGCGCCCCTTTCTCAAATTCCATTCTCAAAACCATAAATAATATTAATTCTCGGTTCCACGATTTTCGCCAAAAATTAAAAATTAAATTCAATCATTTGGTTATTTCGTAAAATAAAAAAAGATCAATTAAAACCTAAAAAAGTCGAAATACATTCCAACCGGCAAAATTAAACACCCCAATACAAAACCGTTTTTTTACGCGGCCATCCTTCTGTGGATACTTTTACCATAATGATGCGCCATTTCGACGCTTTCGTCCTAAAAGAAACTCATTTATTATTCATTACCCAAGTAATTGCGAAAAACGAGCGAAACCTGCCTATCGCGAAAATAACAGACGAATTACAAATTCCCTCCAAATACGATGGCTCCCCCCGCCGCCTGTTCAAATATCGCCACAAAGGCGTAATAAACCAACTAAGGAAATTTTTTCTCAACGTCGAAGTCGCGTCTGGTAAATTGAAGTTTTCCTTTTTGTGGACATTGATACTTTGATACCCTTTCATGGCTATAAGCCACTTATATCATTAAATCGAGCCGAACTTGTTATATCGATACGGTATTCGGTATTTATTGGTCGTCTGTAGGCTTAATGAATGGCTCCGATGTGTTTCCTGCAGAAACGTAATACCTGCCTAGTTCCGGGACCAATTTTCAGGGAGGTGGAGGGATACTAAACCATGATCAAAGCCAGACCCACACGTACGAGTAAAATCATTCGATCCATTTGGATGAAAGGCCAGCCTATGTAAATGTACAATTTCGCAGGTTTATCGAGAAAAAAACACGAAACACGGTTGACTGCTGCTGCCAGAGAAACGAATATCATCGACGCAAGCGTTCTGGCATCGTCTATGGTTCGAGCACGTCGTTATCAGTGCGATTTATCGTAACGTTTCGAGTACGGTTTTACGGTCAGTAAATCGCCTGAACGTTTCGTGCTATGCAACGTCTTCAACGCGGTGAGTATTTTTTGAAAATTTTACGTGTTCTTTTTTTCTCATTCCTCGTTGCGATTTTTTTTCCTCAGCTGAAAATATCACTTTTCGAAGCTCGTATCGGTTTTAGATTTTTATACGCTTTATGGTAATTTTTTTTCGAAATTTTAAAACCATCGGAAAAATTTTCTTTTAAAATTACCACTCGTGTCGCCGAGTACTGTCTTCGCAGGATATTCGGCCGTTGAATTTTATTAGCGTCTCGTTTCATTTCATTGTGTACAGTTTGCGCTAACTTGTTGATTTGTTAAGACGTCGTGACGCAAACAGCTCTATCGAATTTTTTTATTTAAAATTAACCCAGGGTTAAATCGAGTTTTGAATTTTTCGCTTATCGAATCATTTTGAAATATTGCAAAATCATCATTTTTTCCTTCGCGTGGCTCAAATCAGCCAAAAATTCTTGATAAATAAATGTAAAAAATTTCGATTTGTCGAAAAAATCCATATTAGAGCAGTTTCCGAGGGAAAAAAATCCTACGATGAAAATTTCCCAAAAATACATAGCTAATTAGGTACTCGAACACACGACACCTTTGTCGTCACTCGTCAATAATCCTATATTCTCGGCAGAATCCACAGATGACCTCCCCCTTTCATCATTCTATTACGTAATTAAAACGCGAATGTGTTTCGTCAGAGTAATTTTCCACAGATATTCGTTAGTATTACTTAATTAATATCTATCCAATTTTGGGGCTCGCTATCTTCGATTGGTATCTAAATTCTATACACATTTCCACACATGACGTTTTTTTCTCTTCAAAAAAATTTTCCATTCACTTAGGTCGATAAAGTGAACTCACGTACGTTCCGAGTATCGCCCTGAACCACAACAAATCCGTCACGAGACCGATTTTTGATCTGGTCTTAGCTTTTTTTAAACCAAAAAAAATAATGTATGGCGTGAAAAACAACGAAATGAAGGTTTTTCGTAATGTGTTCAGTTCTTTTTCCATTTATTTTGTCGACGATGTTACATGTGGGTCATATTTCTTTCATCGAATGATCTCGTTTCGATAAAACGCTTGAATTGAGAGTTTGCACGGTTTGAAATCAACTCTATTTCGCAAATTTTTCCGGCGGATGGCCCTAATCGTATTTTGTTTGAGAATGTGACGAGTAAATTTCATTTTTTACGAGCAACGAAGACGCGGTATGAATGATTCGAACATAATTTTGCATGTTCATTCATTTTAATGGATGTTCCGTAGAGCAATTTTCCACAAAAAATGGAAAATTTTCAAGGTCGTGCTTGTAAAGCCGACAAAACTTATCTCAGTTTCAGAATACGAGATGGAAACGATGACCATTAAAATGTCTCAGTGTGCCCGAATGATTTTTTTCTTTCAAAGAGGTTTGTTAGGCAACTATTCGTACATTCGATGACTATAATTGCGGTTAATAATGCTTCAGGAAATTTTAGATGTCTGAGAAATAATGAATTAATTCAATATACTTGAAAAATATCTTATTTTAAGATCATAGGTTGAATTTTTTTCGCAGATGACGCGATCTGAACGTTTTCTTCGTAAAATTATCAATTCAGTTCTCAAAATGTGGGAATTTTCTCGATTTTTTTTTAGGGGTTTTTAAAATGGATCTGCTTGAAAAAATTGTCAGTGCGAGTCATCAACAGGAAATGAGTGTAATCAAACGAAATGAATTATGAAATCATGTGAGGAAGGAGAGAGCAAAAATGGTCATTAAAATACTGAAATTTTCCAATCGAAAAGCTTTCGACGTAAAAAAATTAATTTTCTCCTCCTAAATTAATTGTCTGGGCCTGCTACTGATTTCTAAATTTATTCGAATACTAGAAATGCAGAACACCAATAGATTTAAAAAAACCACACCTTTTCAGCTTCTCAGAAATAATTTCCAGCACCAAAAAATTTTTAATTAAACAGTAAACGTAAAATTGAAAAATAATGTCTTGTTTTAGCTAAATAAGTACTTGAAAAATGTCCTGAGATGACTTAAGCAAATCATTCTGGTACCTGAGGGAATATTCAGTGCGAAAAATACTAAATATAAAATTTTAAATAGGTAACAGTTGAAATGTTTCAAATCGAGTATGGTTCATTCTCTCTTCACACTTCTCTCAAGTGAAGCGAAAACGAATTTTTTTTAGATAGGAGCCTTTGTAAACTGAAATTTCATCGTTTTTTTCCTACACTTCAGTCTAGAATAAGAGATCGAGTTACCTGATTATCGGTAAAAACAAAGAAAATTATGTTTATTCTATCACAATTACTTAACTACCTATCATATTGCTGCAATTTTCATTAATTATTTTTATTTCGGGTCAATGATTTTGATTTTTCATTGAAAATTTTATTGTTTAAAAAATATTTGGTGAATAATATGCCATGCTTTCAAATTCTGTCTCATACTTACAAAACTAAAATGTGCCAAATTTTCTGAAATTCAGCCCAATGACATTCACATTCTTCGAATTCTTAAATTTAAAATCATGGATAGGGAAACTGAAAAAATTGATTGAAAATGTCGAGTGTTTCAAATATAACCAATGCAAATGGAATACAAAAACATCAATCAATTTTTCCAATTTTCAAAACGGTAGCATTTTAAAATTATAAAAATAAATGCCAATCAAAATTATTTAATAAATTTTTTAGATAAATATCCAGTTTTTAATGCCAATTTTTGAAAAATCTCTTAGAGTATGATTTTTGGTGAAGTGCTTTTATGTCCAATCATTGAAAAAATTCTTTTATATGCATTTTTCTCTCCCCACAAAGATTATACCTCTATGCAGAGACAAAATTTTGAGTAAAAGTTTTGGAGTGATGGGGTATAATATTATTAAAAAAATGGGGAAAATTTATGGATCAGTAGTTCTCAAATCAATATTCAAAAATAAAAATTTATACATTTTTTGGGCAACTTTTATGAATTTTATTTTAAAAAAACTGCACCTATTGTTTAACGATTTCCTCCGTTTCCAATCAAAAAAAATTTTTTTCAGATCACCACTAAGTGTTCCAATAAATGAGAAGGACTATTATTTTTTCTAAGTATTCAATTATCTGAAATGGAAATGAAGAGGACCCATATCAACATTTTTAAATTATTAGTAAAATTCATCAAATCTGCATGGAACGAGAGAGGAAAACAATTTGTGAAAAAAAAAGGTATCCAAAAGCTGAAATTTCTTTATCTTTTCTCTCAATATTTCTGCATTGAAAGAGAGGTGAAATTCTCAATTCCTATCCTTAATATTATACTGATTCCAGCGAAAAGAGAGCTATGATTTGGATAATTTGTGACTTTCAGTAAAAAAAAAAAATAGATTTTGATAGTTTTTTGTTTGACACCCCTCCCTCATTATTTTAAATTAATAGTACATACATTTTTGAAGTTTTCTTTTGTTTAAAATGGAATTTTGTGATTTTTTTCGTGTTTTTAGACACGGATTTGTGTTTTTTTTCTTTTTTCGAGGGTAGTTCACGATAGAATTTGGCAATTTCCATCGAAGTTCACCAATCCACGAAAAAAAAAAAAACGATTTACGATGAAAGTAGTAGACTTTTTGAAAGAAATTTGATGACTTTTCAAGAGAATATGAGGGGGAGGGGGGAAAGGACCACTTTCTCATCGTTTTGTCTCAACTTCTGCTACCTACATTAAAATTGAAAAAGTCTTAATTTCACTGCTGAATAGTAAAAACAGAAAATTGTCCCTTCCCACTCCTCTCCATTTTTATCAGATTTTAACAAGAAAGTTGAGAACTTCATCTAGTGATTTAAAAAATATTTACAATTCATTGGTAATTTTTGAGAAACAATCATACCTACAAAAAAGGTAGAGGCTCTTTGAATCAACTCGTCAATCAAATAAGTATCAATTTGTTATTTAAGCGATCACCGAATGAAAAAAAGGAAAATGAAAAATTTGTTGGATGGAAGTTTTTCGATTTCAATTTTCGATTTGAAAAAGAGGAGAAAAATATTAATTTTGGGTTGTTTGTTCACTTAGAAAAGTACTTACAATTTTCTTCCAATCGTACGATATCGCAACCTTTCAAAAATTTGATGCAAGATGAAGTATGAGAAGGGGTGGGGGTGAGGGGTAAAACTGAGGATGAAGCCAATATTAGGTCTCATATTTTTTTACTTCATTTCAACATTATTCCTCCTAGTAATTCCCTCTCCTCGAAAATGATTTTTTTCATGATTACTCATCAGTTAAATTGCTCCTTCGATCGTGATAATCTGCAATACTATTCACAGGTCTCGAATAGGTTGCATAACAATTTCTTCAAAGGAACTTCAATCCTCGATGAAATTATTTCGTCCGAACTCTGAAGCTCCTTTCATTAGCAATCAGCTTTTCTGCACTCAGATGACAAATGTCATAAATCGCGTATCAATTTCTGCGTCCAATTTTAAACCCCTTTAAATCGCAATACGCCACAATACCACACACAAACGCTAACCATTTTTTTTGCATATCCGCTATTCTGAAGGAATAACACCCCTTCCACACCTTCCCCCCACCCTGCTCATTCCACCAGGCGAAAAAATAATTAAAATTAAAATTTCGTTCGTTCTGCTTTTACACGAAATTAAATCGTGCTCTAAACCTATTCTCATCATTTTATTTTCCCATCTAACCATCCAAACTCATAAACAACTCGAAATACCGTTCATCAAAACGCACAGGCCGGCATTCTCGCTCGAAAACCTTACCGTATTAAATTCATCGAGACTCGTAATGAAACTACCCAACTTTAACCACAAACTCGTACCACCACAACGGCCGCAGACCAACCACACCGACAAATTCCTGCGTATTTTTTCCACGAAAAACATTTCGCCGAAATGTTGTCATATCTGCTAAAAAGGTGGGTGAGCGAAAGGAAAAAAAAAACTCATTTGGAAATTCCTCGTCATCGAACGTGATACCTTTTATTCAACGAATTTTCTCGGCCAAAAAGTCGTATATATGGTGACCAAAAATAACACCATTGTTCCAAGTTGACACGGCGAAACACAACTTAATATAAAAAGCAATAAAAAAAAGCTCAGGGTATCGTAAATCGTAACCAATTTTTTTCTCAAGGTTGATCGACGAAAACATCCAAACTGATTTGTTTTCTTCGATATGTTTCTCAGTATCGAGATGGCCGCCGACATACACAATGATACGAAAATAATAATTATTTATATATCGTTAAATCGTGACGCTTTCGCGTCGTAATATTTGTTTATTTCTTTTGGCTTGGTACGTTCGTTTGATGAAGTTCGAACCGAGGTGGTAATTTCTCTATCGACGTTGTGTAAAAATCAGCTCCGGCTGTAAGATGAACGCCGTACGTGTGTTAATTGTTTCCTGTACGTGGTTTTTGCCCCAGTCGAGTTGATATTTCTGTGTAGGTCGATTACGAATTTCGGTTTTGTTTTTTCGCCTCCCCCCTTTTTTTCCTCAGTAATTCGAACCGACGTTTGTCCTTTTATCATTGATGGGTGTTTTCGAATCCTCTTTCGTGTGTTGTGTGCTCGATAATGAGAAAAAATTCCTTTTAAATTGTATTCCATCTGCGTCGTATCGTCCAATTTATTGCGCGTTATTCGTGTTTATTATTTTTATTGTCGGTGGAAAATCATCAAAGGTAGGAGGTATTTACCTCTGTTTGAATTTTTAATTGCGTTCGCCTCGATGCAATTTAATTCCAAAGCCAGCCAAATCAACGAGTTTTACTCACCTTTATTCCCACTTAATGGAATCTCATTTTATGCGGTGACTGTGTTTTGTGAGTATCCAACTTCGTTACATCGAATAACCCACATTTAACTTTTAAAAATCTACTTCGCAGCACTTTCACACTAAATAAACCTTTTTTCTAGATGAATGAAAATGGAAATACCATTCATAACGATTCTAGAGGGAAAAAAATTCAACGAATGATATCGCAGCGAGCAAAAAAATAGCTCTTTCCCTTAATAATTCAAAATTTTATTGTTATTATCGTATCTTACGCGCCATTTAGTTCTCATTTCTTCCCTTTCCGAGCGCAATATTCGGCTAGGAAAAATGTACGAGTACGTGAAATTTTATTCAATCGACACAATTTAAAGAAAAGATAATTGAAAATGATCGCGAGGTGACGTCACGAAAGCAATTGCGATATTGATAAAAGATTATCCGCAGGGGGATTGTAATAATGGTCATCTTCAATTCATTTATTTTCATCTATTACGTTTCTGTACCAGAAGTACTTAAAGCAAGTTTAAAGTTAATATGTGAGCCTTGATATAGAATAACCATCTTTTGGGAACAAAAATTGGTTTTTGAGTTGACACTGATTTTGGGCTTTTCAGAAAAAATTAAAATCAAAGGAGAACCTCAACTCGAAAACTAATTTTTAACCTTTAAAGATGGTTTTTGTATTCAGACTTGCATTTGTGTAATTGATCAGTTAAAACATAAGTAGGTACCTAGCCACTTACGATATTTTTTTCAAGGAAACATTTTATTTCTTCCGTTTTATTGATGTCGTCTCACAGTTCGAGATGCCTATAGAAAGAAAAAAACAGAAAATATTATTCAAGGATATACGGTTATTATGAACTGCCGTTACGGATAGCGAACGGATAACGAAAATTTTGTATCTTCATTTTTGGGCTTGTTATTTGTTAAATTTCATCCTACTCTATCGAATAGCGTTGAAATAACGAAAATAGATAGCATAGCGACTGGTCCCGACCACTCGCTATGTTATCGACGCAAAAAATCGACAAACAAAAGTGATCGTTATCCGTTCGCTATCCGTAACGGCAGTTCATAATAACCGTCCATGTACTTATATTCATTTCCTTGCCAAAAGAAAAATTCTTTAGATAAGTTTTTCGCTTAAATTTTTTTTCAAATTCAAATGAATAGAATTATAAGAATGAGGAAATAAGTTGAATATTTTTTACGAACCTGTTGACATTTTCCAGCGTTTTCCGGCGAGAGGAAAATTCTACGAAAAATATTCCACCCGAAAATTTCTATCTTGGTTGGAAGAAATTTGAGACGACTGTAGGGTGTTTCGGAAATACTGTTGCATGTTCTTTAGTGGGGCAAATTTTACGTCCGTATCAAAATCGAGGTTAATTTTTAGAGATAATTTTTTTAGGTGAAGGTACTTGATTTAATTTATTCTTATTTTTTGTGATCCTGCCTTGAAGGATGTGTTGTGGTTTTAGACGATCTGATTTACCTATATCTAACCTTCAACTGTCTGTGAAAATGATATTTTTGTTTTAAAAAAAACCTATGTTGTCAAGGGTTGAATATCTTGGTGGAGAAGGAAAAGAAGTTATTACAAAATTCACGTGTTGAATAAATTATTATTTCAACAGGTAGTTAATCCATTCCGAAGAAAAATGTTGAACGAAACAAAAATAAATCGAAATTAGGAATTACATCATAAAAACCCTCATAAGTAGGTAAGTATTTAAAATTTAGGGTGCTCATAAGTTCATTTCTCGAATTTTAAAATTTCAAAATTACCTCATCGTCCTGCAAAATATAAATATTTGATCTACTACTTTTGACATCCAAAATCGATTGGAAGTGGTCTCGAGACGTTTCGGAGTCTCTAGAAAATTTTGGAATGTTTCAGTATTGAAAAAAGTCCTCAACTCATAAAATTTCGAATTACTCTCATTGGTACCTATCTGAATAGCTTCCAATTCAAAACCATATTTGAGGCCATCTACCATGCTAAGGGCCAAAATTATCACAAAAATACCGCAAAAATGATTTTTTGTGACAATGCAGACCTTTTTTTCATTTTTTGAGTGAAAATTTTACTACAATTTTTTTAAAATAGTCCGAAAATGTTCACATGCAAGTAGGGACCTGGAAGGTTACTACTTTTCCCCAATTCTGGAAAAATTCAAAAATTTCTAAGGCTTTGAAACGTCTCTGAAATGTTACCAATCAATTCAGAAGGTTATAAAATAATATGAGGTATAAGTACCTATGCCTATATCACATTTAATGATGAGATCAAATTTTAATATTTTGTATGGCAATAAGGTAATTTTGGAGTTTCAATTTTGGCTAAAATTTGAAAGATGAATTTCAACGCTCAAAATTTTGGATACTTATGGAGTTCTATCATGAACTTTCGATTCATTTTTCTTCCGCTGAAAATTGGACCTCGAGTTGAGATATCTTCTTTGTTAACAAAAATGCTACTTGCTATGTTTATAAAAATGGTCATTTTTCACAAAATGGTTATTTTTTTTACAAAATGGTCATTTTTTTGTCATTTTACAAAAATGCTACTATTTTTATGAAAATGGTAATTTTTCACAAAATGGTCATTTTTTCACAAAATTAATGGTCCATTTTTTTACAAAATGGTCACTTTTTTACAAAATGGTCACTATTTTACAAAATGGTCATTTTTTTACAAAATGGTCATTTTTTTACAAAATGGTCATTTTTTTACAAAATGGTCATTTTTTTTTACACAATGGTCATTTTTTTTTTACAAAATTGTCATTTTTTACAAAATTGTCATTTTTCACAAAATTGTCATTTTACAAAAATGCTGTTATTTTTATGAAAATTGTATTTTTTACAAAATGGTTATTTTTTTTTTTTACAAAATCGTCATTTTTCACAAAGTGGTCATCATTCAAAGAATGGTCATTTTTTTACAAAATGGTCATTTCTTACAAAATGGCCATTCTCTCAAAATGATCATTATTCAAAAAATGATCATTTCTCACAAAATGTTCATTTTTTGTCATTTTACAAAAATGCTACTATTTTTATAAAAATGGTAATTTTTCACAAAACGGTCATTTTTCACAAAACGGTCATTTTTCACAAAACGGTCATTTTTCACAAAATGGTCATTTTTTGTCATTTTACAAAAACGCTACCTACTATTTTTATAAAAATGCCAAATGGTAATTTTTCACAAAATGGTTATTTTTTGACAAAAAGGTCATTTTTTTTTTTACAAAAAGGTCATTTTTTTTTACAAAATTGTCATTTTTTACAAAGTGGTCATCATTCAAAAAATGGTCATTTTTTTACAAAATGGCAATTTCTCACAAAATGGTCATTTTCACAAAGTGGTCATTATTCAAAAAGTGGTCATTTTTTTTACAAAATGGTCATTTCTTACAAAATGGTCATTTTTCAAAAAATTGTCATTTTTATTTAATTTTATCCCAAAAGTGGTTCTTTTTTCACAATTTTGGTCATTTTTTAAAGAATTGGCCATTTCTTACAAAAACTGGCCATTGTCTACAAATAGTATTTTTTTTACCAGAAACGTCTTTTTTATCACAAAATATGTAGAGCATAGGTATACCCAATGTTCTCAATTAAACGATAATATTCCAACATGAAAACTGCAACTTTTTCAGAAAAATGGTTAGGTTTTCTATAAAAATGACCGTTTCCTACAAAACTAGTGATTTATTCTCCCCAAAAGAGTCATTTATTCACAAAAAAGTGATATTTTGGTGAAAATAGTCAATTCAATTTTTTTCTGAAAAATGAAGCAAGGTAAACTGTTAATATAGTTAGGTTTCAGAGCCAGAGGGATTAAGAAGAAGCAACGTTCAAAAATTTTCATCATCCTACTTATTCCAAGATATACGACTCAATTTTCATACCAACCCTTCATTCGTGTAGATACTTTCAAAAAAAAAGAGAACAATACACGATCATCCCTTATGGAAACACCCCACCTATCTTATAAAATTTTTCATGGTCTTTCTTCCTCACTCGCTTTACTCGAGTATTGGAAAATCTTCATAAATAAGTATAGAATACCTCCAAAGGAACATAATAAATAAAGATATTTCTGCGCCAGGAGGCAAAACACTCCAAATCCAAATTGATAAATGAAGGTATCACGTCCAATATTTTAATATCCCGTACCATATGTAATATTCAGAATGTTTTCCAATGAAAAAGGGATCACGTTCACATGTTTTCAACCCACGAAACCCTGCCAAACCCCATATTTTCAGCCAATTTAGATAAAAAAAAATTCCACTCTCTCATCAACTGGGTAAAATTCCTAATTATTACCTAAACTCTTCATATCAATAATTCCACAGCCAGCCAAATAGCAATCACAAAAGATAATATTAGATACTTCTTCAACCCCCAAAATCTACGAACCAATTAATACGTAAATATTATATCAAAACACTTTATCGTAAACAACATTTCAAAACCGATTAGCACGATGAAATCTTGGTTACATGGCATGTCTCTTACCGCTTCTCTCACGTGTGTTTTTAAAATCGATAGACGTAGCATCCTAAGCAAATAAATCAAACACGTAGTCACGACGGTAACTAATTTGCTCGAAATTACCTTCATCGGGCTAAAATATTATACACCTTCCTTTTGAAGTTTTTAACCAAAACCGGGCCACGAAAATCTTATCAAAATTGATGCCGAACATCGATAAAAATTACACTCGAAACCGCCGTATAGCTTCATACTACGCAGTATCGTGTTCGAATTATAAATTAAGTATAGGTATCGTGAATTCTACACCTTGCCTTTGATAAAATATGCGTAAAAGTGAGTGTACCAGTTAGATAAATCATAAAACACGCATTTATTATGTATTAACATCGCCTTAAGTTAAAATTCGTTCGGGGTTCCCTCATCGTCTTCATCTATCCGACGATCGCGAAATTTACCAACCTCGCATGCGATTTTATTAATGTAACGAATGAATAACGCTGACGTGTTCGGCTCGCAGCCCAAATACCCCTACCTATAGGTATAATGGAATATTCGAAATATTTTCCTTATTTTGACGGCGCGACGGCAACTTATACTCGTAAAACGTTTAAAGTGCTGATAGGACAAATCTCAAAGGTATTTCCACATTGGCGAAAAACTTTACGCGCAGTTGGCAAAAAGATGGCGTTATAAGAAGATACGATACAGGCACATTTATACACGGCAAAACACTTTCCCAGACCATTCGACCCTTCCTCTTCGTTTCGCGGTTAAAATGTAAACAACCAAATAAAGGTATACATTTTGAGGTCGACGAGATACGTTTAAATGTAAATATCTAGCACATACTACGATTAACATACGAAAACGTTTCACCCAACTTCCTTTCTTTATTTTTTTCTGTCGACTTTAATTTGCTGTTTGATGTGCACTCGAAGATAAGACGCATTAAGCGATTTGTACATCGATCGAGGTAAAAAGAAAATGGTAACAAATGCCACGAAAATTACACAACGTTGTCACACATTCGCTATAGTGATTGATGGATAAACAAAAATAAACGTACGATTTTGTTGGTGTTTTATTATGCGACGGCAGCCAGCATCACGCCACCTTGTCGTTGTCATTTCACCATATTTCCGATCTTTACGGTGTATTGAAACGTGCTGGGAAATCCGATGATGGAAAAGGTTCGTACACCTCACGTAAGGCGTATTTGCATAACATGTGTTAGTCTAACGTCTTTTTCAGCAGGGTGGGGGGGGGGCTAAAAGATTATCAATCTTATCAATCACATCTTGTTGCAACCTTTTCGACAAATATCAAATTTTCAATAGCGAAAATATTATCAGAATATGGTCCCATGCGAGTCTAAATATACTCTCGAGGAGGTTGATCTTTTTTTGTGTGGTGCAATTTTTTTTTAGCCCAGGCACAAAGCATCGTGCAATAGTGTTTTTTTTTTCAAGTTGAAATATTTTTCGTCTTTATTGTAACGTTCGAATTTTCTCATTTTTTTTCCTAAACCCAATTTTTTTTCGAATTCTGAATTTTTTTATAAAGATTTTCCAAACTTGAATTTTCTTTCATTTTTTTTTTAATTTTTTCACTCTCAGAAATACCTTGCCAAGATTTTTTCAATCCATGAAATTTTTTTCGAAGTACATAACTGGAAATTTTTTCTATTCTTTCTAATTCTCATTTTTTCTTGCAAAATTTTCTCAACTTTTTCCAACTACAATTTTCCTAATAATTTTTTTCTTTCTGATTGAAACACTTTTTTTCACCTCCTAGAAAAAAGTCCGAGCAAAAATCTCAAGAGTATAAAAAAAATGGAGAAAAAAGTTGGAAATTGTGAAAATTCGAGAAAAAAACCGAAGATGAAAAAATGTTGGAGTTGAAAATATTTTTTGAGATCAAAATTGGAGCCGAGATTTTGAAGTAGGTGTCACGGTGGGAATATCCATACCTGCCAGGTGGTAACACTGGGCTGGTAGCGGAGCTCGTAGGTCCATGGCTAGAACCCATGGACCAAGCGCCATTAGCTAATCTGTACTTTGTACATAAACGTTGTGTCGTTCCGCGACTGTGTAATTTACCTGGCTATGCCAGAGAATATATCTTTTCCGTAAAGTGACTTGTGTCTTCTTTATGTGATCCCTCCGCGAGGGGAGAACTTAGTGTTCTACTTTACTTCGGCACCCGGAGCCTTTACCGGAGGAATCTACCTTACCCTGCTTGTAAAGGGAAGGCCTTCACGATCACCTTCTACCCATATGGGAAGGAGGTGGCTTTAACCCTTTCAACTGGCGCCCAACGCCCTCAAGTTGGAGAATTTTTCTACTTTTCCCTTGAGGAAAACTGTACGGAACTTACCCAGGTTCCAGATCGTGGTCAAGAGTCGGGTAAGTTTTTACGAACCTACTTCTTTTTCACGCTGAGAGTAAAAACGGCTCTCGTATTCGAGAGTAAACTGTCTCTCAAGCTCTCTGAGCTAATTTTTTCTTTATTTTTGTGTCTTGCATCTCACGTTCGTGAGCCCATTTACTTGCATCTCACGATTGTGAGCTCCTTTATATTTTGTACTTGTATTTTTTGTATCTTGGAAATTTCCCTAAAAAGAAATTTTCGAGAGATTTTTTCTATCTTGTCTATTTTGTTTGTGTCTTTTGTTTGTCAATTTATTCAAAAGCTTAAATTGACACAAAATAAAGTTTTTAATACATCAAAAGTTGTATTTTTTCGTAAGTGTGACGTGTTTCAAAGTAAAATTTTGTCCAAAAGTGCAAAATTTTGCTCAGATAATTACGTTCACATACGTACGTAATTCTACAAGTTTGCCTAAAACTGCAACGAACCTCCGTTATCTAGATAACGGAGCTATTTTCGTCAGTGGTGCACTGCTTATCTATAAAACGATCTGCAGTTTCTATTGTTCTGCTCTCGAACGTTGAGCAAAACGTTAGAATTTTAATACCTACCTATTCGAAAGAAATAGATAGGTACCTTTTTCCATACGTAAATTCGAGTTTAAAACCTCTCGAATATTACGTACAGTGCTTATCAGGCAATTAGCATTGTACTATTTTCGAAAGCAAATAGTACTGCTTATTTATAGACCTACCTATTCAAAAGAAATAGGTACCTATACTTTTACGTTCTCCTTCAAAAGTTGGAACGAGTTTATCTTGCCGATTTTATTTTTCCCTTATCGCTGGTTTTCCTGTACTCACGTACGTTGAAAGAATTACATACCCTATAAAAATTAGGCGTTGTCAATTTTCAATATGTTTACTCCTCTGTTAATGCTCGCTCATTTTATGATGGCTGGAGCAGTAGAGGGTGACGCTGAACGTATTGCACGTGAGAAAAGGGAAGAGGAGGAGAGACTGAAACAACTTCAGCTTGAAGAAGCTGAAAGAGCCCGGCTAGCTGCTGAACATAATGCAGAGTTAGCCAAACAGAGAGCTGAGCTTGAAATGGAAGCTCACAAGGCTGATGTTGAAGAACAACTTCGACTTGAAAGAGAAATTACTCTCGCCACCAGGAAAGCTGAGGAATTCCTCAAGGAGAAACAAAGGCTTCTTCTTGCTCAACAATCTCTGAATGCAAGAATGCAACTCGGAGATTCGAATAAAACTCCTCACTCAAAAGCTTTCAAAACGCCTCAAGTGATTGATAGAATCAATCTGTCGTTCCCAGAAGGAATTACAACTGAAATTCCTGAATCTGAACTATTTGAAGCGCGCTCTCTGCAGGAAGAGATTGATACGGCTCAGGCTTTGAATCAGACGTTTGATTGGACCAAAAGAGCTGATACTCACATTGATTTTCAAGCAATTCGACGTGAGGATCCAACGGTCGATCCCTCTGCGCCTAATCCGATCCCTGACACAACTCAACCTCCTCCCCCCATACCTAAATCGCCTAGCTTACAAAAGAAAGCTTATGAAAGACAATTAAAATCTTTCACGCCTATACCCTTCGCAACAGTAGAGAGTAGGCCACTCAAGAAACTTTCTGAGTACCAACCTCCTGAACTAGCTTCAATATTGAGAACCCAAGGCTATATACTCCCAAATGCTGAGTATACTGCTAAAAAATTTCTCAACGAGGGCAGAAAACCCTCCAATCCGAGCCAAAGCTATATTGAACAAAAGATCAAAGAAGCTAATACTCAGATAAAATCAACTCACGACTACACCCCGCTTCCTCCTCTCGAACCTCTTCCTGAGGATAAGCAAAAAGCTCAAAATGAGCAAGGTGAAGATGTAGCCGCAGCAGATGATGAAGCTGTCGATTTATTCGACATTCTCAAAGAGCAATTAGACTCTATTAGAGAAAATGCGAACGAAGAAATTAGAAAAGTTTCTGAACGCATGACAGCACTCGAAGGGGTAGCGACAACGGCGGTTGTAAAATGCAATTATCTAGCAGCAAATGACAATAAATTATATTCTCAATTGGAAAGCCAAAGAGAAATGATAAATAATAATGTCAATGACGTTGATCTTCTCAGAAGAGAAAACTGCGCCCTTACTGATTGTCTGTATGAAACTCACAGAGACATATCAGATGCGTTTGAGAATTTTAAACAAGTTTCTCAAACGAATTTTGCTGCTATGAATACAAAAGTCAATGAAGCTCATAAAGATTCATATGATCGAAATATGCTCTTGGCTAAATTTGCATTTAAACAAGATGCAGAAATTCAGGAGATAAAAAGAACCCTGAATGCGATTCAACAGAATCCACAATCTGCAGGTGTACCCAGCATCACTTTCCCCCCCTCTATAGCACTGAAACCTCCTATCGATATATCTGTAAAAGCATTTACAGACGCAGGAGCTGTTTTTGACGAAAAAACACGTTACCATCCGCCAAATTTCATAAAGAAATTTGAAAGATATGCTAAAAACGCAGACATGAATGAGATGCAAATGTGCACAATGTTCCTCCAATGTATAAAATTGGCTGGAACTACAAGTTGGAAAGAGCAAAAACAAACGATTACCTCTTTCGAAACTTTGAAAAAAGAATTCCTAAAAGAATTCTGGTCACATATTTACCAAAAACATGCTAAACAGCTGTTCGATGCAATCAAAATTTCTGCCACGTCAGCTAGAATAATGATTGGCGAAATAATCATGTGGGTTGAAACCCTCATGTCAGTCGAAAATCCTGATGTAAAGGATATCATTAGAACTGCGTGTGCGAAATTACCACAAAATTTGGCTTTTAAACTTGAGCCAAAAGATGAGGTGAGTATACCGGCATTAATCGCGAAGTTAAAAACTTTAGAAGATTACACTGTGAATCCGAATATAACCAGAGGCGTTATAATTCCTGATTTACCGTTGCCTACTCAACCTCAGGTAATTGATTGGCCTGTTTATGGTACCCCATCGAAAGAAACTACGGTGGTAAAAGTGACCAAACCTCAAACTCAAACGAGTTCGAAACCCCCTCCTACTAAGAGTACTGGTGCGAAACCTATACCACTACATCACGTAGAAGTAGGAGGAGAGGAAAAAACTGCTGAGTATGCAAAACCCTCGTCACCAACACCACCAGTGACGGTTGAGGATGCAAATGATTCTCAGAATTCGGAAAACTGAAAGTCCACAGCAGAGGACCCCCAGATATTTCCAAAACTTATAGATATAATATTGACATGTCGTCTATCGACGACTATATTTTTATAGGTGATTCACAAGCTTTTGTCTGTGAAAAATACCGGAGACGTAATCAAAAATATTACCGTTTCCCTCCGTACTTGAGAGAACAACTCTCTGCTGATGATATCTTGAAAAACCTGAAAAAAGCAAGAATCACAGATAAATTTGCAATTGTATCAGTAGGTCAATATGAATATAATTATTCAAACCTACCTGTTTCAAAAATTCAGGAAAAAATTTCTGATATTTTGAATTTTTTGCTTTGCGAATTGAACATGGAATCCATTATTCTATTGTTTCCAATCGCGAGACCAGCCGTGGATAAACAACCCGGTATATCCCGCAGCCGATATTTTACGTTTCGTCGAATGTTCGAGCGTTTTACGGCTGATGATCGAGTTCAGTTTTGGCCACAACCATCACTGCAGCTTCTTCATTGTGTCCAATACCCGGATATGAAAAATGGTACTCGCGATGAACCTATAATCAGAGAAAAGAAAATTGTTCCTGACAAATCAAAATTCTACTATTCTAAATCTGATGGTAGATGGTACCTATCGTACTCTAGTTATAAGTATATACTACCTATAATCCTAGAACGTATGAAAATTTGGAGAAAAATCAAAAGTTTATGCCCTCCAAAACATACGGGTCGATTAAGGTCATGGCATTTAACGATCCAAGATCAGATTGATTACGAAAATGAACGTATGGAGGATGTCAAAAGAACAGCCCAACAAAAAATCAAGATTTTGAGACGTGATGCATCGAAACTATTTTCATCTGATTCGAAAACGCCTATAAAAACTTCGACTGATAATGACAGTGTTGAAAAACCTGTTTTAAATTCTGGTGGACCTGAAAAGTCCACCGCCCCTCCCGAAAACCCAAATTTGAAACCAGAAGTAGTTTCAAAACCTACCTTCACGTCTGAATATAAATTCGGCGTGCCTGGTCAGCAAAATAAAATTAATTTGCAAAATATTGCCTATGCAGACTCTGAAGGAAAAAACCTGACAGAAAATGATCTGCATAAGTGCCATTTAGTTGATGAATTTGGTAATAAAATTCTACCAACAGCATTACTAGACGCGCTAGAAAATACTAGCACAAAAAATGTCAAAGATTTCAAAGATCTCCCTGAATCAGTCAGAGCGCAGATCATATCCGAACACTCAGACGACGCCACGTGTGTTGTACCCCTAAGTGTCGGTGGTCTGCTGTTGACGACTCAGCTTGACACTGGAGCATATCCAAATGTAATCTCCGAGCGAACTTTCGAACATTTTTGGGAGAAAAGACCAAATAAAATTAGATTTATTCAGCTTCCTCGGGGTGTGCTCTTAAAAATGGCAAATCATGATGTAATTAGAACATTACACATGATGGCATTATTTTCGGTCAAATTTGGGCCCCAGACTTTACAAGTCCCCTTTTATATTATTAAATCGCAAAATCCGATTAGTATAATTGGGCGACTATCTATGCAAGAATTGAGAATTCAACCTCTCATTCTTGAACGTCATGCTACATGTCATTATGATCAAAAGTATCCTATCATAAAACTTAATTTTTTGACAGCTGACGAATATCAAGAACAACTCATGGTTCAAAGAATTGAACCTGAGGAAAGTGATCATAATCTGGTTGTGCACTACATAAAAAAGTACTCGCAACCAGATAGCTGGAATCTATTAGATCCAGAAGACAGGGATAATGGTCCTGAAATTTTCACTGGAGTGTGGAATCGTACTTGCGAAAGAATTGGCAAGGAACACCCTAATTGGACCACCCCTGAACGACTTGAACAAGTAAGACAGCTGATTCTTACATTCAAAGACTGTTTTAGTATTTACCCAGGGGCTTACAATGGGAAAATGTCCAAGTTCGAATTTAAATCTGAAGAAGAAAAATCGAAACCTTGGCGTGGTGAGAAATATAAACCACCACGTAAAAAACTTGAGCGTATGAGAAAAGCAGTAAATATAATGCTTGCCCTTGGCCTCATAGAACGCTCAAATTCACCTTTTATCAATACCTCCTGCCCTGTCGAGAAAAAAGACGGCAGTATAAGATGGACTTTAGCATCAGATGAGCTAAATGAAAAATTAATGCCCAATTATATTGAGCCCCCGCCCCTCGAATACATAATCATGGATGGAGAAGATGACGAGATTTTCTCTACTCTTGATTTCGTATGGGGATTCCTTCAAAGGATTTTGGACCCAGAATCGCGAAAATATACCGCTTTTCAATTCGAGGGGCAAGTATATCAATTTACGCGGGTACCTTATGGCACAAATGTGTCAGCGTCTGAATTTATCGAAATGATAAATATGGTAATTCCAGACAGAAAAGGAATACTAAAATATGTTGACGATGTCCTACTTTGAGCAAAAGATTTCGAAGGAATGGTCAACCTTTTAATTTTCGTTTTGATGCGCATAAGAGCATCAAACCTCAAACTAAATCCGAGGAAAACTCAACTTTTCCAAACTCGGACAGATCATCTTGGTTTTGTTTTAGCCAAGCAAGAAATTGGCAAACAAAACAAGAAAATCGAGAAATTTGACGACTTTGTACTAAAACATACAAAGAATGGCAAATTTTCTCTAAAAAACTCAAAAGAAGTTTTAGCTTTAGTTGGTTTAACTGGGTTATATGCTCGTTTCATACCTCAGTACCAACAAATTTTGAGTGACCTTTATATTCTAACGTCAGATAAAGTACCCTTTGTATGGGGCCCTAAACAAGACGAAGCTTTTCAACTGCTAAGCGACGCCTACCATAAGGACTTTAAATTGATGCCTCCTCAGTCTGGGTATGACCTTCACCTAGACACCATGCCGACAGATGACGCCATGAATGGATGCCTCTATCAAATGATAGATGAAAAGCCACGTATTATAATGTACGCGAGCTATAAATTTAAACCCCATCAAAAGGACTTTACCATTCAAGATATGGAAATGTATACGTTAGTTACGATGTTTAAAAATCTAGGCATCTGGCTGTATGGTTCACCCATACACGTCAGGTCTGACCTACTTGTGTACGTAAATAGGTGCAAAAAAGATTTTATAAAAACACATCGTAAAATTGCGTCTTGGATTTCTCTATTACAAGGTTTTGATATCAGATATGATATGCCAGCTCAAAAGAAGCTGTACGAGCTTAAAGCTCCAGAACTCACTGTATGTGGTCATCCTACCTCTCTCCCTGAAAAAGGTGTGAGTTATACTTCGTTGCAAAAGTATGAAGTGAAATTCACTGAGTCAATGACCAATACACTGATTGATTATTTGGATAACATCCACTTATTTCAATCTGACGATCCAATAATCAGACAGACGATGCTGATTTTGGAAACCCCTGTTTCAAATGGAAACAAAAAATTGAGAAATCGCAAGTCTGCGAAGGCCAAGAAATTCGAAATTGTCATAGACGATAAAGGAAATAAAATCCTTTATAGAAAAAATAAAGATGGTAGTAAAGTTCCCTACCTACCTAATACTTTATTCTATGACACTGTAGATTTTCTACACGACTCCTATGGACACTTAGGAGCCAACAAACTAGGTTTGATATTTAACAGAATATACTTCCATCCTAATTCTTTGAAATATATCAAAGAAATTTCGAATGGATGTCTAGTTTGCAAAGCCAATAAATTTTATGGCTACCATAAAAAACTTGAATACGCACAGATTGAAGCGTATGCAATTGGAGATGTACTTTCAATTGACTTATTTGGACCTGTGGTAAATAAACAAGGCTTACCTAGGTACCTACTTGTCGCCAAAGATGTCTTTACGTCCAAAATTTGGCTCAGACCCACTGTGACCATTAAAATGGCTCCAGTGGTAAAAGCAATGGAAGACATACTCCAAGATATACAATCGAAAGGTATTGTAATTAAAAAATCCATTACAGATAATGGAAAACAATTCGTCAGCGATGAATGGAAATTACTAATGACCAGATATGGGATTAAAGATTCTCATACCACTGTTTACAATGCTTGCAGTTCATTGGTCGAACGCAGCATGAAAACAATCGCTGAACGAATTAGGGTCCGAATTAATACCAAACAAGACCCTAACACACAGCATTATGGATGGCAAAAATTCGTAAAACGAGTTGAGGCTGAAATGAATAATTCGCCTACCATCCATGGTTTTACCCCAAATGAGGCTTGGGGAATTGAAAATGAAATTTTCACACGTCTCCCCTTGAAACCTGCTAAATTTAATTTCAGATTTCATTTGAAACTTCTCATAGAAGAAGAGAAACTTCATGAAGTTGCAGCCACTACAAGTGATGTACTCCTTTCTGAAAAAATGGAGGAAACTGACTTCATGTATGATTCAAATGGAATCGTTAGAGTTACTGCAGATGGTGCCTGCTCTGGAAATGGGAATCCAGGGGCAAAAGCTGGCATTGGAATTTGCTTTAACTCAACTACTCAGAAAAATGTTTCAGAAGAAATATTTCATCCCAAATTCTCAAGTACTAATAACTTAGCTGAACTCACAGCCATAAAAACGGCTCTGAAGATTCTTATTTTTAATGATATTAAAAAAGCTAATGTTTTTTCTGATTCTCATTATGTGACAAAAGCCATAAATAAGACATCAGAAAAATGGATTCTAAACGGCTGGAAAAACTCGGATAAAAAACCAGTTCACCATGCCGAATTATTCCAAGAAGTACTTGAGTTGATGACTCATTTTGATGAAATCAAAATTATTCATCTTTATAAGCACGACAGTGATTATAACCACATCTTAGCTGATATTTTGGCAAAAAAGTCAATATATCAACCTATAGATGTCCGAATGAAAATTGATGAAATGACTGATAAACAAGTCATTGAAAATTACATTCGAGAAAAACGTAGAATTCAAAAAATTCACGATGAGTACGCCTTTAACAAAAGTCAAGGAGATACTCACCCATTCGAGGAAGGTGACTTAATTTTACTAACTGAACATCGCCAAAGTAAATACTTTAAAGGTGTCAGTAGAAAATTTTTTGCCAAAAGAGCAGGTCCCTACCTCATCAAGAAAAAGCAAAGACAAAATTGTTATATCGTGGTTCCGTCAAATGAACCGGATGCCCACGGTAAAGTCGTAAATATTCGACAAATTACACTTTTTATGTCTGTCAAACAGCAGAAAGAATTTGCTGAGAACCCCTGTTTACAATCTAAACTCAATAGGAAAACTGTTGAGGATAGAATCAGGGAGTTCGTTGACCTTCAAGGGGCAGATGACCTTGATGACGACGTATATAAAGAAGCATCGATCAAAATGACTTACGAAGCCCAAAAAGCTGCCAGAGCTGAACGCATCAGAAGGCGTTTGGAACGTGAGCTGAATTCAGATAGTGACTTAACTGGATCGGACTGTGAATACGAAATGGACTCCGATCTGATATATGAAGATTCCTCAGAAGACGAAATACCCATATGCAGATTACCACTTCCTCCAGATGATAGAGAACCTCAACCATCGACCTCAGGTGTTAAGCCAGAAGACTTTTACCAACCTGACACACCCGCAATACCAGATACGCCACCGGATACAGCCATCGTCGATAACAATGAAAATTCAAATGAAAATTCTCACAACGATGAACAATCACAACCTCCTCCAGCTCCTAAAAAGCGCGGCAGGCCTCCTAAGGTCAGACTCGATGACTCGGAGGTACCCCCTCCTAGACCAAGGGGCAGACCTCGAAAAGATTCGATAGATACTACGAATCGTACCACGAATCGCCGTAAAAAACGGAAGAAGCGGAAAAAACGACTTCCTCAAAGACCCCCAAATGTCGTTGACCCCTCCGTCCCTAAGCGTGGCCGTGGTAGACCACGTAAAAGTCAAATTCCTCTCGATCTTCAAAAGTTAGATCAAGAGATAAAAGCTCATACAGGGGCAAAATACCCCGAACTGAGACAAAAAGCAACTACCTACCTACCACAGAGAGGTAGGAGAACAAACTTTAATGCGGTAAAATTCGCAAAAGAGAATAATTTACCCATTAGAGAAATACAATGTAATAAAAAGCGTAAATTGCCGCTACAAATTGCAATGTTAAAATTCATTCATGACTACACTCCTCAAAAGAGTGAAAATCCTGAACCTATTTCATACGAATTGCTAAACTTGTACATTTCGTGTGAAAATAATTCGAATACCATTTCAAATAATATGGAGAATTCGAACCAATTGAATATCAACTTGATAGGTACAGAAGATACCTGCCAAGTTGAAACGATTGAAAATAAAACTTGTACAAATTCAAACGAATCAAATACCAGTTTGGTAGGTAATAAAAATGATACCTATCTAAACTCATCTGATATTTGTACGAGTGAAAATTCTTGTCACATTGTACCTGAAAATAAAATCAATCTAACTGAAAAAGTTTTAGAATTGATAAACACGAACGATACTGTATTGGTAGCTATAAAACCACCCAACCAAACAGTACAACCCGAAAATATAGGTATCAAAAATGATACAAATATTTTCACGTCAATAAATGACCATATTCAACGAATAAATACTCGTATGATAGGCAAGTCGATAGGATACCTACCCAAATGAGTAGGTAACATAAATCCGGACTTCGATGCTCGGTTTTCGTATTAAGAGATAAGCGAATACAAAAGATTTTGCGTCTCGATCGAAAATTCTGCACAGCCCGTGTATGTGTGAATAGGCGTATGTGTAGTGGTGAGCGATAACACGACTCCAGCTACGTCGCCCCTTTTTCTTTTTTCTTCATTCCTTAACTTGTTGCGCTTGCCGATACGTAAAGTGTGCTCTTTGAATTTCGAAAATTGTGAATTTGTGCGGTGTAATTAGTGCAAATTTAATTTGTAATTTATAATTTCGCCCGTCAAAAGACACGGAATTCGCCGATATAAATTCCTACTCGTTTATTAAAACGTAAGTACAATTTTCAACTATTTTCCAAATGTGAACTAGTTATTCATTGAATGCATGCTTTTTGTACATTTGAACATTACGTCAAACGACTAATACATACATAAATGTGTATGTTTTTAGAATTATCAATATCGTCCTGCGATTTTGAATACGAATTTATGGTCAAATCAACGTGCTTTTTGTGAAATCATCCGATGAGGATAGTTTTCCGTTTAAAGGTAATTCAATTACGTTATTAAATAATAATGACTAGAATTATCAAATGACTAGAAAATATTGAACCATGTTCCTGACTAGATAACTTAGATATGTTATTCTTTCAGAATATTATATCGTAAATCGATCCTGCCTGTTAGCTCAAACAGTCGCAATCTATTGTCGAACAGCGGTCTCGATTATTTTTCGGTAAGCTATTTCAAACGTAATAGTTGTGATTTATTTGTGATTTTAAATACGGCTTAAAGTTTCCTTTTTAATTTTAACTGAAAGTGATCGTTTCTGATGATACGTGGGGTATAATATGTACACGTACGTAAAATACCTCGTGTGCCATACGGTGATGATGCTTTTTGGTTTGATTTTGTCAAAATTGGCATTGTGTAATTGTTTCTGTGAATTATATTCAATCCTTTTTGTATTCGTACGAACGGTGTTGATTATACTAGATCAGAGATGATTGAATTTGTTGATTTATGATAAAATCGAATATTATTGGAAATTTTGATCGTATTTATGTACAATGATAACCGAAAATAATAATTTGATAACTCGAACGTGTTATTTTAGATCGATGACAAAAAAGAATTTAATATTTACGCTGTCAAACGTCATAGTGTCCGTTGATCGAACCAAGTTAATCTCGATTTCTCAAAAGTGAAGTCAGGTAAATAATAATAATTATACTTGTTTAAATACGTATAATTTTATAAAAAATTAACTCAAATGTGTTATTTTAGATTATCTCCGGAAGATTTTTGTTGTATTTTCGAGCCGGATTCTAATTTAAATCGACATTCTGTGTTATTCACAAAAGCGAATACCAGGTAATTGAATTTTATTTTCAAACATTTCGAATCTAGCGAATTTTAACCCAAATGTGTTAATTTAGATTTCGTGGCCGAATGATAACGTGTTGGAACCCAAAATTGTTTAAAAAGAAAAAAGTAATGGCTGAAATTCCGAAGGCTGCCAAGGTCGACATTAATGAAGTAATTTGAATAGTTTATTTTCATTGTGATTTTTCGCTTTTTGCTTTTGTAATTCGTTTCGTTGTAAAATTTCGAATTTTTCTTGTACTCGAGTAAAATGTCTCGACTGAATGAAGGTGCGAGTGGTAGTGGCTATATACCACCACCACGACGCCCTTCATACGAATCATCAATTGAGTTAAATATCTCAACTGATGATGATGAAAACGAAAACGAGAAATTTGTCGAAAGGAGGGTAACGCGATCGATGACAAAAAAGAGAACTTTTGTTAAAATTCGAAAGCCTCTCCCCGTGGCGAGAAAATCCACGGCGAAATTTTCGAAAATTTCGAAATATGACAAAAAACTACAACCGCTTGTGCTTGTGAAAAAACTTGACACTATTGTTAACCTATATCCCATTGCTTCGCAGGAAGGCAGTATAAATATGCCTATGGCCGTTTGCCCTTCGTGTAAGACCACCCTGGCGCTCGATGGGCCGTGGCATAAGGACCAAACTGTACCAGACGTTATCGAAAAACTTAATCTGTGCCCTCATGTGTACCATAAATCATGTATACGTCAATTGTTCAAACCGCGCATAGACGCGTCCGGCACAGAAGAGCCGCTTCCTAACCCGATATGCTGCGTAGCCGAAAGGTGCGAGCTCAGCATCATTTACCAGAATGAATCGCGAGACGAAATCAGATTCGAAACCATTAAATACGCATTGTACGGCAAAATCTTCGTACACGACGAATTAGAATCTCGAAAAGAGATTTCTAATTATCAGAACCGTGCACACGTGGCTGAAACCCACGTGTCATCTCTGAACAATACCGTTGCTGCGTTGACAGCGACGAATAACGATTTGCAAAATTCGCTCAAAATGGAACGCGAAAAATTGCAAATGCTCCAGCTGCGCGTCAATGCGCTCGAAACTCACGCAAACGCGCCACCGGGAATCGACGTAAGCGAGTTAGCTAGATCAAAAGCTCTACCTACCTCGCCATTAATGAATTTGTATTCGGCTGCCAATTCTAGCCAGAACACAGCAGAGTTCCCGCGGCCGAGCGGATCAAATGTTCCGCCGCCACGGTCTCCGGCTACTTTCGCAGCTGCCGCGAACCAACAAATGATGGTTCAGCTGCAGCCACAACAACTTGCTAGCCTGCAAGCACAGCAAGCCGCTGTCGCAGCTGCTCACCAACAAAGGATGGCGCAGCAGCTCCAGCAACAACAGAATCAACCGCAGCAAGCTGCGTTGATGCAAAATGTGCCGTTACAGCAACCGAATCCGGCTGTAAACCAACCGATGCCGCAGCCGAACCAAATTGTCCAACAATATCGACAACTGCAGCAAGAAAATCAACAGATGTTGAATCAACTTGCAAATGAACATGAAAACGTTCACGAAAATGACGTTGACATGAACATCCACGAGGCGAATCAACGCGTGTTAAATGATCCAGAATTTTTTAACCCACCGGCAAATCAACAAGTTGCGCAGCCGGCTGCAAACCAGCCGGAACAACAACAACCTGCGAATCAACCTCGACGTCGTCGAAACCGAAATAGACGAGGAGTTGAAGAAGCCGGAAGAGGTGCTGGTCCTGCTGGAAGAGGCGCTGGTCGTGGTGGAAGAGGCGCTGGTCGTGGTGGCAGAGGAGCACCCAACCAGGCAGCCCCCGCTCGCAACCAAGCTGCCCAACGCTTACAAAATGTAAGGAATGCGAACAACGCGCGCCGTGCAGAAGAACGTGCCGCCGGTAATGTTGGACGTGCTGGAAGGAACCAGCGTCAACCTAACGTGGCAAACGTAAACGCTGAGGTTGCAGCTCCGGTGGTTAACAATCCACCTGGACCTCCCTCCCCTGCCGACGACGCCGCCGATTTATTACCGTTCGTATTAACAGGCCAGATTCTGGGACCATTACAAATGGTCAATAATGGAATTTTTCCCGCGTTTTCGTCCAATACCTTCATTTTCATGGGAAATGGAGTATTATTAGATATAGCGGAAGATTTAATTGCGTTCCATGAAAGGCAATTTGAAGGAGCGACGACGTCTCCAATTTTCAACAGAGACCTTACCATCGGCCAGCTCATCTACAACCTTCGAGCTACCAGAATGCCATACTCAGCTGTCGTATGCATTGGAGAAATCGACACGCAATACGACGGTCTATCACGCGAAGACTGCGATAGACTCGTACTCGCCTTTTTGACGGCCGCATACCGTGCAGGAATACGAAGAATTGTATTCATGTACCCTACTCGCCACACAAATGAGCGGCGAAGTAGGGTACTTTTCTGCGAAACAATTGCGAATTACGTAAGACCACCTCCCGGCTCGCCGGAGGTTGGTATTTACGTGATGAATCGAGAAATCGATGAAATCGTCAATCGGTATGACTCGCCCATGGAAAATGTCAATAATCGTCTCCGCTACAACGGAAACATGATTAGCGAAATCCTCGTCGCTCTAAACCAGAGAACGCACCGTTGGCACTCTTCGCGTGCTTGCAGAAGAGTACATAGACGACGAGAAGAAAATTAGAAAAATGCGCAAATGAGCATTAAAAATATGTTGAAGCTAGTCTTTTTCGATTTTTATGTTTTTCGCTATCATTAAAACTTTAATTTCGTCACAAAAGGGACAAATTAAAGTACTTCCGCCTTTTTAACATATTCGACTAAAACTCGAATACAATTCTCATTCTAAAATATTCGATTAAAACTCGAATATAAATTTCGTTTCTAAATATTCGACTAAAACTCGAATATCATATCACAAATTAATTTCGAATAAAAATTTCGATTTCGTTTAAAGTAAATCGTCACAAAAGAGACGAATTAAAATAAAATTTTCATTTCGATAAAAGTTCGAAAGTACATAATAAAATTTCGTCTCGAATTAATATCGTTAAAAGCGATATTAAAATTTATTTTCATTTTTTTTTTAATACGGTCAACAAAAGATGACCTATTAAAAAAGCAAAAAAGATACCTCGTTTTTGTTTTCCTTTTTCTCCATTTCCGGTCGACGTCAGCAAAGGATGACTCACCGGAAAAGAATCTATTTTTATTTTTTCCTATTCTACAAAATTTTTGACGATGTCAGCAAAAGATGGCTCTCAAAAAATATCCTATTATTTCTTCCTATTCTATAAGTTGTAAAAAAATTCAGAAGTAATTTTTTTTTATTTTTTACTCGTATTTTTTCCTAAAGTATTTTATTGAATACTTTTTACTTTTTCCTTATTAGAGGTATTACGAATTTTTTAATTTTTTGTGGTCGAAAATGACCAAGAATTTTATCTGTGTTTTGTTTCTCTTTTTATAATTATAAGAGAAGTTATTATCGTTTCTTAAATAAATATAAACGATTTGCTCTGTTCAAATGAGCAATTTTGTGTTTTTATTTTCATATAAAATGGTATGAAATTACACAGGTACACATGGACATAAGAATTTTAAATACTATTCTTACAAATAAATACTACGATTTTTAAAAATAAATCTAATTCTACTTTTCGAATGTTAAAGTGTATTTACCAACGACAGTTGTCTTCGACTCAGCTCAGATTTTTGTTCCTGCATTCCATGGATACCCTGGTCATCAAGATTCAATTGCCAATCTACAGAAAGAAGATATGGAAAATACCTGGTGTTGGAAAATACGACTACATAATTACAAATAAACATTGCTAATTAAATAATTAGCCAGTAATTTCGTTTTGAACTCGTTCATACGAATTTCATAAATACATTATTTTGTCAGATGATTGCAAAATAATCATAACGAGTTGTTTTAAATAAAACGACTTTAGTATTCAAAAGGATACAACCCTATAATGTCGTTCTTCAGAATGGTTTTCAAAAATGAAAATTTTTTCTGAAATCAAAAAGAACAATACTCGAAATTAATTACAATACAATAATATAAAACAATTATTGTTTGTAAATATGCTGTATTCAAATGAAATACGTAACTTTGAATTTTTCTTTGGTAGTTTAGCTATTTCGTCATGCTCTAGTTTTGGCCACTGAGCACCGGACGGGACTCGCTTTGTCCAGAGATGGATGGTATGCTAAAACGTACCACGTTCCCCCCGGTCAAGTGATTTGCCATTCCGACTGGACATACGAACATGCGAAGAATACCTAGAAATATTTCAAAATAAATTGAAAGCATATACCACCAAATAAAAACATTTGAATGACGACATAAAATTCACCTAAAATTTCGACCATGCCGCTCTCTAGTTAGGACTCTGCCTCGGCGTTCCTCCTAGTCCAGTGATTGCATTGAGTTTGAAATACACGATGATCAGATGCTTCATCAAATAATTCGTTTTTGAGATAGAATCAAATGAAATTCTATTTTTTCTGAAAATAGAAAACGAATCATTATGCAAATTTGTATAATTCAGTTCGACTTTTTGGAACCTAGGTGAATTATACTCACTTTTTCCAGTTGGCTTGTACAGTATGCGACTTCGGTTAAATACTTTGAGCAGCCAAACGGAAAATGTAAAAGTTATTCGATTTTCGTGTGAATAGACTTCTTGTTCGCAAGTTGGCCTATTTTGCATTGAAAATTCGTTGTACGAGTACAGCACTGTTGGTTTGGTAATTTTTCATGTTGGAAAATCGAACATTTTAGTTTTATAACCTTAAATATGGTTATATTTTTGCATAAAAAATGAAAATATTCAGAGAGTCATAAAACAGACCTGAATAAATAAAATTCGGTGAATTTTCCATTCTTTTGTGAATTAGTCCAAAAGTGACTGAATTTCGAGTAAAACTTGATCTAAACTCCATACCAGAGGCCTAAAAAATTGGCTGAAACAAACAAAAATTAAACAGAAGAATTAATTTTTGATTTCAAACAGCAGTTTTGAAAATTTCTTGATAAATCAATACGTACTTGAAGAACGTTAGCAGCTTCAAAAGGATTCAACGGCTAACGATGTATGTATTTGATTCCAGTGACCATGGAATCTGAAACACACGTAAGACAAACACATGATTAAATATTCATGTTGTATTTTTTATTCTTTTTTACTTTTATGCTTACTAACCGTAACATTTAGCACCAGATAGTGCTATGTATTAAAGTCTTTGTCTTTTGAGCACAGCTTCATCGGATTGAACTTGGTGAGGGTGAGGCTGGGCCCCCTCAATACGATTCAACTGCGTTGGATGTCCCGGATAGAAATATACCAATATGATTAAATATTCATATTTTGTATTTTTTGTACCTTGTTTCGATCTTTTGATCGCGTTGTATTTATTTTTCTTGTTTTTCTTGTTGTTTTTTCTTTGTTTTGTTGTTTTTCTCTGTTACAGGTTTTAATGTTAAGTTTTTATTTTTAATTCTTATTTTTTTAATTAGCTTTGGCGCAGCGAGTCAAAAGATCGCTTCCCAGGCCCAGTTTGCTACCACTCAAAAGTGTGGGGGCAGTGTATACCCCTGGGTGGTATGGCTAATTCCACTGTGCGGTGAGCTGGTCTTTCACTCTTTTCTGTGAGTAGCTTCTGCTAGTCACTGGAAAGAATGAAGGGGCAGATGTCACGGTGGGAATATCCATACCTGCCAGGTGGTAACACTGGGCTGGTAGCGGAGCTCGTAGGTCCATGGCTAGAACCCATGGACCAAGCGCCATTAGCTAATCTGTACTTTGTACATAAACGTTGTGTCGTTCCGCGACTGTGTAATTTACCTGGCTATGCCAGAGAATATATCTTTTCCGTAAAGTGACTTGTGTCTTCTTTATGTGATCCCTCCGCGAGGGGAGAACTTAGTGTTCTACTTTACTTCGGCACCCGGAGCCTTTACCGGAGGAATCTACCTTACCCTGCTTGTAAAGGGAAGGCCTTCACGATCACCTTCTACCCATATGGGAAGGAGGTGGCTTTAACCCTTTCATAGGTATAAAAAAAATTAAAAAAAGTTTAGGGTTGGAAAAAATGAAGAAAAAAATATTCTGAAAAATTTCAGAGTTTGAATAGAAATTCAAAATATTTAGAAAGAATTTTTTGAGCTGAAAAAATGGAAAAAGGTTCGAATTTATTGTTAAAAATTTTTTTAAAATCACTCACACCTCAACCACTTATTACACGCCCAGTATAATAAAACTTTTAAAAAAGAAGTTGGGAAAAAATTGAGGAAAACATTTACTCACAGTTCAAAAAAAGTAAAAAATTTTTTTACGTAAAATTTGGAAGCAAATTTCTTAGTTATGAAAACAATTAGAGAAAAAAGTTGGTGCACGGAAAAAACAGAAACGAAAGTGAATACATTTTACCCCAAAAACAATAAATTTTATCGAAAAAATGATAGACTTTATGAAAAAAATGAATAAATTTTATCAAAATAAAAAATTTTAATCAAAAAATAATATAATTTATTCAAAAACAGTAATAACGTGTCTCAATTCACAAAATAAGTGAAATTTGTTCTAAAAACAATATTTTTTATTAGAAAAAGTAATAACATTTGTCAAAAAAATGAATAAATTTTACCCCAAAAAATTTGATTAAAAAAAAATAATAAATGTTACCTATTTTGAGAATTGGGACGCGTTATTATTTTTTTGGATAATTTTTTTTCAGTGTGTAGATAAAATGGGAGGGAGGGTGGGGTGGTGCTTGAATTTGAAAAAAATTTGCAAGAGAATTTCACAATTTAAAAAGTTGTATGGTTGGAAAAAATTCAAAACATTTAAAAAGAATTTTGTAGAGATGAAAATTTCCTAGATAAAGTTTGGAGCCAAAATCCCAGATTACGTTAACAAGTGGGGGAAAAAGTTAAGGTTAGAAAATAAGGAGGAAAATTTTGTAATTTGAAAAAAAATTCTGAAAAAGTTTCAGGGTTGAAAAAAATTGAAAATATTTTTAGTTGAAAGTACAGAACTCAAAAATTTAGTAGAAATTTCATAGGGGTAAACATTTTTTAGAAATAAATTAAATTTTTAGAAAAAATTTACAGTTGAAAAAAATTGAGAAAAAATTTTAATATCTACAGTTGCAAAAAAATCGAAAAATTTCAAAATTTGAAATAATGTTGGGAAAATTTTTTAGGGCCCAAAAAATAAAAAAATTTCATCGTCATAAAAATGATGAAAATATTTGGACTCAGCAAAAATAATTTCTTCATGCTGTTTTTCACATGCTAAAAAAATACCCTACACAAAAAGAAATCATCCTTGCTGCAATTATTTAAACTCGCGTACGTTATTCCCATCATTGTGTAAATTAAGTGCTAAAATTTCTTCTCGTTTTTTCCGATTCGACTACCAGTAGCAATATTGTCAATTTAATGCGCTATAAGTGTAAAATCGTTATCGCAGACGACACGACACTAATTTTCAACCTCGGCCTACGCATCAACCCTCGAACACGTGAGAATCGTCTCGGTTATTCGGGCGAAGGCGAACGAGCCCAACTTTCGAAATAGATATTCGGTATTGAATTTATACAGCAACGTTGCGTACTGGGTAAATGGGCAAATATTTGTATTACATGGTCGTCCCGGATAAAAATCATATCCAAACATGAATTAATGTATCTTTAGTCGTCTTATAATTTCCCCATCCTTGCTCGCGATCGACTTTCATCAGTGGGCTGAATCCCTGCCCTAGAAAACCGTTGAAAATCGCACGCAAAATACAATTTAAACTGAAAATAATACCGGGCGTAGGTTTAAATTTACTCAGCTCGAGTAGCTCAGTGTAGATTTTCATACCAGATTCAACAATTCCAAATTATACGGTAGAGAGAACGTGAAAGCAGAAGCAAAATGTGTTTTAGCAACAGCCATACTCCATATTGAACATTTATGACATTAAATGATACAGATTATATTCCCAATATGTTATAACCGTTTACAAATGATCAATATGAGTTTCAAGTTGGCAAAGAAGTGTGACGGGTTCTGCGCCAGGAGTTTCGAAATCGGCAGTTTATAGCTGGAAAAAAGTTGAATTTCTGCTTAATTAATCCGAATGAAGTCTCAGTGGTATATTTTTCACCACTGGAGGTTTTTTTTTCGCAAAGTCTCCTCGAAATTGTAAATTTTTATAGTTTTTTACATTTCATGATCATTTTGAGAAATGGGTTGAAAATTAGAATGATGTGAGTATTGTTTATTTCTCGTGAAAAATCTCTTTGTAGTTTATTTAAAATGTAAACGAATACTTAAAATTTGCTTAATTTTAATCCTCGAGGAAAGTTATTAAGTGCAAATTAATAATGGTGAAATTCAACTTTGGGTGTCCTTGAATTTAGGAACTTATTATGAAACTTTGTTTGTTACCTACACAAAATTTTTATTGCAAAGTATTCTTCTCTGCGTCATCTCGGCTGAAATACCGAAAAATGGATTTCTGAAAAGAAAAATTTCAGAAGAAAAAATTTCTCGAAGAAATTTTTTAAATCAAAGCTAAGAATTATACGTAATTTTGAGATTTGTAATGGATTCTTTTTTACAGATTACCTCTCACCTTCCTTGTTGGAGATTTCTCAAAAGTTAAAAAAAAAATTTCTTTTATAACTATACGAGTTTTTAGTATTTTTATGAAAATATCAATTTTCTTTACAGGTACATATATTTTTTTAATTTCATGTCATAATTTTGATGGATTGTAAAATGAGATATTTTCTTTGATTTTTGATTTCATGATATTATTCTTCCAATTTTTCAAGAAATTCAGTTTCTGGGAAATTTTAAACTCAAGTACCAGAAAGCCTAAAATATTTTCCAATTTGAAATTTTTTCAACTCACAAAAATTGTATTGTGATTTTATGGATTGAAAAAGAAATCGAGAAAGATTTATAATAATTTCGGCTTATGGCTGTTTTCGACTAAATAAATTAGGTACGTGGGCCTTTTAATTAGTTGATTACCTTTCTGGCTCTGTATCATTTCAATACCTTGAATTAGCTTTCCACTTTCTCTAGTTTATGTGTATGGATTTTAATATCCAAGCTGAAATTCTTTTTTTTTCCTAATTTTTTACTAACCCGCGTAATTTTACATGTAGGTGTTCCTTCGTCTCAAGAGCACCCATCTCCTTCATTCTCTATTCCACACATCTTTCAAATCCACCCTCTAAGTATATTCTCCCACGAAACCTCGATTTGGGAAAGTTTTCTTCGCATGTGTATATTGCATTTTAAAAACAGTTCACAACTTGCGTCATTCAATTCAACCGTGGCAGTGGGTTGGCTCGAGGGATCTAAGATATTTCAACTTCTTCCTCCACAGCTCGGTCCACTCGTGTTTTTATTTCACCGTAATCGAATATGTATCTCACGACCTTGGAAAAAAATTGTCAAATTCGACAGCATCCTTCCACTCGAATCTTTCTACAAATCTAATACGTTTAGCGAGTATTTAGATGGAGAAAAATATACACCAGAAGCACCACTATAAATAATACGGTTTGTTCATCCGTTATACATCACTTGGCATTTCACGTCGTTGAATAAACGTATGTATGTACAAGTTACCTACAGCGAACGTAAATACTTCATACAGCAGACTTATCACATTTAGAGCATGCTTTCTTCCACTTCACAGCGTTCTTCTTTTTAAGCAAAATATTTTTCTAAACGTTGGTTAGCCTTTGGGTTTACGTAAATGGAGGAAAAAGTTTAAAAGGTAAATTAACTACGTATGGTTGAATATTCAGGTCATTCTGTGGAAGTATTTATTTATTGCTGAAATATATATTACGTGGGTATGGTTTGAACGAGTATTCATCGTTTACCTACCTAATTCTCTTGCGAGAAAAAAATCAACTTCGCGTGGAAGTTTAAGAGAGCACGAGTTTTTCAGTCGAGTTGGTAATTTTCAATGGGAAAATGTCGAGACTTTCTTGATAACTTTGGAAGGTTGGAAAAACGTTCGTAAAAACGGGATTTTTTCGAAGAAAAGTTTGAAAGAATTGATAAATTAGGTGCAGACCAAATTGGTGCTTCTCACAAAAGCGATATATCAACTAGCATTGAAATTTCAATACCGTAATTTATTACATATTACCGTAATTCATCACAGATTACCGTAATTAATTACAAATTACCGTAATTCATTACACATTATCGCAATTTATCACAAATTACGGTAACAAATTACCGTTATTTCTCGAAAATTGCCGTAATTCATTACATTTTATCGCGATTCATCACAAATTACCGTAATTCATCACAAATTACGGAAATTTATCACAAATTACGGTAACAAATTACCCTTATTCCTCGAAAATTGCCGTAATTTATCACAAATTACGGTCATTTATCAGAAATTACCGTAATTTATCACAAATTACCGTAATTCATCACAAATTACCGTAATTCATCACAAATTACCGTAATTCATCACAAATTACCGTAATTTATCACAAATTACGGTAACAAATTACCGTTATTTCTCGAAAATTGCCGTAATTCATTACATTTTATCGCGATTCATCACAAATTACCGTAATTCATCACAAATTACGGAAATTTATCACAAATTACGGTAACAAATTACCCTTATTCCTCGAAAATTGCCGTAATTTATCACAAATTACGGTCATTTATCAGAAATTACCGTAATTTATCACAAATTACCGTAATTCATCACAAATTACCGTAATTTATCACAAATTGCCGTAATTCATCACAAATTACCGTAATTCATCACAAATTACCGTAATTCATCACAAATTACCGTAATTCATCACAATTAACCATGATTTTATCACAAATTACCGTAATTTATCACAAATTACCGTAATTTATCACAAATTACCATGATTTTATCACAAATTACCGTAATTTATCACAAATTACCATGATTTTATCACAAATTACCATGATTTTATCACAAATTACCGTAATTTATCACAAATTACCGTAATTTATCACAAATTACCGTAATTTATCACAAATTACCGTAATTTATCACAAATTACCGTAATTTATCACAAATTACCGTAATTTATCACAAATTACCGCAATTTATCACAATTTACCATGATTTTATCACAAATTACCGTATATCACAAATTACGGTAACAAATCACCGTTATTTCTCACAAATTAGGTATCGTAATTCATCAAAAATTTCCATAACTCGTCAAAAAATTTCAAAATTCATCAAAAAAATTTCATAATTCATCACAATTATGACAAATTTCTATAACTTCGAAAAAATTCAATTTTCAGTGAGAAATACGAGGTTTCAGTTCAGAAATATGGTGTATTTTTTTTTTTTTGAAAAAATCGTGAAATTGGGGAAAATATTTAGGTAGATACCAATAGAATGAGAATTTTTCCAATTTTAGATTCTTCCGGAATAAAACCAACGTTTTTCTCCCTTAAAGAGATGTTATGACCCAGTAGGTATTTAAATTTTCCAAAATACTAATACTTTTGACATTTTGTTTGAAATTTTTTACCACATTCATCGAAGAGGCAAGGTGGAGGTGGTGGAGAAAGGGTGAAGCTTCTCAAAACGCTCTCCGAGTTGGTTTATGCTCGTCAGAATTTTCTCTTGCTACTTCATCAGAAAGTTCTGTTGATGGCCACACCCTTTTCCAAAGTTTCAGCTTTTAAAAATCCATTTCCCAGATTTTCGCAAATTTTTGAAAAAATCTCGTTTGTACTTGAGTGCTAAACTTCACATGGAAAAGGTTTAAAAATTTTTAAATATAACTTACCTTCTAAAAAATTCCAAAATTTTCCGAAAGTTTCCAGAACGTCTTGTAACCACTTCCAATAATTCGAGAAGTTAAAAATGAGGTACATCTAGAAACCAAATTTCACCGTTTTATTTTGATTAAATAAATTTTTAATACTTATTTCGCACTTGGAAAAATCATGGGAGTGGGATGACGACTTTGAATTTTCAGAAATTCACCAAAATTCGAAAAATGACCTTCGTTGCCTAAAATTTATGAGAAAATTTTTTAAATTCATTCCACATAAGTACTTTTATTCCGGTCAAAAATTTCATCACCATTTCAGATCTCCGTAAGTTTTGAATGGTAATTTGCAACTTTGAAATCATCTCTCTAATCAACAACATTGTCGAGCTTGTTCATATCGAAATAGAAGGTTATTCACTTATCTTCGAGTGAATTACACAGAAAATCCATTATATATGCTGGTTGATAGCCTATGCATGAACTCGTATATTGTTATCAATAACCTAAATGGATGCTTTTGATTTGAACCATTATTCACTGAGTTTCCCTTTGAACAGGCCATGTTTGTGTTTATTTTGATAAAATATTATTCCATCGTGTTCTCCAACTTGCTAAACACACACACGAAAGGCGAACTCCTCCATTCTAACGTTCGAGTTTCTCGAAACAGCAGGTAATTCATTTCCTCGCGCAAACAAACGTTCGATCGTTCTCTAGCGAAAAAAAAACTACGCCAAGAAGCACTCGCGAAAGTTGCAAATTAGCGTAACAAATTTTAAACTCGAAATATACCCGACGAAAAATTGAATTTCTTGGTGGGATGTTGGAACGATATTCTAGATGTAAAATTTCCGAACCCATTTAATTCTAGTTTATTCACCCCGAGCAACTCTAAGAAAAATTTTTCTAGCTGTCAAAGAGATTTTAGACTTGCAAACGGAGTAATTCAATTTACATGTTTTCTCAGCCGCATTTCATTTTATCCAAACATTGAGACGTTTGAAAATTACTCCGGAGAAGAGCTCGAAAAAAAGGTAATTCGCGCCATATGCTTCAAGTCACGCGTTCCAAATCCGGTATCTAAGATGTAGGCCGTAGAGGAAAAAAATACATTCGAAGGCTACGTCCATAGGTCTAGTCACATATTTAGTTACCATTTTTACCTAAAAAAAAGGATAACGATTCGTTGGGCGGATTTTCAAGGATAAACGAGCGGAAAAAAACCCTAACGAAGTTTTCGACGTACCTTGCTCGAACTCAATGATCCGGCTGGGTAAAGCTACGTACAAAATGCTTTTGTTTCTTATACGGAAACTCAAAGCGAACTGAAATCTTTGATGTTAATAAAATTCACCGCGCAGATTGTATCAAAAACTAAGCACCTCGAAGTGTTTGTGTTTATTTTGTCGCAAAAAAATATTTTATATCGTAACCTCGATAAAGTTACCGTGTTTTTCGCATCTGTCTCTGTATAATACGTAAATCGATGACGATTCGTTTCGATGCTGAATTTTCCATACAAATCAAACGAAGTGGCAATTTTAAGTCATTATAAAGAACTGCTCTCGAGCTCTGAAACGTCTCCGAGTATACTTGAAATGTTTTGATTTGAAAATGAGCTTTCTTATGTTTACCACAAAAGAACCCGTTTTATTAATCGCGTCGACTCGACGGTATTCCAAAAAATCGACCTTTCTTTCGTCGGTTTTCTCGAATTGGAATTTCAAAAGACGTTACAGGAAATAGGGTAATTCGGATGCGATTAGTTTAACGTTTTGTATTCGTGTTTGCGAAAAAGCGCTCGAGTTATTCGGTGATTTAGCGACTGAATTAAGCCTGTGTTTTTGTTCGTTAAGAAAATATCGGGGTAATTTATTGCGCCAAAGGAAAGACGACGGGGAAGGGATATCTAAGCTGGAAAAACGTTATACAGGAATCGACCAAAATTAAAATTAACTGATTAATTAAAAAAATAGGCCGGAGATTCAATTCATAGTTCGAAAGAAATTATTCTTTTTATTGTTTTTATCGGATGGTAGCTAATTTTTTTACAACGAGCAAAAACCAAATCTAGATTAAGTAAGTAAATCGATTTTTTTCAGATTTTGATTGAATAAAATATAATCGCAACGATTATTTTATATTTTTCTCTTAAATTCGCTCATTTCTGTGTTCGAATTTCAAAATAATTTATTTACGTCGATTTTCGTTGAATTTTCAGTTTTTTTCTGCCTTTAAAAAGCAGATTGTTAGGTATTGAGAATTAATTTTTTATAACTGATATTCAACTCTCATTGAGATTTAATCTACGTACCCAGTTGAAGCGAAAAAAATGATGGATTTGTGCTAATAATGATGATGGTAAATTTTCTTTGACCCCCCCCCCCTCCTCCAAAAAGCGAACCAGGGGACTCCGTTTTCGATGTCATAGATAATGAATCTGACAACAAAAATTTTTGGTGGCGAGGAGGTTCTATAATTAAAATTTACCAAATTTTCGAGCAGCGTATCGAAATCTAGGAGTTCAAGGTCGTAGATTACATCTTACAATTTTTTGGAAAGAAAGGAGCAGGGGGTGGGGTGCTGAAATTTGAGTTGACCTAAAATATCGTGCACTATATAGACATGTAAGATATTTATTTTTACGAATTGGTGAAATTCATTTCAACATGAATATGTTTTTCTTCTTGAGTGAGGGAGGAGGGATCATTCCAAAAGTTTTATGTATTCGAAATTAAATTAACCACGGTTCTATGATGTTTGTAGAATCAGTAATTTTCATTAGCGTCTTTCATCCATGAAATTAACCACAATTTCATTACTTCTCCAGAAATGGAAATATTCGGGGATGATTTCTATCCATAAAATTTGCCTTTCTACGTGAGCGATCAAATATGTAAATGAATAATTGTTATCCATGAAATTAACCACAGTTTTATGGATTTCCTGAGAATAAAAATTTTTATGGATAGCGTTTATCCATGTGATTTACCACAGTTCCATGATGTTTGTGAAATCGGTAATTTTCATTGGCATCATTCATTCATGACATTGACCAGATTCTCCAGCTCACCAGAAAAGGCAATTTTCATGGATAACTTCTGAGCATGGTTACCCGTCCAAATCCTTTACATGAGAGCGATCAAATACATGGAAAATTGTTATCCATGAAATTAACCGCAGTTTTAAGAGTTTCCTGAACACACAAATTTTATGGATAGTTTTTATCCATGTAATTAACCAGGGTTCTATTAAGTTCGTACAGTCGGTAATTTTCATGGATAATTTGTATCCATAAAATTTACCATGTATCCAAACCCTTTACACGAGCGGTCCAATACACGGAAAATCGTTATCCATGAAATTAACCACAGTTTTGTGGGTTTTCTGAACACAAAAATATTATGGATAGCTTTTATCCATGTAATTAATCAGGGTTCTATGAAGTTTGTACAATCGGAAATTTCCATGGATAACTTTCATCAGTTTTATCCATAAACTTTGCCACCGGGTTTTAAGGAGAGATCGAATACATGGATAATAGTTATCCATGAAATAAACCACAGTTTTATGGGTTTCCTGAACACAAAAAATTTATGGATAACTTTTATCCATGTAATTAGGGCTCTACAAAGTTTGTACAATCAGTAATTTTCATGGATAATTTGCGTCCATAAAATTTGCCATGGGTCCATCCCTTTACACGAGCGTTTAGATACACGAATAATAGATATCCATGAAATTAACCACAGTTTTATGGGTTTCCTGAACACAAACTTTTATGGATATATTTTAACCATGTAATTCGGGTTCTATTTAAGTTTTTACAATCGGCAATTTTCATGGATAATTTGCATCCATAAAATTCGCCACGTGTCCAATCCCGTTATATGAGTGGTCAAATTCATGGATAATAGGTATCCATGAAATTAGCCACAATTTTATGGGTTTCATGAATACAAAAAATTTATGGATATCTTTCATTCGTGTAATTAGGGTTTTATAAAGTTTGCACAGTCGGTAATTTTCATGGATAATTTGTATCCATAAAATTTGCCACGTTATCAAACCCTTCTACATGAGAGGTGAAAATACATGGATATTAGGTATCCATGAAGTTAACCTCAGTTTTATGAGTTTCCTGAACACAAAAATTTTATGGATTTCTTCTATCCATGTGCTTAACTGTACAATCGGCAATTTTCATGGATACTTTCTATTCATAAAATTTGCCACGTTATCAAACCTGTAGAAAATTCTTTGTATTTTCGTTAATTATTTCTCGTTAATTAGCTCTTTCGGAGATTCGTGTCGCTCCTTTCAATGGCTCGACATTGTATACGATAATTTCGGCCTTTCACATATTCGTGTCGCTCCTATTCGATGGCTCGACATTGTATACGATAATTTCGACCTTTTTATTCGTTTCTAAATATCCCGAAAATCTCGCGTTCGCTCGCGTAATCATTAAGCGCGTTCAATATTCGTTAATTTTAAGTTTCGATAAGTTATACGTGGTTTCGTGTTACAAGTTATTACTGGCTACGTCCAGAAAATCGTTATAAGTTTTTTTGTAAGTCGATCGTTGAACTTTTGAGTTCATTATTAATTTGTACGTAAAACGACGAACGCGTAATAATTTCTATATTCGGTCTTCGGACCAAAATCTGTTATTTTCGTTTGTAATTTTATTTAATTAATAAAATTACTTTATTTCCAAAAGGCAATTTTGATTCGTCTCCTTTTTAAATGCCGCGATTTTAAATTTCTTTAATTACGAAAAATTTCTACGTTTTTCCTTCATGGTAGCCGAGACCGTGGTTTACTTTCGCTATCGTAAATGATCTCGCGAGGTTTTTCACGCCTCATCGGTAACACAAGCGATACGAACGACGAATCAAACGACGACGACGAAGGCTTTCGTGGATTTCCGAGTGGAACTCCCGAGCCAAAAGTTAAATCTGCGAAACGATGCGGCCGTCCACGTAAACGTAAAAACCGAAACTCTAAATCTAATCCGGTAACGCCTAATACCTCACGAATCAACGACGAAGAGGCTGTTACGAACGACGACGAAGAGGCCGCTACTAACGACGACGAGGCAACCGCTACGAACGACGAAGCAGCCCATAACGACGATAATGACGTAAACGCTGACCGGGACGACGAATCTATAAACGAAAGCGACGGAACAACTGAAAATTCAGACGACGACGATATGGCATCTGGCGATAATTCAACGAGCCATACTCCGGCCTTCTTGATCTTCTCCGGCAGCGAATACTCGATCTGGAAAAAACGTATAAAAGCTTTAATTAATTCCAAAGATCTAGGCAAAACTTTACAACCGGATAATAACGCTACCTTAAAAGAAAAATGCAAGTCGTTTAATTTAATTATTAATCACTTAAGCAATACGATTTTCCGGTTAATTCGCGAGGAAAGCGACCCGCTAAAATTATTGAACGAACTCGACGCGAAATTCGAAAAGCCGAACGAGGCTTTAGCTATAGCCAGTCGAGGTAAACTCGCGAAAATCGATATCGACGACTTCAAAAATCCCACCGACTACTGTAACGAAGTGAACCGTTTAGCGAACGAAATCGTATCAGCTGGCTTTCCGGTTTCAAAATCAGAGGAATTTTCATTCCTGAAAACCGGATTACGTAAATCAAAGTGGGATATCATCAAAACGTCCGCCGAAGTAATTTTGAACGTAATTCCAGCCGATCCAAAAATTTTGAGAGACTTGCTAACCGGTAACGACGACGGAAATTCGCCTTCAACGAGTACAAGTTCGACGACTCGAAGCTCAGCATTGGTCGCTTCATCCAGTAACGATCGACGCGGCCAAGATAAATCAAAAATCAAATGCTACAAATGCAAACGCTTCGGTCATCACGGTAAAAATTGCCGTAGCTCTGGCAGCTTCCGGCAAAATACGTCTCCACGCAACGAAGTAAAATGCTTCCGGTGTAATGGTTTCGGCCACATTGGGAAATTTTGCCCTCGCTACGGAGACAAGGCTAACGGTGATCGAAACAACGAACGGAACAACGAAGCGCCGAGTACGTCAAAACAAAGTAACGCGCCCACTTCAACGAGACCGCCGCCGACTACGAACGAATACAATAAGCCACGGGTACTCTTAGCAGCGTTTAATTTTAACGACGACACAGCGAACGATGAAAATGACGCGGCAGAAACGGTCAACAACGCTTCAGTGACGATCAATGTATCTTCAACGACGGCTGAATCGATAAACGACGATGCTCCAGCGGCGATTACGGCGAGCAATCCAACGACGGCGCCGAACGTAGCACTAACAACCGAATTACGCGAAATTACCTTCGTTGTAGATACCGGAGCTTCCTGCCACATGATAAACGTCGACGGACTTTTGGTTGATGAGACGCCGGTCGTCGATAACGATGAAATCTTCGTGGCCAAGCGTAAGATGGCGATCAAACGTGTTAAATCCGGTAATCTGAAAATTAAAAATTTCGAAAACGTTAATTATATTATGCAAAATGTTAGCTACGTACCGGACTTAAGTTATAATTTACTATCGGCGAATCAGATTCGTCTTTTAGGTTACGATATTATAATAAGCGATAACGTTGAAATCGTTCATAGAGATACACGCGAAAAATTAGCGAACGTCACGATACAGCAAAATGGTTTATATATGGTTAAATTCTTGATTAATACGAAGACGATTTAAAACGAAAGCTTTGCTTTAAGCGCGTTAATGCATCGCAGGTTAGCTCACGCGAGTAAATCGGTCATGTATAAAATTCCTACGGTTCGGAATCATGAATGCCCGTCGATTAGTGAATGTGATGTCTGTTCTAAAGCTAAACAATCGCGAGGTAGCTATTCTGAAACTAGGGACAGAGCTAAGGAACCACTCGATTTGGTTCACGTCGATATCGTAGGGCCTGTCACAAAATCCTATCACGATGATCGTTTCATTGCAGTTTTCGTCGACGACTACACACGTTTCGCTGTCACTTACGCGATGACCGAAAAATCCTAAGTCGGTTATTTTTTCGATAGCTACCAAAAGTTGGTTTCAAACTTTTGGAATCGTAATATCAAGTCGATACGTTGTGATAACGCCGCCGAATTCTTGGGTGGACATTTTCGAGAAATAGTAGAACAGATAGGTATGCAACTTGTGCCGTCGGAACCTTTTGAGCCAGAACACAACGGAACTGCCGAACGGTTCATAAGATCTTTATGCGAAAAGGCCCGAGCACTTTTATTCGACGCGAAGTTAAACGTTAAATATTGGCCATACGCCGTTTACATGGCAAATTTCATTTACAATCGCCTTCCGCATTCGTCGAACAATAATGAATCTCCGTACAAACGATGGCATAACCGCGAACCGAATTACGATCAACTTAAAATTTTTGGCTGCGTAGCCAAAATTTTCATACCGAAAGAAAAACGCAGTAAATTCGAACTGAAATCGTGAGAAATGATGCTAGTCGGGTATACGGACTCCGGTTACGTTTTACTAGATCTACCAAACGATAAAATCCACGTGTCATCTAATGTAATCTTCGACGAAAACCGGCTTTACTCCGAATTCATAAACGATACCGCGAACGTCGCGTCTAATGATAAAAATAAATCCGAAAATCCCGAAAACGAAAATCTCGAAGCCGACGATCCGATACTCGCTTACGATACGCGAAACCGAACGAAACTCGCGAGTAAAATAAATATTAACGAAGACGACGAATTTGTTAATTACGCGGCGTTCATATCCACGGAAAACGACCACGAACTGATGTACGATGAAGCCATCAACGGTCCCGAAGGGGAATTCTGGAAAGAGGCTATCAACGAAGAGCTGCGCTCTTTAATTTTTAAAGAGACTTGGTATGAAACGACTACCGATGATCTTGACTGCTCCGATGTCGTTTTCGTCGATACGAAATGGGTGCTACGTAAAAAGATCACGGTTCAGCATACCGTAAAATATAAAGCACGTTTGGTACTCCGTGGATATAAGGATACGCATTCGTATGAGCTGAACGAGATTTATTCGCCGACCGTCGAAACGTCTATCATCCGATCCGTTATAAATCTCGCTACGTTGAATAATTGGCAGCTACGACAAGTCGACGTTACTACGGCTTTTCTGAATGGCGACGCTTCTCGAAAAATCACGTTTAAACCTCCGCCCGGCGTACCTGGAAATAAAAATACAATACTCGTTTTAAAGAAATCATTGTACGGGCTTAAAACGTCGCCAAATCGATGGAATAAACGTTTAAAAGAATTCTTATCTAAACTCGGCTTCGTTCCTTCGGCTGTAGATCCCTGCGTATACGTGAATAACGACGGTGATGTTCTCCGGTGCATCTTCGTAGTTTTCGTCGATGATTTTCTCATAAGCGTTAATCGAATGGCTCGTCGAACAATTGAATCTCGAATTCGGAATCAGAGATCTACAGCAAAGCAAAAAGTTTATCGGTATAGAAATAGAACGCGATAAGGGTGTAACATACATGCACCAAAACTCGTATATTAAACAATTAGTAAAAGATTACGAAGTCGAAAATTCTTACCCGATAGCTACGCCGATGGAAACCAGTTTACGTATCGAAAATCCGGTTCTTGATAAGAAATACGAATCAAAAGTTCGGGGCTTACTCGGATCACTTTCTTACATCGCTCGTGGAACTCGTCCAGACATAAACTTCGCCGTGAACTACTTGAGTCGTTTTCAGCATCAGTCGAACGCTGAAATTTATAAATATGCATTACGTATACTTCGTTATTTAAATTCGTCTTTAAATCGTAAGTTAACGTACCGTCGCGATGATCGTAATTGTACTCACCCTGTTCGTGTTTTCTGCGACTCGGATTTTGCCGGTGACAACGTAGACCAAAAATCGACGACTGGATTGATAACGACTCAGAATGGCAACATCATCGACTGGTATGTAAAAAAGCAATCGTGCGTCTCGACGTCTTCCGCCGAGGCTGAATATGTCGCGTTATCCATTGCTGGAAAAATGCCGTCTCTTGGATCCAGTTCCTAAATACGTTAACGATTCGCGTCGATACTGTTCCAATTTATTGCGATTCCACGGCTGCGATTTCCATAGCCAACACAAACGAGTCCAAGAGGACAAGACATATCGACGTGTCTTATCATCATATTCGTAATGTGATCGACGAAGGAACTGTTTATTTACAAAAAGTTTCGACCGTTGATAACTTAGCAGACATGCTAACGAAAAGTACCGCCAGGATCGTGTTTGATCGACTGGTTAAACGAATTTTCGATTTTTAAATATCTCATTGGGCGCATTTCGCCAATGGATATTATTTAATTCTTTTGTAATCAAATGTCTACGATTTTCTGTCCGAGGGGCGGTGTAGAAAATTCTTTGTATTTTCGTTAATTATTTCTCGTTAATTAGCTCTTTCGGAGATTCGTGTCGCTCCTTTCGATGGCTCGACATTGTATACGATAATTTCGGCCTTTCACATATTCGTGTCGCTCCTATTCGATGGCTCGACATTGTATACGATAATTTCGACCTTTTTATTCGTTTCTAAATATCCCGAAAATCTCGCGTTCGCTCGCGTAATCATTAAGCGCGTTTAATATTCGTTAATTTTAAGTTTCGATAAGTTATACGTGGTTTCGTGTTACAAGTTATTACTGGCTACGTCCAGAAAATCGTTATAAGTTTTTTTGTAAGTCGATCGTTGAACTTTTGAGTTCATTATTAATTTGTACGTAAAACGACGAACGCGTAATAATTTCTATATTCGGTCTTCGGACCAAAATCTGTTATTTTCGTTTGTAATTTTATTTAATTAATAAAATTACTTTATTTCCAAAAGGCAATTTTGATTCGTCTCCTTTTTAAATGCCGCGATTTTAAATTTCTTTAATTACGAAAAATTTCTACGTTTTTCCTTCATGGTAGCCGAGACCGTGGTTTACTTTCGCTATCGTAAATGATCTCGCGAGGTTTTTCACGCCTCATCGGTAACCGCGGCGATACGAACGACGAATCAAACGACGACGACGAAGGCTTTCGTGGATTTCCGAGTGGAACTCCCGAGCCAAAAGTTAAATCTGCGAAACGATGCGGCCGTCCACGTAAACGTAAAAACCGAAACTCTAAATCTAATCCGGTAACGCCTAATACCTCACGAATCAACGACGAAGAGGCTGTTACGAACGACGACGAAGAGGCCGCTACTAACGACGACGAGGCAACCGCTACGAACGACGAAGCAGCCCATAACGACGATAATGACGTAAACGCTGACCGGGACGACGAATCTATAAACGAAAGCGACGGAACAACTGAAAATTCAGACGACGACGATATGGCATCTGGCGATAATTCAACGAGCCATACTCCGGCCTTCTTGATCTTCTCCGGCAGCGAATACTCGATCTGGAAAAAAGCGTATAAAAGCTTTAATTAATTCCAAAGATCTAGGCAAAACTTTACAACCGGATAATAACGCTACCTTAAAAGAAAAATGCAAGTCGTTTAATTTAATTATTAATCACTTAAGCAATACGATTTTCCGGTTAATTCGCGAGGAAAGCGACCCGCTAAAATTATTGAACGAACTCGACGCGAAATTCGAAAAGCCGAACGAGGCTTTAGCTATAGCCAGTCGAGGTAAACTCGCGAAAATCGATATCGACGACTTCAAAAATCCCACCGACTACTGTAACGAAGTGAACCGTTTAGCGAGCAATCGTATCAGCTGGCTTTCCGGTTTCAAAATCAGAGGAATTTTCATTCCTGAAAACCGGATTACGTAAATCAAAGTGGGATATCATCAAAACGTCCGCCGAAGTAATTTTGAACGTAATTCCAGCCGATCCAAAAATTTTGAGAGACTTGCTAACCGGTAACGACGACGGAAATTCGCCTTCAACGAGTACAAGTTCGACGACTCGAAGCTCAGCATTGGTCGCTTCATCCAGTAACGATCGACGGCCAAGATAAATCAAAAATCAAATGCTACAAATGCAAACGCTTCGGTCATCACGGTAAAATTGCCGTAGCTCTGGCAGCTTCCGGCAAAATACGTCTCCACGCAACGAAGTAAAATGCTTCCGGTGTAATGGTTTCGGCCACAGTGGGAAATATTGCCCTCGCTACGGAGACAAGGCTAACGGTGATCGAAACAACGAACGGAACAACGGGCGCCGAGTACGTCAAAACAAAGTAACGCGCCCACTTCAACGAGACCGCCGCCGACTACGACGAATACAATAAGCCACGGGTACTCTTAGCAGCGTTTAATTTTAACGACGACACAGCGAACGATGAAAATGACGCGGCAGAAAGCGGTCAACAACGCTTCAGTGACGATCAATGTATCTTCAACGACGGCTGAATCGATAAACGACGATGCTCCAGCGGCGATTACGGCGAGCAATCCAACGACGGCGCCGAACGTAGCACTAACAACCGAATTACGCGAAATTACCTTCGTTGTAGATACCGGAGCTTCCTGCCACATGATAAACGTCGACGGACTTTTGGTTGATGAGACGCCGGTCGTCGATAACGATGAAATCTTCGTGGCCAAGCGTAAGATGGCGATCAAACGTGTTAAATCCGGTAATCTGAAAATTAAAAATTTCGAAAACGTTAATTATATTATGCAAAATGTTAGCTACGTACCGGACTTAAGTTATAATTTACTATCGGCGAATCAGATTCGTCTTTTAGGTTACGATATTATAATAAGCGATAACGTTGAAATCGTTCATAGAGATACACGCGAAAAATTAGCGAACGTCACGATACAGCAAAATGGTTTATATATGGTTAAATTCTTGATTAATACGAGCGACGACGAAAACGAAAGCTTTGCTTTAAGCGCGTTAATGCATCGCAGGTTAGCTCACGCGAGTAAATCGGTCATGTATAAAATTCCTACGGTTCGGAATCATGAATGCCCGTCGATTAGTGAATGTGATGTCTGTTCTAAAGCTAAACAATCGCGAGGTAGCTATTCTGAAACTAGGGACAGAGCTAAGGAACCACTCGATTTGGTTCACGTCGATATCGTAGGGCCTGTCACAAAATCCTATCACGATGATCGTTTCATTGCAGTTTTCGTCGACGACTACACACGTTTCGCTGTCACTTACGCGATGACCGAAAAATCCTAAGTCGGTTATTTTTTCGATAGCTACCAAAAGTTGGTTTCAAACTTTTGGAATCGTAATATCAAGTCGATACGTTGTGATAACGCCGCCGAATTCTTGGGTGGACATTTTCGAGAAATAGTAGAACAGATAGGTATGCAACTTGTGCCGTCGGAACCTTTTGAGCCAGAACACAACGGAACTGCCGAACGGTTCATAAGATCTTTATGCGAAAAGGCCCGAGCACTTTTATTCGACGCGAAGTTAAACGTTAAATATTGGCCATACGCCGTTTACATGGCAAATTTCATTTACAATCGCCTTCCGCATTCGTCGAACAATAATGAATCTCCGTACAAACGATGGCATAACCGCGAACCGAATTACGATCAACTTAAAATTTTTGGCTGCGTAGCCAAAATTTTCGTACCGAAAGAAAAACGCAGTAAATTCGAACTGAAATCGTGAGAAATGATGCTAGTCGGGTATACGGACTCCGGTTACGTTTTACTAGATCTACCAAACGATAAAATCCACGTGTCATCTAATGTAATCTTCGACGAAAACCGGCTTTACTCCGAATTCATAAACGATACCATGACGTCGCGTCTAATGATAAAAATAAATCCGAAAATCCCGAAAACGAAAATCTCGAAGCCGACGATCCGATACTCGCTTACGATACGCGAAACCGAACGAAACTCGCGAGTAAAATAAATATTAACGAAGACGACGAATTTGTTAATTACGCGGCGTTCATATCCACGGAAAACGACCACGAACTGATGTACGATGAAGCCATCAACGGTCCCGAAGGGGAATTCTGGAAAGAGGCTATCAACGAAGAGCTGCGCTCTTTAATTTTTAAAGAGACTTGGTATGAAACGACTACCGATGATCTTGACTGCTCCGATGTCGTTTTCGTCGATACGAAATGGGTGCTACGTAAAAAGATCACGGTTCAGCATACCGTAAAATATAAAGCACGTTTGGTACTCCGTGGATATAAGGATACGCATTCGTATGAGCTGAACGAGATTTATTCGCCGACCGTCGAAACGTCTATCATCCGATCCGTTATAAATCTCGCTACGTTGAATAATTGGCAGCTACGACAAGTCGACGTTACTACGGCTTTTCTGAATGGCGACGCTTCTCGAAAAATCGCGTTTAAACCTCCGCCCGGCGTACCTGGAAATAAAAATACAATACTCGTTTTAAAGAAATCATTGTACGGGCTTAAAACGTCGCCAAATCGATGGAATAAACGTTTAAAAGAATTCTTATCTAAACTCGGCTTCGTTCCTTCGGCTGTAGATCCCTGCGTATACGTGAATAACGACCGTGATGTTCTCCGGTGCATCTTCGTAGTTTTCGTCGATGATTTTCTCATAAGCGTTAATCGAATGGCTCGTCGAACAATTGAATCTCGAATTCGGAATCAGAGATCTACAGCAAAGCAAAAAGTTTATCGGTATAGAAATAGAACGCGATAAGGGTGTAACATACATGCACCAAAACTCGTATATTAAACAATTAGTAAAAGATTACGAAGTCGAAAATTCTTACCCGATAGCTACGCCGATGGAAACCAGTTTACGTATCGAAAATCCGGTTCTTGATAAGAAATACGAATCAAAAGTTCGGGGCTTACTCGGATCACTTTCTTACATCGCTCGTGGAACTCGTCCAGACATAAACTTCGCCGTGAACTACTTGAGTCGTTTTCAGCATCAGTCGAACGCTGAAATTTATAAATATGCATTACGTATACTTCGTTATTTAAATTCGTCTTTAAATCGTAAGTTAACGTACCGTCGCGATGATCGTAATTGTACTCACCCTGTTCGTGTTTTCTGCGACTCGGATTTTGCCGGTGACAACGTAGACCAAAAATCGACGACTGGATTGATAACGACTCAGAATGGCAACATCATCGACTGGTATGTAAAAAAGCAATCGTGCGTCTCGACGTCTTCCGCCGAGGCTGAATATGTCGCGTTATCCATTGCTGGAAAAAATGCCGTCTCTTGGATCCAGTTCCTAAATACGTTAACGATTCGCGTCGATACTGTTCCAATTTATTGCGATTCCACGGCTGCGATTTCCATAGCCAACACAAACGAGTCCAAGAGGACAAGACATATCGACGTGTCTTATCATCATATTCGTAATGTGATCGACGAAGGAACTGTTTATTTACAAAAAGTTTCGACCGTTGATAACTTAGCAGACATGCTAACGAAAAGTACCGCCAGGATCGTGTTTGATCGACTGGTTAAACGAATTTTCGATTTTTAAATATCTCATTGGGCGCATTTCGCCAATGGATATTATTTAATTCTTTTGTAATCAAATGTCTACGATTTTCTGTCCGAGGGGCGGTGTAGAAAATTCTTTGTATTTTCGTTAATTATTTCTCGTTAATTAGCTCTTTCGGAGATTCGTGTCGCTCCTTTCGATGGCTCGACATTGTATACGATAATTTCGGCCTTTCACATATTCGTGTCGCTCCTATTCGATGGCTCGACATTGTATACGATAATTTCGACCTTTTTATTCGTTTCTAAATATCCCGAAAATCTCGCGTTCGCTCGCGTAATCATTAAGCGCGTTTAATATTCGTTAATTTTAAGTTTCGATAAGTTATACGTGGTTTCGTGTTACAAGTTATTACTGGCTACGTCCAGAAAATCGTTATAAGTTTTTTTGTAAGTCGATCGTTGAACTTTTGAGTTCATTATTAATTTGTACGTAAAACGACGAACGCGTAATAATTTCTATATTCGGTCTTCGGACCAAAATCTGTTATTTTCGTTTGTAATTTTATTTAATTAATAAAATTACTTTATTTCCAAAAGGCAATTTTGATTCGTCTCCTTTTTAAATGCCGCGATTTTAAATTTCTTTAATTACGAAAAATTTCTACGTTTTTCCATCAAAACCCTTCTACATGAGAGGTGAAATACATGGATAACTTTTATCGTTCTAACCACACCTTCATCCATGAAATCAATGTCATATAAAAATTCTAATTGATAGCTTTTATCCATTTGATTAATGCCAGAAAGTCAAGATTAGTCAGAAGACAGGGTGAGAGGAAAAAATATGTCCAATTGTATATGTTACGAGTATCAACATTTTTTTTTCAGAGGAAACCTTACTTCATTTTTTAAATCAAACTTCGTTCAAAATTTTTATTTTTTTTTGACAAATATCCTTTTTTTTTTTTTTTTTAGAACAAATTTTGCCAATTCTGTAAATTGAGTCGCGTTATCATTTTTTTGGATTTTTTTTTTTGATTAAGTAAAATTTACTTTCTTTGGGTAAGTAAAATTTATCAATTTTTTTAATAAAATGTTTCAATTTTTGTAACTTTATTTTTTTTTCGTATTTTATTAGTTGTGTTTTTTTTTTCATAATAGTAACTTTTTGTTAAATTTGTTATCTACGACCTCGAAACCTAGATTTCGATAAACTTAGGTATACAACTCGAAAATTTGGAAAATTTTGATTATAGCGCCCCCTACTCCCTCCTCTTGTCACCAAAAAATTTTTGTTCTCAGATTCGTAATCTACGACCTCGAAAACCTAGATTTCGATGTATAACACGATGTTTTACATGAATTTTAATTTCAGCATCTCCTTCATCCATCTCAATTGCCCTAAATCGATTTTTCGTTGTCAAATTCGTAACCTACCTCTTTTTTCAAGATTATAAATTTCGAGTGTTTTGAGAGGTCTCCTGGCCCACTGTACCTACCAATCTACAGTAGGTACTCGATATTTATCAAAACGCCATCCCTTTTTACTTCAACTTTTAATCGCACAAAAAAGTACCCTGAACTTCATTTCGAGGAAAAAAAATTTACGAATAATAAAATTGAATTAGGAATTAAATAAAATACTCTTTTAAAAAAATACGTATCAAGTATGAAAAAAAAATCGTTGGAAAAGAAAACACTAAAAGATAAATCAATTAACACTATACGTTCCGACAATCCAGCAGCAGTTTTTTTTGTTTTCCAAATCTGCATACAAATGAGTGTCGAAAAATTATACTCGATTAGATTTAAACGCTGTTTTTTATTTTTCCTACAAAACGAAAAACGGTACAGAATTTAATTATGTAATTATATTATTCGCGATGTCTTTTTACCCTCCGGCTAAGTACTTTAACAACTTGTTAGGAAGAAAACATGAAAAAAAAAACACAAAAATAAAACAGCCAACGATAAATTTTAAAAATAACCGGGTAATTTGGTTGAAACACAATCGTCCATAGAATATTATTAGCTTAGGAAGCCTATTTTAGTCACAAGGTGTTACAAAAATTACCAAAATTAATTAGGTTGGTGGGTAAGTACATGTTGGCGTAGGTTGCAAAATTAGGCTATCTCGTTACATTAAATTTGAACAGTCGCGAATATCCATCTTGGAATTTTTTCCATTAAGATAACGAGAAAATTCACCAGAACCGATGTGCTAATTTGAGAAAGAAAATTTTCCGCATAAATCATAACTTCTTCAGGGCTGACGGGAATTTTTTCCAATCGTAAAAATTTGTCATCTCTGAGCAAGAATGCGTAAAATGAGAAAACTTTCGTCATACTTGGAAGAAACACAGAAGAAGAAAAGTACAGAAAAATAACTCGAATCGAAATTTTTATGCAGCATTAATCAAAAAATGGCGAAAAAATGAGAAACGCTCGCTAGGCGAATAAGGGCGAGATAAGGTTGTAATTAATTAAACTGCGCCGCCATAAAACGTACTGTGCTGTATGTAAAATAATAAAAAAATCTCGCTGCGAAGTATCTTTCTACTTTTAACTATTCCCCACTCGAGAATATTTCGTTACTCTTATCGCGTTTCAAGAATTCGCGCGTATTGTTTACAAAACAAGCCACGGAAAAATTATAATTAACGAGGAGAAATTTATCATCCAACGGTACGTTTTGGGACATATTTGCCAAGTCAACGGGGCGGTAAAAAAAGCTCTCAATTTTTACGAGAACATGTCGAGAGACATTCGTTACAAATCGTTTTTTTTTTAGGTAAAGCGTATTACCGAAGTCGGCTTATACTGTATCGATTTTCTCTTATGTAGTGGTATTAAATACTCGTACTTTTCGGTCGGTGTTTCATTAATCGGGTCAGCGTTTTGTCATCTTGTAAAAACACGTCGGCTTAAGAGATAGACAGAAACAGAGCGAAAAAAAATTCAATTTGTTAAAAAAATTTAATATCCGTCAAACAAGAGGCCTGGTCGCCGTCGCATTTGAGAATATTTTTATTTAGTTTTCTCAATCGAATAAAACAATTTAAGCGTTAAAAAAAAAACGTGACTTCAATTCGTTATTCGATTGAGCCGAGCTGACGAATTTCCAAAGCCAAAGTTAAATAAACAAAAACTTGGATACTCCAGAGACATTCGTCGAAAAAGAAGGAAAAAAATACCCTAAACGAATTACAATCATCACCGAGGGGGGTTTTAGCGTAGTCGGGCTCGAAAGTATTTGAAAATTGTTCTTATATGCGTGGCCTAGAAATCCGATCCTTCGAGAAGATTTCTTAATCGGCAATTTAAACTCGGACGTTTCGTTTTTGGCCGTGGTAAGTGGTAAGGGTAGTATTTCGAGTTTACTATTTCTAGACACGTCCGATGGAATTATTTACTCGTGTCAACGAGTCAATTATTAATGGAAAATGATTCGAAGGTGAATTTGTTGGCGATTTATTTACGTTATTCGAGGGTTTGTTGTGGGCAGAGGAGAGGAAAGATTTTACACTACGTTTCATTCGATGTATCGAATGTCTGGTCTTGTAATTTACTCGAAAGAAAGAGCTAAAAATTGAAAAAACTTTTTTCGAAACGTTCTAGGTATCAAATGAAAATTCGAATTTTTTATCGAAATTTTCTCGCAAGAAAACAGGTTTACTGCTTGCTCGGTGTTTAATTTCTCTGTTGGGCTATTCCATACGAAAATGAGACAAAAATAAAGTGGGGTTTCCGATTTCGCTCAATTTTTTTTACGAGTTTTCCTTGATGGCCTGTTCATAAATCACGATCAATTTTTTTCTAATCCTTGGGGGGGGGGGGGCAGCATTGGGTCGTTCGTTCATTTGCTCATGTTCAGTTCACTCATTCGTTCACTTTTTGTTTTTGTTCGGTTCATTTTTGTAAATAGATGGTTCTTTCATTTCGTTCAAGTTTTTTTAAAAAAAGAAACACGTTCAGTTCTTTTTTTCAAACTTTTTCGGTCGTTTCATTCACGTTCATTCATTTTTTTAGTCGTTCACGTTCAGTTCATTTTAGAAAAACTCGTTCGTTCATTTCACTCAGTTAACTGTGAATAAAATTGAGATTCGCCCCCACCCTCTCCGCCAAAAAACTACTTTCTCGGCCTGTTACTTTGGGTCTGTCTATTCTCACACGGAATGAACAACAGAATGATCGAAATATGCGCGATCTCGTTCATTTTTTTCGTCATCATTTTCACTGCTACATTGATCATCTCATTATCTCAGCTGTTACTGCTGTTTGTACCCTTTTCTCAAAATATCAATTTTTTTCAGCTTTAGATTTTTTTTTTATAAAATCAATTTCATTTTTTTTTAACCCCTCCAATAAAATTTTCCCCCACCAAACTCCTTCTTCAAAATTTTTTGTAAGCAATTCTAATTTCAAATAGGTAAACAGAAAATTTGGATTAAAAATCCCGAACACAGTTACAGATCTAGAAGTTGGATTAAAAATTCCAGAACTATGCCACAGACATTAAATTGATTTCAAAATTGAAATCTGGATTACATATTTTGCTTGTTGCAACTGAAAATTATTAAAAACGAAAACTGCAATGATTGCATTGAAATTTAACATAAAAATATAGGCGGGGTATTTTTTCTGGATTTTTGACGTATTTTTTACCTTCAAATACTATAATAAATTTTTCCGAAAAGGTTGCACAGATTGCACACATCACGTTGCAGATAGCGTAAATTCAAAATTAAAAAATATTAAAATTACCTGGTTTGGGCGCAAAACGTAATTCACCGTCAAACGGCTCCAATTTTACAGTTGATACACCGTCATCTTTGCTTATGCTTTTGTCTCGCAACAATGTGGCTGAAATAAATAGAATACTTGTTTAGCACTTACTGTCTGTTTATTTTTTGTTCCAATTTCATATAATCAGCCTACTTTCTAATAATGTTGACTGCCGGCTAGTTGAGGGTTGCGGATTTTCAAAGACATCATGGTCCGTATTTACTCTTCATTTTTTACCTATAGCGGCCTCAATACCATCGGATGGCCTTTTTGAGGAACCAAAATCTAAAAATGAACATATGTACATATAAAACTTTGTTACAAAGGCCTTTATCAGCAGCTTTGCTGGGGGGTGTATGTTACATACCTTCTGCCCATGTTGTGAGATCGAAACATTGAATTTGCTTTTCATTTTCCATTTGGGTTAAATTCTGATTAAAACACCTTTAGATATATGTAGTTTGTCTTTGTTTGAATCACGATTAACGTAAATTTTTTGGTTTATATAGTTCAATGATAAAATTGTCTGATAAGCGGCTGTTTGAAAAACTGTTTCTAATCCATAAAAAATGAAAAAAAAAAAAATTTCATTTGGCGATAACTTCATTACAAAATAAAAGATAACGTCAATTAACGATGTAAAATAAGCTATTTCGCAATAACATGCAAAAAAAACCCTTTTAGATTTGAAAAAAACTGTTACATATACATACAAATCTGATATGATAATGAGAACACGGGCTCACCAAATAAACGTTTTTTTTTTAAATTTTAAATTTTGTGTCCACCTTTTTTTATCGCAGTATGTTTCAATACATACATTGGCGTGGCGTTTATTAAGCATTTTTTTTTCACAGCGTAATGTTCAGGCGATGGCATTGCTTCAATTTTATTCGATACCTACGTAATATTACACTTTAGCATTTCTTCCCACCATCTAGACCAGCAATAGATTCGACCGAATTGCAGAGGTGAATTTACATCAATGAATCTATTTTTCTAATCAAATATCGTTTTTTTTTCCAACAAACTAGATTCCGATCGTATTTTTTTATTCAATAAAACACTGTATATAACTAATTTTTTTTTTTTTTTAAACAGTTTTTATTCTTCAAAATAAAATAACCTTCTTGTTGATTAGAATAGGCGCCTTCCCCGCCTCCTACTTCTTCTTGACGCCTCATATGGGTGATGTCGATGAGATGGTGTAGGCGTTGGTGTGTGATTATGTTGTGGAGTTGCATGGATAATATCCGGTGATGAAGTTCCTGCTTCAGGGTCTGTGTCGTCTTCTATGTAACTGTCTCCCTCATCATGATGATCTTCTTCATCATCATCTTCTTCTTCTTCTTTTTCTTCTACATCTTCTTCTTCTTCTTCTTCTGAGGTATCAGGTAGCCCCCTCGGTGGCATTGGGCGTACTACGCAAATTGGTTTAATTTTCAAGGTCCTAACATCGAAGTGCACTGTAACAATGAAAAAAAAAAAGACAAAATCAGTTTTTTGAAAAAATATCGAGGAAAAAACATCTAACATTGAATTAAAATAATATATTTCTTACCTTTTGGTGACATTTCAAGTATTTGCACATCAGAATCAGAGGATTCAGACAATTCTGAAGATAAGACTATAACACTATTATCCATATTGGAATTTTTTAAATATTCTTTAACAAAATAAACGTCTTCACTTTCCAAACCCATTTTATTAAACTTTAAGCTTATAATAAAACGTTTTATATTGTTTGACCAGTAAATTTCATTTGGTTTGTTAATGATAATATTTTTTACATTATGTCAAGGATTTTTACTTCCCGCCAATTTTTGTAATTATTTTTTGAAAGCTCTCTCACACTCTATCTCTCTTTCTCCTATTCATACACCAATTCATCAAACAATTGATTTTACTGTATATCTTTTCACCTCTTGATTAGATTGTAGTGTATTGTTCCGTCTGCTTAATTACATTTTAACCTTATCTCCGCGCTAACTGTGTGTAAAATTGCGGTTAATATCGCCACACATAGGCAACGTGTAAGTATGTATTTCAAATATATACGTTAACTGATTATTTGATCCAACCAATACAAAGTCAATGTGCTATGTTTTACTATTTCCTTCATTGACAATTTCGCGTCATCAATCCACTCAACTCGTACTCTGCGGATGTTTTTTACCCCTTTCATCATACGTGGGCAGCGGCGGGTACAAGTAGCGTAGTCAGGGGAGCGGTGGGTACAAGTAGCGTGGTTAGGGGGCGGCGGCGGCGGGTACTGAGGGCTTCCAACTCCAATAAAACAACATCGCGAAGCCCATATTACACACTTTTCGTCAGTTTTTTGATTTTTTCTACGACTTTTTTCATCCGAGGTGCCCATATTCAACCAATTAATCGCCTTTTCAACTACTTTCTGGCTTTTCCCCATTTTTTTTACCTTTTTTCTAAAAAAACGTACCTACCCTTAAACCCTAGTGGTTAAAACACTACGTCTAAACAGTACGTTGCCTCAACAACCTTTTTTCAAGGCCAAAGAGGCATTTTAGCGTCAAAATGGGTTTGCTCAAGGTCAAATGTGACGTCATCTGACGCTAAAGTGAAAAAAAAATATCAGAATAGCGTCAAAACACGACCTTCAAACTTCAAAACCTAACTTCACTTGACGCTTAAGGCCTAAAAAATGACGCTAAACTGTATTACTTACTACTAGGCACAAAACAAAAATTTGGGAAAAAATTTTTCGACGTCAAGATGCCAATTTTTACACCTTGAATAAGCCAACATGTTAGTTAAAAATTAATGAAAAATTGATTTCTTGTTAAAATAAAAAATATAATTTGAAATTTCAAAAATTGACGCGATTGAAAATCAAATTCTCTACTTTTCGCTAAATTTTTTCTAAACAAAAAAAAAATTATATCTCTGCATTTGACTGCTTAATCCACGTGTAACCAAAGTGGTGGAAAATAATTTCCACACGTTCTGCGCTTAATAAAGTTGAAGTATTTTCGTGAACTAAGAACTATTCTCCCTCTCCTTCTCAGTCCATCATTAAATACATCTGAAAGTCAATAAATTCGACATTTTCGACATATAATCTCGACGTTGAATTTTTTTAATTTGCAAATTCCATAAATAGATTGACTGCAGTAGGAGTAGGAAAACTTGTATGGCTACTTTATCCGTATTATGGCCAATAAAGAGACAAGTTTAGAATCCCATGCACACATTGATACAACTATATAATACCCGAACTCCATTAATAAAAATGGACATCACAAGGGTGGAAATTTTTTTACAACATCGTAAAATTTTTCATATCGAAAGGTTGGCGTTCGTTTTCCGGCAAGAATATTAAACGTAGCTGTACGTTACACAATTCGGAAGATATCACACCAATCGACGTTACAAGCTATAAAAAATTTATACATTTATTTGCAAAACATATCGATGGTGTTTTTTTTTCGCCTGGAGAAATATCCAACCGCATCAGCGATATTTTAACTATTGCTAAATGGAGTGTAATATTTTTGCCACTGCGTGTAAACATTTTGGCCCAACGTAATGTAAAAGCAAGGCAACCCCATATTGCAGAAAAATTTATCGCTCGGGGTTCCAGTTTCGTTCGCTTCCTCGATGGCGAACGTGTAAGATGAGAATTACCGAGCCAAGTTTGTTTTGGATTTATCGTTATTAAACCGTGTTTATTGGTGTGATTGTATAACATTTTAATACCTCCGCCCCTTTGCTCAGATCGCCTTGATACTTTAATTAAGCCGCACTATGCGTTGTTCTGTTGTTTATCTCCATATTGCCACAATGGGTTTGTTTACTACGTGTATATCTAAATTCTACATTGTACGGATCGCCCGAGAATGTTCTTTGTGATCCGGCTAAATTCAGATTAATGGAAACTGCTCGTATTAAAAAGATTTTCTGTTCTGTAGTTTATCCCTGAGGCGACTTTTTGGCCGATATGGGCCGAAATCTCGGTGCGGTTTTGTTGTGGAATACGAGTAGATGAATAATGTGAATTGAGGTTTCGAGGTGGTCAACCGAATATTTTTTCTGGGTCATAAATTATGATAAAATTGGGATACCTGGGTATTTATTTTTAGAACTGTCCTTTTTCCGTACATTATGCGGTTATTGTCGTGTTGATTTAAAAATGAAGTGACGTTCGAAATGTATATGTTATTAAATAATAACAGGTAATTGATGAGATGGAATTTATCCAGAAAATTATGAACGACGATTTTCCGACCTTGGCTGTTCATTCCTTTTTCAGAGCCCTTTTCTGGACATGTTTGCTAAAATGAAAAAAAAGCACAATGCGCATTACGTAAAAAAATCTCAAAATCTCAAACATTTTTTAGAATTATTTTCTTGGCAAATTTTTTAAACATTTTTTTTCAAATTTTTGATCCATTTTTTCAATTTTTCTCTCAATTTTATTAGAATTATTTTCGCTGAATTTGTTCAAATTTATTTTTCCTTGTAGCGGGAGCAAAGTGCTACTTTTCCTCCCTCTCGCGAAACGCTCGAGTGTTTAAATTCGCGCTTTTCTCCCGCAATAAGAAAAAATATCGTTCAGAACTCGAAGAAAAAACAATTTTTGACTCATGTGAATTGTTAGGTTCCCTCGTATCGCTTCGCTTGTGCCTCAAACTTCACACTTGTTAAAAATTTGTTTTCGCTCCCTCGTTGTGAAATATACCTACTATTTCCAATTTTTTAAAACTTTTATTCTAAATTTTTCAAGTTTTTTTGTTTCCTATTTTTTTAAATTGCTTTTTTTGAATTTTTTTTAAAAAAATTGCATTTTGATGGGAAATATTATTTTTAAAAATTCCGAGTTGTCAGATTTCAAGGATAATTTTGAATTTACCCGGCGTGCAAGAAAAACAGAATTATTCTGCCTTTTTCTGTTCGTTTCTGCTCGTTTCTGCCGAATTCTGTTTTTTCTGCTCCTCAATGCGCGATGCACGAAAGAGTGTCAAAAAAGGTACGGTTAACGCGCATTAGGGGTCAAAATGAGCAAAAAGTGAGAATTTCCACTCTTTCCTGTTGATTTTTCTGTTTTTTTCATTGTACCTAGTTAATACACACACCTGCGTCCCACTTCAATTTTTTCAATTTTTTATCCCTCAGGGTGGTGGGGAGAGGATGAAATTTTGAAAAAAATTCATGAGACAGATTTATATTTCTCCTACTCACTTTTGATGTACCTAAACCCATTTTTCCCCTAATAATTTTTTTCTGCTTCCCCCCCCCCCCCCAACGACGTGAAAAGGAACGATTTTACTGCCTAAAATGATTAAAATTCTCTCAAACTGGAAAATCTTATACTTGGGTACCTAGTTCAAAAGAAAATTTACCAACCTACATTCATAATTTTTAGAAACGGGGCTCTGGCTAAAATGAATGACAGCGACAAAGAACAGGGCCAATTTTCTACAAAGGTAAACTATTGCTGTAATTTTAATTGAAAAATTTTCAAATCTTGACCTTTTTTTAAAAAGGATAAATTTCAGTTTAAAGCAGAAAAAAATGGGAAAATTGCATTATTATTTTTTTAATCTGAAAAATCACAAAATATCAGATTTTATTTGAAATTTTCCAACTTCTCTTCCAATAATTTAATGATTCGACTTCGGAATGTCCATGTTGTTGATGTAGAAATAGGTAGGTAACTGGGCAAGGTGTCAAATTGAACCCCAGACATGAAAGCAAAAAATCTCGTTCTTTACCTCACATTCCTTTTTTCATTTGATTTTTTTATGTTGAAAGGAAAATTTTTCCCTTTTTTTTTTTTTTTTTTTTTGAAAAATCAATGGAATGGTTGAAAAACGCCCTGTCTTATAGTCTTGTTTTCCCATTACGAAATTTTTTAGACATCTTGCAAATCTAAATTTTAATAAAAATAACCAAAAGAAGGGTTGTTTCGCTTTTGCGCAACTTTGGTTCTATTCCACGCTCCGCATAAACGAAAATTTTAGTTTCAACTTTTAAGTGAAAAGCTGAAAATTGAAACTATTTCCAAGTAAATAACAAAAGATAGAACATTTCTGCGGAGCGTATTTGGAATCCTTACTTAGAAAGTGGTCATGGTAGAAAATACGGCGCTCTGATTGGCTGTTTTTATATGCGCTCGCGTTATCACCCTTATCAAAACATCGGAACTTAACAGTTGAACTTGAAATAAAAATAACAAATTTTGAATTCTTAATATTATTCATCCTTTTTCGAGTACCATTCAATCATTTTTTGTATTACTAAATACTTGAAGAATTATAAAATGTCTACACCTCAAACATTGAATAATGAATATCGTTTCCACAGTTTGAGAATGATGAACAAAAATCTGCTGTGCAATTTTCATTGAAGAATTACACTCTTCAGGCAATTATTAAAATGAATAAATCGATGTTTGGTCAAGTGAGTTGCATTTGAAAACTGATTCGAATATGTAGAAAATTTGATAATAGATCAAATATAAGAAAGTTATTCTCAATAAACGTTTGTATTTCTACTTAATTAATATCTATGAGGCATATATTTTAATTAACTGAACCCGTTTAATCAAAGATCAATTTCACTAATTTGAATGCAATATAAAAATGTCCAAATCTTTTCCTTTCTTGTGATAAATTTTCAGTTTCCAAATTCTTCAATGAAAACTATGCGACAAATGTTTGTTGATTGTTCTTAAATTTTGTGTAGTAATGATCTCTAAATTCTCTAATGTTTGAAGTAAACAGTTTACTAATTATTAATTCGTAATTTCATGAAATGAAATTCGAATTTCGTTTCAACTTCTAAGTTCTATATCTGAAAGTTCCGATGTTTTGATGAGTGATAACGCGAGCGCATTTTAAAACAGCCAATCAGAGGGCCGTATTTTCTACCATGACCACTTTCCAAGTAAGGATTCCAAATACGCTTCTGCGGAGCAGTTCAAATTCTCTTTTTCGTAAGTTCGAGTTTTTAGAACAAATTTATTTTACAATTTTTTCATTTTTTTTTCAACAATAAATTCACGTAAGCACATCTTTTAATTTTGAATTTAAAATGTAAATTGTAAAGTTGAGTTTTTCGATTTTTTAAAAATATGATTTGGTTATTCGAGATGGAGGAACTTTTAAGGTGTTCGGAAATCCTAAGCATTCGACTTCTTCAACTCTAACGAACCTCCTTCGAAAATTTGAATTATCTTCGCCAACCAATTTCAAAAATGGTCTGAAAAATCTAAAAAAAAAAAGTTTCGTATTTCAAAAGTAAACATCCGAATTTCGATACGATCGTTGCTACGAAAATGAAAAATAAAAATCATTTTATTGCTGCTGGAAAGTTTGAAGACCTGAAAAAATATGTGTAAAAGTATATGTCGTATAAAATGTAATCGAATGTCATTTGTTGAAACAGGCGCGAAAAATTCCATTACGAAATTGACATTTTTTTCTAGAAATTGCACAAATTCAAGTTACGAATCGAGCTACAAATACGTATAATCGAAAGTTACGAGTATTTTGACCGGCTGTCAATTGATATATAGATATGAAGGCAATAACATCTCGTTTGTTTTATATTTTTATGATTTCAAACTCGGCCGTTTTGTTATCACAGTTGACAATTTGGGCATCATTTTCATTTTTTAAATAATAATAATAAAAAATTACACTTATAGGGATGAAAAATTATGCCATCTGAAGTGAGTATCACATCACTCTGTTATAGTACTTTTAATAAGATCATGAATTAAAATAGCCCAATCCGACTTTCGACCCATCTTATTACAAATTATCTCCATTTAGAGTGAAAATAACCTCTTTCTTGATATGTTCAGGTACCTAAAATTTATTCAAATTATTCTCACCATTTCTCGTATTTCTTCCTTTATCAATTTCGCTCTCGGGGGCATTGTCTATCCATTTTTTTAATGCAAGTAAATTTTTAAAAATTTAAATAGAAAATAAAAAATCACGATAGGGCGAATACTTGGGTATAATATTCAATTTAAATTTTATCCTAAAGGTGAATTAAATTATTTCGTGCTTTTTACGAAAAGCTATAAGAAAAGTTATTTTTTATTCAGAATTTCGGGCCAATGGAAAATTACCTCGAATTTTTGCTATAAAACGTGAAATTGAAAAAAAAAGTGGTAAATTTCATTATCTTCATAAATGGAATGTATAAAATGATGGAATTTATCGCCGAGTAATATGTAAGGAGTCTGATTTTTTTGAGAAATCGCTTTATTTTCTCCATTTAAATAGGTAGAGGTGCCTATTTCGCAATTTAACAATTTTTTATCCCCCCCTCCCCATACACGAACAGCTAAAAATGATATTTTTACATCGGATAATTTTTCTGGAAACGAGCTATTTTAAGAAATAAAATCTGTCCATAGAACAACCTGGTGCGGTGTTTCTCAAACTAAATCTCCGCTGAATTTAACTCATAAGCTGATTATAAATTTCAAAACGACAGACTGAACTATTTTAAAGGAATACGTACCTATATACGATGAAAATTACTTATCATTGTTGTTAAGTAGATTACATCAAGTATACCTATTTGTTGTTTTGCTATATCATATTAAGTAGGTATACCTACTTATATGTACTTTGTCTCTAAAGAAAACAAAAAAAAAATTTCGCCCACTTTTCTTGAAAATTCACTCTATTTTCGTTTTGAAATACTACAGCTGTTCGTACTTACCTATCTAGCGTTAATTTGGACTTGGAAATTTTCGTTTCCTGCTCAAGCAAACGTAAAGAATTTCCAGTCGAAGGAATTATTCTTACACGAGGCTTAGAAATTACACAATTTTGGGGGGAAAAACCTCGACAAAAAATACTAACGACATTTTACACCGAAGTAAAAAAAAGGGGGAACCCTAATAACAAAACATTTACGTTGCTTTTTTTCTCAACTTGAAGATCACTGAACCCATATAATAAGAATCGTGCCTCGTATGAAGGTATAAATCTTCGGTGAGCAGACAAACGTCTTTGAAAAAGCAGCGAACTTTCGTATATTATTCGGTTGCGGCGCGGTATGTTAAATGGTTTTTCTCTATTTACCAATCTCGCCAAAGCGTAGGTATTAGAATAGCGGATAATTTATTTAATGCGAAACTCACGAAATGAGCAACGGTTTGTCATTTAAGGTTTCTTTTTTGGCACAGTGGCACTGAAGGTGGCAGCCAGACTCGTTTCTATTTGTCATGTGTCACTTTGGACCACTCAACGTGAAACATTTTGGGGTTAGGTTCAGGTAAACTCGAAACAAGATCGTGTTTGAGGGAAATTAAGAAAACTACATACGAAGGTTTTAAATTGACCAAATTTACCCGCTTTACAGACGTGCTGAATCTTTTTCCAGCGTTGGGAAAGCAATATCCTTGGGTTGTTTCGTTTCGACCCTTTTTTTCTTTCCTTTTTAAATGGAAAGAATATTGAATTTAAGGTGTTGCTTTTTCGGTACCATTCAAGCACCGTGTTGAGTTACTTCGAGACCCGAAACGTTTCAAATTGTCTGCCATTTAATTAAAAATTCTTATCTTAATGAATTTGGAAATTGATGCGATCCAATAAAATGAACTTTTCGATGGTCTCAAAACGCCTCGGGAGTTTTCCTCGCCGTAATCATTTTTTTCACCTGTATAACTCGAACTTGATATTTTTAATGGTCCATTAAAAACCCAGCCGAGTTTCGGTTTTTAAGAAGAAAAAAATCGTGAAAGTTGAACTGCCGTAAAATGTCGACCATTGGGTCGTTAATACGAGGTAAAAAGTCGCCGCTGGTTCCTTTCTTTTTTCAATTCCCAAAAGGCTCCGATACGTGTAGCCATTTCGGGTCATCTATTTTTCCAAATGTCTCAATAAACAAAAACAGAACCAAGAAAATGATGCGATAAAAAATATTCTTCGTGAGATTTCTGATAAAAAAAAAAAGGTTCTGGTAGAAATTCACTCAAAGGTTGTAGTTAAAATGTTATGAGGTGGGGTAATTTGTTTCATAAGAGTTTTCCTCCACTATATTCTGTATTAAATTATTGATAACTCGTTCGATATGCGAGATGGGAAAAATTTGCATGTATGTATCTAATTTAGGAATAGAAATGTATTCGGTTTTGTAAAATTGGTTTTGTGAATCGTTCGCGTACCTTGAATATTTAAGCAGTTTTCGAAGAATTGAAATTTCACCATTTTTTGGCATCCACGTAGATTTCCACAAATTCAAATCTTACCGCTGCATTATTTCTGCAAAATTTAACTGAGGCCATACAAAATATTTTGAAAAATTTTACAATTTCAGAAGTAAAAAAATATGTTTTTTTTGGTGATTTTTAAATCTCTCGTAGAAAATTGAAAAAATAAATGAAATGTTTTTCCCATCACTGGACGGGCAGGAATGAAATCAAAATATTTTATTTTAGAATGAATCTTGAGGATTTTTGTATTTTTTAAGACACGTGGTTAGGTTTTTGACTGGAATAAAATTCAGGTACCTGAACTTAATTTTTAGAGCTTTTTTTTCATAGAATTCATGCAAAGTTCTTCGTAGCTTTTTTGCAGAACCCTACAGCCATTATTATTTGCAGAATACATGCAGATATTTTTTTAGAATCCACACAGCATTTTTTGCAGAATTTTCATAGAATTTGAACAGGATTTTTGCAGAATATTGGCAGGATTTGTGCAGGATTTTTTGCAGAATATATGCAACAATTTTGGTTTGAATTCAGGCAAAATTTTGATTGATTTCATGAAGAATTTTTCATCAATTCATCTAGCATAATTTTTGAAGAGTTCATACCGCATTTTTTCGCAGAATTTTTCAAGAATTCATGCTGCTTTTTTTTCAAACTTCACATAGAATTTTTATAAAATCCCAGAAAGATTTTTTTTTTTTTACAAAATTTTTGCAGAATTTATGCAGAATTATTTGTAGCATTTTGCATTTTTACAGAATTCAAGCAGGACATTGACAAAATTTTTGTAGAATTCATGCAAAATTTTTTGAAGAATTCATGTAGCGATTTTTGTAGAATTAAGGCAGAATTTCGATCGAATTCATGCATTTTTTTTTAAAATAATTCACATAGTATCATTTTTGCGGAATTTATGCCACATTTTTTGCAAAATTCATGCAGAAATTTTTGGTAAAATTCGCGAAGCTTTTTTTGCAAATTTTTTACAAAATTCAGACAGAATTTTTTTTGCAGAATTTTCATAGAATTCGAACAGGATTTTGCAGAATATTTGTAGAATTCAGACAGAATATCGATTGAATCCACGCAGAATTTTTTCAAAATTCACATACCATCATTTTTGCAGGATAGGAACATGACGCATTTTTTGCAGAATTTATACAACAATTTTGGTTTGAATTCAGGCAAAATTTTGATTGAATTCATGCAGAATTTTTCAACAATTCATCTAGCATAATTTTTGAAGAGTTCATACCGCATTTTTCGAAAAATTTTTCAAGAATTCATGCTGCATTTTTTTTTCTTAATTTCACTCAGAATTTTTATAAAATCCCAGAAGGATTTTTTTTTACAAAATTTTTGCAGAATTTATGCAGCATTATTTGCAGCATTTTCATTTTCACAGAATTCGAGCAGGACATTAACAAAATTTTTGTAGAATTCAGGCAGAATTTCGATCGAATTCATGCAATTTTTTTTTCATAATTCACATAGCATCATTTTTGTGGAATTTATGCCACATTTTTTGCAAAATTCATGCAGAATTTTTTTGCAAAATTCATGCAGAAATTTTTGTTAAAATTCGCGAAGCTTTTTTGCAAATTTTTTACAAAATTCAGACAGAATTTTTTTGCAGAATTGTCATAGAATTATTCGAACAGGATTTTTGCAGAATATTTGTAGAATTCAGACAGAATTTCGATTGAATCCATGCAGAATTTTTTCAAAATTTACGTACCATCATTTTTGCGGGATAGGAACATACCGCATTTTTTGCAGAATTTATGCAACAATTTTTGTTGAATTCCTGCAGATTTTTTTTAAAGTTAACATAGCATCATTTTTGCAGAATTCTTACAGGATTTTTGTGAAATCCACGAAGGCATTTTTGTAATTTTTTTTACAGAATTCGTGCTGCATTGTTTGTAAAATTTTCACAGAATTCGAACAGAACGGCCGGATATTAGCAGAATTTTTGTAGAATTAATGTAGAACTTTTGTAGACTTCACACAACATTTTTTGCAGAATTTGGGCAAAATTTACTCTCAGAATTCACGTAGAATTTATGTAGCATTTTTTTGTTTAATTCATAGAGAATTTTTGAAGAGTTCACAACTTTTTTTGCAGCATTTAGGCAGAATTTGAGCAAAATTTTTGAAGAATTTATGCAAATATTTTGCAGAAGTTTTGTTGAATTCATTTACATACCTACACCTACAACAAAAAAAAAAAAAAGAGAGAAAGAAAAACGCAGTTTTTTTTCAAGGTACCTCTACCTATCAATAATTTTAACCATTTTTTTTTTTTTTTGAAAAAAAAAGTTCGATTCGTGATTTTACCCCATTTTTTAAGAGATAAGTCTCCTCAAAAGTGCAATAAAAACTTATAAATGGAACTTTTTTCAAAAAAAAAATGGTTAAAATGTTGACATTCTGAAGAAAAACTGCGAAGTTGACAATCTATTCCATTCATTGAAATTTTTATTCAACTGCCAGAGGAAAAAATACAAATTGAGGTACCTATTTTTTGTACCTTCTAATTTTCTAAAATTTTCAATCGAAATAACATCTGATCACTATTAAGATCTGTATGAATTTTTCGAAATTTGGGACACATAATTCTTTTAGACTTCTTTTCAACGAACATTAATCCAACCTACTGACTTCATAATTTTTTTCTACAAATTTAAAAATCTCTATTTTACTCCCCTGCTTGAACGTTTTAAATGAATCCCAAATCTCAAACTAACCTAACTCAGGCTCAAATTTCAAAACGATTCGTAAGCCTATCGTAGAAAAACACATTCTTGTAATTTCTCGAGAGACCGAAGCAAAAAATTAAAATTTTAAAAGAATATTCAATACATTTGCAATTGAATTTATCTACCCACGTAGATACTTCCAAGTTCCAACGTACAAAAAAATTGCCATAATAAAATTTACGAAACAGCCGGTGATATTTACGACCTCATCGTTAATCACAAAAAAATATTCGAATGTTGAGCTCGAGGATAAACTGCGATGACAGCATAACATAACGGCGCAACTTCTTCAACTTTCGTGCTCTGTTTCAACTACACAATGCAACGGTTAAACGTGAATTTTCATTACGAATTCTATGTGTTTGATAATTCCACCGTTATAGACGTCGACCTAAGTGAAATTTTCTAAAAAATTACACGTGCCGGGGCATTTATCCTTGAAGATTTACTACCATTGTTTAATAGGCATTTAAACGTAGCAATGCTGGTGTATAATTCATTTACCCCAAACATACTTTAACCAATATCTCTGCTTGGTAATTACTTTTATCGTGATTTTTAACGACAAAACGATCCGAATAAGTAAGTGTATGAAAAGCTATACGTGTATCGACGTACAACCTCGAATACCATTTTTAAACGTTTCAAAAGCCTTTTATTTTTAATGATAAAAGTTATAGGTACATTTCGTAAAAAATTTCCTCGCTGTAAGAAATTAGATTTTAATATATTTTTTGCTGCGCAGTACCTACCTTCACCCAGATATTCCTGCCTATTCGTTGGAATAAATTGAAAAATCGATTTTCATTTGCCCACCGATGATAAAGGTGCAAATAGTAAAAATAAAGATAAGATATGGTTCGATTCACCCTTTTGGTCAAATGTAATAATGAAAGTTATAGAATAGAGCTAGTCTACCATCATTAAATCATTTCGCACATTAACATCAAAATGGGTCAGAAAAATGCTCGCTGAATCTGTTCGGTGGCAACCCATCAATGGATTTTTTTCAACGAACGTTGCCATTCGAAAAGTTACCAGATTTATGGCCAAGATAGGCATCGAATAAACGAAATAATTTTTCATTTCGAATAAAAAGATTCGCCGGATTGATTTTAAATATACCAGCGAAATATCGCAGGTGATCCGTTCAAGGTCAAGGGTACCCCGAGAATTGTAATTTTAACCAAACAGAAAAAAATTTAATATTTATCTAAGCTCGAATCCAAAAGTTATCCCCAAAATCTTATTTTCTTCGCTGAGTTTCAGTTTCGCAGCTGTCCCTTTCCTGTTTACTTTTTTTTTCGTATCGATATATCATTTAAATTTACGGCTTAGGCGGTTTGAAATTCGGTTTTTTTATCCTCCCGATTAGTATTAGATTTAAAATTTATTACCGATATGGGTTCGTGAAAAACTCAAAAAGGCGTTTCGAAAGGGTTCGGTGATCTTAACGCGAACCGGGGTCATTAACATGCCATCCAGTGAAATATTAACGTATCAATATGTCGCGAACGAAAGCCAGAGAAAAATACATGTTCATGTGAATAATAATTCGTAATGGATGGAAATTCGTGAAAAGTTCGCTTCCTTATTCGTTCGTCGGTCGAACTTCATTGTGACGTGGTATTTCAACGTTGTCCTTTTTTTTTCCACCGCGAGACTACATGTATTCGAGAGTAAAAAATACATATTCTCGTTTCGTTGGTTTTATTAAAAATTTTCTTGCGGTGAACTCGTTATGAGAGCAAATATTTTTTCGACTAAGACGCGCGTTATGTAAATTTTACTTCGGTGAGGACTCCAGATGCCTTATATCGTCTCGAGTATTTCATTTTACATATTTTTATCTATGAATTTTATAGTACTCTGCGTGATGTAGTACGAAGGTAATCCTTTTTTAATTTTTAAAGCAATTTTTAACAGCTCCAAGGTGAGAGATCGAATCAGACGTGTGCAGATGGTGAAACGAAATTTTTCTGCGGAATTTTAATAATCCGCTGAGATGAAAAATATGCCAAAATGGAAGTCAGTAGGTCGACAGGTTGTGTTTTTACGAAAATTGAAATCTAGAAATATGACCGTTTTTTCCTTCACTTTGGCGCATTGGCTCATCCAGAAATTAATTAAGGGAACGGCTGAAATTTGGGGGAAATAGGGGAGAGGGGGTCGAATTTCTAATTAGTCATTTTTCACTGCTTTTTCAGTCGAAAATCGTTAATTTTTTCTGACAAATTGGGAATTTATTGAGGAATCGGTAATTTTTGACTGAAAAATTAGCCAAAAATTATCAAAAATAAAATGATTAAAATACCGCTCGAGGGTGAAAATTTTTCCGAAAAAATACTGTTTGAAAAGCAAAAAAATGTCATTTTTAAATATCTTTGCTATTTTTTTTTCAAGATAATGGGGAGGGGTCTGGTAACGGCTGAGAGGAAAATAGGGGGAGGGGGTCGAATTTCAATTTAGTCATTTTTCACTGCTTTTTCAGTCAAAAATCATCAATTTTTTCTGGCAAATAGGAAATTTATTGAGGATCAGTAATTTTTGACTGAAAAATTAGTCAAAAATTATCAAAAATAAAATGATTAAAATATTGCTCGAGGATGAAAATTTTTCGAAAAAATACTGTTTGAAAAGCAAAGAAAATGTCATTCTTAAATATCTTTGCAATATTTTTTTTTTCAAGCTTAAGGGGAGGGCTCGAGCCTACAGAGCCCCCCTGAGTGGGTCTATGCTCTGGCGGTTTGAAAATTTCATTGCATGATGCAGATGTAGATGTAGAATATGAAATTCAGTGATATGGACATAGCAAGAAAAAAAGTCAAACAAGTGGACTTTTGTGATCAAAAAATCATTGGATATCTGATTTTGAAAAAATTTCAAAATATACCTATATCCACGAATTTTGCAATTTTTTCAAATAATTTACTCTCGAAATCGGTAATTTTGTTCTTTATAGTACAAATTTTTGAAAAACCTGTTTTGAAATTTGAAAAATCGTTGGAGATGAATTGTTGAATTATTGTATATTTTTAAAACTGGTAATACTCTGAGCTTCAGGGTGGATACGAAGGAGGTAATTACATAGAAGATACAAACTTATCACATTACACCCAACGTAACCTCAGTAGGTAGCTACGCTAGCTAGGAACCGAAGATGAAGTCTTTGGTGTCGAAACGTCTACCCACGAGTGTGTTTTTTTATGAATGACTTCGTCAAGTTTTACAGTTTTTATTTTTTTCATTTCAAAAAAATTCTTTCAAAGATCTCGCAACCTTTTTTCAAAATTTTCTTCGTCCAAACTATTTTTTTAAATTCCAAAAGTTGTATTAAAAAGTAAAACAAGCGAAGCAAAATTTTAGGTTCTCTCCCATTTTTCCAATGTTCTCTAATTGACTAAACCGAATCTTCGAATAAAATTACGAAAAAAATTATTCCCCAATCTATTTTTACTCATGAAATTTTTTGAGAGTTGTATGTACCTAGTTAATGCTGATACAAAAAATACCGAAAATTTCCCATTGGAGTTTCTTCGTTGATAAAATACAGAGACTGATTATAATCTTGAGAAAGAGAAAACATAATCATTTCAAAAAAAAAAAAGAATTTTTTATTCAAACATAATCGGGAATTTTACAAAAAATATTATAGTTACCTTACCTATTTTCTTTCAATTTGTAAAAAAAAATTGTTTTCACGAAGGGTTTGAGATTTGCAGTGGTGAAAAGAGGTAGGGAATATTTCACCAAAAAATTTGGTGCTTTAAAAAAAAAATCATCAAATTCTGAAAATTGAAGAGTATGTGCCTGACTTTGTTTGAAACATAAAAGAGTACCTAAGAGTTGTGAAGACGAAGTAGAAAAAATATCTGACCAAGACTCATAATTCTCTTTTTACAAACCTCAAGGAATTTTTCATACCTCTTCACGTCTTTTCTTTTCCATTTTTTTTTTGACAGAAAGAACGACAATTTTTTTAACGATTAAATGGCCATTTTTTGAGAATTCTTGGAATACTTTTTGACTCTGCCTTTATGTTCAAATTTCGTTCACAGGATTTCAAAGTTGTAGTGGTAGATTTAGTATCTACACTGTGGCAACACTGAATCGGCTATTTGGCTTACCTATGTCACTTCCAGATTGTTGTTCTGTGTAGTGAAGTTAGCTGTTATGTTTTGTGCCTAATTTCTAAGTAAAAATATTTCAAGATGTTACTTTTTTGTTTTTAAGTAATTAAATTGTACTTTCTAATACTGTCTTGTTTGAAGTGATTAATTTGCGGATCCAGGAGGCATTAGGGAGTTACTATGATGCTGTGGGAAGTGTTTACTTTCCCCCCGCAACATTTTTGGCGCCCGAACATCTCTACTCATCAATAAAGGTGTTACGTTCCTCAAGAATGAAGAATAATTCCATTACAAGGAGGTACGTTCAACTTTAGATAAAAAACAACTCCAGAAAAAGGTGATACTTCCAGTTTTAAGGTGTTACTGTCCATAGCTGTCAATGGGCAAAAAGCTACCTAAGCTGAAGAAAAATTCATCTTTATTCATCTACAAAGCTGGTACGATCTTCAAGAATGATGTATAATTCCATTAAAAGAAGGTATGTTCCAGTGTAGATTAAAATTCCAGCAAACTTTCCAAGTGCTGAAGCAAGGTACAAAAGGTCACCTTGACAACAAGCTACAGAGGAGTTAAGACTGTGCATTTCAACTCTTCAGTCATCTATAGGAAGAAGACTGCTACAGCAGCGCCACCATCCCTAGTGGAAAGTTTTGGAACTAGTCAACTTTCTGCAACTAGCGCTCCTATAGGTGAAAAAATCAACAAGTAAATGTACACAAACTGGCTCTTATCTACAAACTGGTATCAAAATTGTACATTCGTTTTGATTTTCAATTTGTTGATTAATTTTCATTTTTTTTGAAAATAAACTTTATAAGAATTAATTAAAAGACATTCCGCGATTTTTTTTTGCGATTTAATTAATTTTTTGGAATTTATTGATTGAAATAAATTCTGTTTTCGTAATTTATGAGTAATCCTGTGTCACCTGATGCAGATTCACCAGTGACGTTTCAAGGTGCAGTTACCAACGTACAAACTGCATTGCTTGAATTATCAGTGTTACTGACACCTGAAAAAAGTGCTCAAAGTCCATCAACGCCCAGGAAGAATCCAAAATTCCTTGCTCAACGTATCAGAAGCAGAGCTACTGGCCACTCAACCGATTCTATTGGTGAATTTGAATCAATTCCTGTAATTTCAGACGAAGTATTCACAATGACGAACGGATCAGGCAGTGCCACTTCTGTTGAGAAAACTCAAGAGCAAAAGGCGATGGAGGAAGCATGTAAACAACTAAAAGCTGCAAATACGAAGATTACTCAACTACAAGCAACAGTAGATACATTTACACAGAATAATATTGCGTTAAACACAGCTGTGAACAATATGTTGCTGAAATATACTGATATGCAAGCTACCGTGAACGATTTGAGTACCAAACTAGGTGATATTGAACGTCAATTACGTACAGAGTTGGAGAATCGTTTAGGACCTGACCAGTTTCAAACAAAACTCAACGATGCGATACAAGGTGTTACGGTACAGCTGAATAATGATTTAAAAACTCAATTTGAGCAATGGTCAACTCAAATAATGAATGCTGTTGATGAACGACTACGAAATGCTGGTTATGAAGACAACGGTTCTACCAGAAGTGTTTCTACACACAGAACAAACCATACTCACAATACCATACCAACAGTACGGTCGTGTCAGGCAATAGCGAATGAAGCGTACAACAACCAACACCATCAACACAGACACATGCCTCATGCGTATAAACGTTCAACCACCGAAGTAATGAAGATTGTAAAAGCCAGTGGTATCGAATTCAACGAGAAAACGATATACCACCCCCATGCCCACCTCGATGCTTTTGAGTCATTAACCAGTGACCTTGATGATCGCGAAAAAGCAGTCGCTTATTTGAGTACAATCAGCACATCGGGTGAAACGGGTAAATGGAGGAGAAAGGCGGTACATATTACTTCATATACTCAAATGCGTACGGATTTCCTTACTGCTTTTTGGAATCAACGTGCTCAAGAAAAAGCATTCGAATATTTCCGGACAACAGCGAACGCCAATCCCAAAATTCTCTTGGATATTGCAAATATGATTCAAGAATGGGGAACTACATTTGCGAACTTGGACATTATCGGTCAATCGCAAGGTGTACGGTGTATGTATTTAAAACTACCCACCCATATCCGTGATAAAATCGAATTTAAAACTTTGCAGTCTGCCGACGACATTGTTCAGCGAGTCACCGAGCTTAATAACGAGATGCCGCCTGAAAGCGATGAAATCGTTATGTGTGGTCAACAAGCCAAAAAGCAAAATGGAGGTGAACACAAAAACACCAAAAATCCGCACAATGGCAAGCAGACTGAACGATCAAAGAACTTCAAAAACAACAAATGGTATAATAAATCAGACGCCACGCAGAAAGGTGATAACAATACAAAACCAAGTGGTTCTGGTTACCAAGGGAAAAATTTCGATCCGAATTATAAGAAGAAATTCGATAAAAAGACCAACGAAAATGGTAAGAAAACGGATTGGAAGAAACCAAGGGATGACACGCCAAAACCCAAGGTCAACAACATCGAAAATTCGGAGACGACTCCGAATGCTGATGCTAATGTGTCGGAAAACTAAAAATTGACAGGAGCAACCCAGCTCTACCACAAATGGGTGCAAATTCCATGCCTAAGCGTGATGTAAAAACAAGATTCTTCTTTGGTGAATACGTTCTAGTCGGCGATGGCATGAGTTATCAGCTTGCACGTAACGCATCAGATCCCGTCGATCCAGATTTAAAAAGTTGCGTATACCTGAAGGAGAATTACCCAATGGAGGAGTTACTTGAGACATTGATCAAGCATCCGATCTATGATGCCAAGGTGTTACTTTCCATGGGGCAAGATAGGCTCAATCACGGTGATTGCCAAGACATGCGAAACATAATGATCGAAATCATCCAACGACTGAAATCGTATGGAGTGAAAACGATCGTGCTTGTTTTTCCAATAATCAAGCCAACAAAGAATCTGGAAACTGCCATAAAATTCCAGAAGCTCCGAAAATTCCAAAACATTTTCCAACAAGTAGCTGAATTCTGCAATGTTGAAGTGGAAATGGAGTACGCCGAGCAATTTCTCGGAAAGAAGTTACGCATGAAAGGCAACAAAATCATCGTTGATCGCTCCAAATATTTCTACAAAAAACGCTTTAGGAGGTACTTCCCTAAAGAATCGCACGTCGTACAAGTATTCAATCATTTGGGTTTGAATTGTAGTGATGTGAAAAAACGCTGTGACTGGAAATATTGGCAAAACGACAAGTGGAAGACGAAGATAAACACGGCTCATTCCCACACCGAGTATGTCGATAATCAGGGTCGTCCAACTACACAAACATGTACAATGTACTCACGGGTTTCAGAACGCGATTATCCAACACGTTCAGGTCAACTTTCAAAAATGGCTGTTCCCAAACCAATTCACAGGGATGAAAAAACGTTCACCAGAAACAACCAAACAATCGAAGAGGAGCCTACAACTCCGCAAATACAATTAAATATGGTACAAGATGGTACGAATAGTGAAAACAGAGGTGGTACTGGTGACGACGATTCGATCGAAATGCAGCTACGTGTTGATCCACAGAATACAAGTGTAATTGGGATGACGATCAACGATGAAATATTTCCTACACAGTTGGACACTGGTGCAGAACCTAATGTCATGTCAAAATCTACCCTAGAACGATTGATACGTGATCATGGTACAAAAATCGAGTACCGAGGCCTTAACAAACAAGTGGTCATGAAACTCGCGGATGATAAGGAGGTACAAGCGTTACAAAATCTGACAATCATCGAGATGAAATATGCTGGTATTACGATGCGCATACCGTTTTACATACTTCCTGAATGCAACCAGACATTAATCATGGGTCGATATTCAATGGCAGAATTAGGTATCCAACCGATGTTAGCCGAAAAGCATGCGGTGCTTACACTCAAAAACGCTGAGAAGATTATCCTACCTTTCCTCACAAAAGAAGAGTACGAAGGCAAACTCGAAGTCAGACGAATCACAATACCTGATCCAGATGATAGCCTTAACGTACGCTCTAAAATAAACAAATGTACCTGGAATATGGTCGAAGAGGAAGAAGAACCTGAGAAAGACGATAGCGAACAGGTCTTCATGGAGAAATTATGGAAAAATCTTCAGCAACGAGTGAACCAAGGCGACATCACCAAACAAGAGGCCAAAGATGCATATCATCGGGTTAACAAGTACGCAGACGTATTCAGCAAGAATCCCGGCTGTTTCTCAGGTGGTACGGTACAGTTGAAGTTGAACGATGTAAAGAAATTCCGTGATCGCAATTTCCGTCCTACCCAAAAGTTATTAAAACCTATGAGAAGAGAAATCAAGCGGATGTTGAAACTTGGGATTATTGAACCATCTGATACGGAATACATTAACGATGTACTCGCGCGTGTGAAAAACAGTGGCGAAATCCGATTTTGCTTAAACCCATTCTATTTGAATCCGAAGCTGTGCAATAATTACAACGAAGCACCATGCGTTGACAGAATCATCATGTCAAATGGGAAAGCAAAATGGTTCACAACTCTGGATTTTGTTGCAGGATTCTGGCAATTACTATTGTCTCCAGAATCTCGCAAGTACTGTGGATTCCAATTCGATGGCGTCGTTTACCAATTCAAACGTTTACCATACGGATTAAAAATCAGTTCTGCGGAATTTATCAAGATGATCGAATTCATCATGCCCGATTTACCATCGATCACCAAATACGTTGACGATGTAATGATTCGCAATGAGAATTTCGCTGACCAAGTCAACGACGTTGAGCAGGTGTTAAAAACGATACGTGCGTATGGTTTGAAACTGAATGCTCGTAAAACAGAATTCTTCCAAACAGAAACAAACCACCTTGGATATGTGCTCAAAAAAGGTCTTATCTGCAAGCAGAATAAGAAAAAAGAAAAATTCCTTGAATTTAAGAAGAAACATATCAAAAAAGGAAAGGTGGTACTGCGCAACGTCAAAGAAATTCAACGTCTCATCGGAATGGTTGGATTATACAGAAGATTCATTCCTGGTATCCAAGACATCCTCGAGCCACTAAACGAACTCACAAGGAAAGGTGCCAAGTGGGAGTGGGGAGATCGTCAGCAAGCAGCATTTGCCAAACTAGAAGAAGAGTACTTGAAAGATTTTGATCTAATTGCGCCTATTGAAGATCAAGATTTTTACCTGGAAACAGAAGTCACCGATCACTCGATCAACGGAGTACTCTACCAAAAAGTTGATGGCAAAGATGCAATTGTTATGTTTGTGAGCAAAACACTCATCGATTACCAAAGGAGATATACGATTATTGAAAAAGAAATGTTAGCAGTAACCTCGTGCTTGAAAAAATGTGCTATGTGGATACATGGTAAGAAAATACACATACGTCAAGACATCCAGCCACTAGTAGCCAAATTTCGAGAACTTGCTCAATTACATCGCAAGGCAGCAGCATGGATGGTCACTCTGCAATGTTTTGACACAATATACGATGTCAAAAAACAAAAATCACTCGCTTTGGATAATCGTGCAGAAGAATTAACCCTTCTCCAAATCAATGCCATGAAGCTCACAGATGTTGTATCGTTGAACATGATAACCAACTTCGAAGAAGTCGTATTAGAGCGATTAAACGACATCGCCACTTGGCAAGAACGAGATAAAATGTGCCGAAGGATCGTGGAAGCGATGGAAAGAGACGAACGTCTTTGCGACAGTAACCAGAAACGTTCTAAGCAACAAAAGGAACTGAAATTCTCCATAGAATACAACAAAGATAATCGTAAGGTGTTATATCGCAAAATCGAAGATGGTACGAAAGTTCCTGTGCTTCCAGATGAACTATTTCGTGATACGATTGATTTCATACACGAGAGTTATGGTCATGTTGGTGCTACAAAACTTGATATGATATTCAAGCGCATGTATTATTCACCAGGTGCGCTCAACGAAATCAAGAAAATAACCAACTGTTGCATCGTTTGCAAAGTGAACAAAGTGTACGCTCAGAGGAAGGTATTGGAATATGGACAAATAGAGGCATATCACATTGGTGATGTGATGAGCGTAGATATCTTGGGTCCAATTGCCAATGTCACCGGTCAACCAAAGTACGTACTTGTTGCGAAGGATGTTTTTACCGCAAAAGTATGGCTACGAGCTATGAATGGTATTCCAGCCAAGACCATTGTTGAAGCGATGACCGATATACTTTCTAGTATTCCTCAAGGTGTTACGATCAAGAAGATAATAACAGATAACGGTCGACAATTCATAAGCGAAGAGTGGAAGAAATGCCTCAAGAGATTCAAAATTACGTTGGGGCACTCTAGCGCTCATAATCCGCAATCAAGTCTCGTCGAACGTACAATGAGGTCAATTGGCGAACACCTGCGTACCAAGATCAACTCTCAATGCCCAGACAAATCGTATACACATCATGGTTGGCATATACATCTTGAATCCATCGAAAAAGAACTCAACAATACGCCAAACAAGCTTGGTTTCATTCCAAACGAAGCTTGGGGCATAATTGATTCCTGTGTTCCAAATCTACCAGCACAACATAATCCAATGAACTTCCGTTACGAATTACGTAGGCTGTGTGAACAGCAAAATCGGAAAATGGGTCAATCCATGACAGCTAAAGACGTCAAAAAGGCAACTATTCCTGAGAAAGATTTCATTAAGGACTCAGATGGCCTGGTCAGAATTGCCACGGACGGTGCATGTTCGGACAATGGAGAACCAACGTCGAAAGCAGGCATTGGAATATGTTTTGGACCGGATACAAAGTTCAATATATCCGAGGAAGCGTCAGATTCGAGATACCGGACCACAAACAACTTGGCAGAAATAATTGCTGTAAAAGTTGCGTTAGAAGTGGCTCTGACGAAGAATATTAAGAAGGTACGCATCCTAACGGATTCCAATTACACCTATCAAGCACTCACGGCAGGAGTACAGAAGTGGATGGGTAATGATTGGAAAAACAATTCGAACAAACCGGTTGCTCACAGAGAAATATTCGAGGAGATACTTGCATTATTTACGCAATTCGAAGCGCATGATATAAGACACACCAAGCGCAACCTCGAATATATGAATATCGTAGCAGATATTCTAGCGAAGAAAGCTGTTTATACCGCTGAAAAACTGTACGACAAAATCGATAGAATGACGGACACAGAAGTAATAGAAGCGTATATTCGTGAAAAACGAAGAATTCTTCGAGCCAACGAAGAAAAGGAGTTCAATCGATTACATGGAGAAAGCACTATTCTCAAGCAAGGTGATATTGTATTACTCACCGCCCACCGTCAATCGTGCGCTAAAAAAGCTATTTCGTTTAAACTATTGGGTAAACGAACAGGTCCATACCGGGTTGTTGAAAAAACTGGTAAGAATTGTTACCAGGTAAGAAAATCCGATGGTACAGACGAGAAAATCGTTAATATTCGTCAGATTATGCTGTTCCTCACTGCTGAGCAAGAAAAAGAACTTAACGAACGCATCAGATGCAGATCTCTCATCAACAACAAATCCATCGAAGATCGTATACGAGAATTTCTTAGGATAAACGAAGAACTATCAGATGCTACGGACGAAGAACTTCCAGTAATCGAAATTGGAAACAGTTCGTCGAAAAAGCTCATCAAAGCAACAGCTGAATCAAAGATGAAACAAAATAAGGTGGTACCTGAAGAAAAATTCGACAAACGCATCGATAATTTCAACAAAATAAAAAGAAAATATCGTAAGAAAACCAGTCCCAACCAAGAACAGAAATTGGAAGCTGAAATAAAAGAAACGATGTCGCCAGCAGAATTCGAACGTGCAAAAAGTGAAGCCGAAGAATATATTTCGAAACGTGGCAGAAAAACAAAAGTCACTAATTACAACCAAACACGTAAATATACCAAAAAAGAAGGTACGAGTTCAAATAATTCTGCAGAAAGCTCCAGTAACGAAGGTGCTACGAGTAATAGCGACAGTGATTCTGGTTATGAATCTGAAGAAAAGAAGACTAAGAATAAAAAGAAAACGAAATCTGTCAACTTCATCATGCTAGAAAAATTCATAAACCTCCAGAAATATGTTCTTGGGGCAAGAGTGGTAGATTTACTGGAAAGTAGCTGAAAAAAGTGGTAACTAGCGCTACTTTCTTGGAACCAGTTGTAATTACCTGTAATTACCAAATTGCAATGTCACAGAAAAAAGAACGACTTTGCCCATCCTTACAATTTGTTCCTACTCAATTTTCCATCCAGAAAGCCAAAAAGTTGCATCTGGCAACATTGCATTCTCTGAAAAATCTACATTTTCTCAAAAATGTGTTTTCTAGATTGTATTCTGAATTTTGTTCTCTTCATTTAGTTCTTTTGAGTGAATTTTGAACAATTTGTATCATTATTAAGGTGTTACGTTTTACTAAGGTGCTACGTTATTTCTCTATTTCTCCCTTTCAACCTTCAGGTGTTCAGATTACATCAGGTGAATATTCCGATTCCATTTTGGTAAATATAGTTAGCCTTGTGCTTCAGTGACATTCTTTATGAGACCTCAATCTGCCATCCGTCATCACACTTCTAAAAGGATCCAGACGTTTATCAAAAATCAAAAGTTAGCTGCCAGATCATCTGCTGTGTATTTTTCTGGAAGTGTGTCAGAGTTCAAGATGCAGTCTGCTGGTGATGTTTTCATTTGTTGCATCTGTTTTGATAATCTTTGTCACAGGAGAAAAGATTCTAAGGATTCGGATATTGTTACAACTTCTTGTGGTCATGTTGGACATAATTCTTGTTTGAAACAGTGGTTTGATCGGAAGATGGAGGAATGGAACGAACTGCCATATGAAACTCAAGATAATACTATTCCAATGCCATGTCCTATATGCAAAACTGGACAATTAGGTGTTACGTTGTTAAAATTATTTCCGAATATTGATTCCGTCACAGATGAATTAGACTGCGTTGAACGGCAACAACTCAAGAAGCTGCACTCTGAAAAGAAGGAATTACTTAAACAATTAGAAGCATCAGACAAGAAACGGAAGGATCAGAGACGCCAAGATGGAAGGATTATCAAAAGTTTAACAGATAGTTTAAATGATTCAGTTGTCCGTGAAGAAGATTTCAAACAACAAATCGATGATTTAAAACGTCAACTTTCAAACGCCAAAGAAGCGTTAGAAATAGAAGCTCTCCTGAAATCAAAATTACAAACTCAAGTTGATACGCTTCAAGAAGAAATCATCCATTTTCGCGATGAATCAGTACAGAATTATCCTACGCCGATTTCTACGGATTCTTCTTCTTCCAACATCAAGATCGAAAAAACCGGAATTGTTGCCGATCATTTACACTGGGAATCTGTTTCGATCAAACAAGGTGTTACGATAAAAAGCTTCAATATCATAAGCTATAGAAGTTGGTACATGTTCGGCGATGGGTTAGTATTCCAATGTGCCATGGGAAGTTTCCGGAAAATCAGAGGCTTAGCAGATGTAATTAGGAGTTCAAATATTTACGGATCATCCTTACCAACCAGAGGCCTCTACGAAACACTTCTTCAATTACCTACAACTCCTTACAGAGTAATTCTAGCATTCGGAGACCAGGAGACCTCCAGAAGTTCCAGTAATGCTGAAAAATTGACCTATATGGCTGGTGCAATTTTATCCTTATTATATGCGAAAGGTACGAGACATATCATTACATTACCTTGTATCCGCCATGACAACCCTACGGCTGCGAGGTTAAATTTGAATAAGGAGCTACGAGAGCACTACGCGCACCGGAACCATTGGCACAGTTATAGGTATGCCAACGACCTCATGGATTTCATGAAGAATCATCCAGATAGAAATATTGTTTACGACGGAGAACAGCGCCCTAGGTATTATCTTGCTCATTCACTGGTCCCTAAGGCGCTGGATATTTTAAAAGCTACAATTAATTTGTAGTCGAAGGTGTTACTTTTATTGATATTTTCAAAATTCAAAATTCTTCTTTTGGGTCTTCAAAATTTTTTTTTTGTTTGTTAATTTTTTTTCGATCTCTAAAATCAACTTTGGACTCAGCCGATTCCGTGGGGCACCAGTGTAGATAGCTATTTACCTCTACAGATACTCACGGAGTACTTTTTCGAAATCTACTTTGTCAAAGTTGATTCCGTGGGGCATTTGTAGTGGTAGATTTAGTATCTACACTGTGGCAACACTGAATCGGCTATTTGGCTTACCTATGTCACTTCCAGATTGTTGTTCTGTGTAGTGAAGTTAGCTGTTATGTTTTGTGCCTAATTTCTAAGTAAAAATATTTCAAGATGTTACTTTTTTGTTTTTAAGTAATTAAATTGTACTTTCTAATACTGTCTTGTTTGAAGTGATTAATTTGCGGATCCAGGAGGCATTAGGGAGTTACTATGATGCTGTGGGAAGTGTTTACTTTCCCCCCGCAACAAAGTTAAAGTTTCAAAAATTCATTTGATTCATTTATGCATTTATTTTCAGTGGTATGCTTCATTTGTGTTCTAAAAATAATCACAAAATTTGAGCCCAAATTATTTTTAAAATTTTTAAAAATTTGGTCCTCTACCCTCTCAAACTTTCTTAAAAAATGAACTTAAGTTTTTCATAGAATTTTAATTTTTTACAAGTGCATATGTTTTAGAGACTGCATCAATCAGTTGGGAATTTTTTCACCCCCCCCCCACCCGAAAATGAGTAGGTACCTACACCTCTACTCACGTTTTATCAGGCAGTCTGTGTATTTCCAACTCAAAAAAAAAAAGGATCTTCATTTCCCGGCGTGCAAATCGCGTCTAAAAACAGCGGAAACGCTGTTGAAAATCGCGGAAAGTCTCATAAAACGCACCGACGGAAACGCTATAGCGTTTCCGTCATTTCAGAACAGCGTTTCCGCGATTTAAAATCGCGGAAACGCACTTTAAGACGCTAAAATCTATCAGTAGACACATGGCACCCTGGGATGTGCAACTTAATGTTAAACGTATGGGAAACATAGGAGCACTGCAACGTACGAAACGGCCGGGGGGAGGGCTTCTCAACTGGATTGTGTGTAGTTCGCCTTTTGTTGAAAAAATACTGCACTCAGTTTCCCATGTATCAATATCTAGTCATTTTTTTCTAATAATTTTATTTTATTTGAACCAGTTTTCTACTTCTTTGGATAATTTTCGACCTTTGAAGTCGATTTTATAAGAAAAGAAAGAGTTCTATGGAAAAAATTAATAGAACATAAATTGTAGAGCGTAAAATTTCCTTTTTGAAGAGTTCGCTTAGTTTTTTTTTTTTTTTTTTTTTAGGAGACTCGACATTTGAGATATTGTGCTTCAAAGTTCAAAGCACAACATATATTTTTTTAAATTGATGATCTCAAAAATTAAGCCTACTCGGAAAAAACTAATTGGACTCTACAGAAAGGAAATTTTACGTTTCACAATTCATGTTTCATTAATTTTTTCCGTAGAACTCTCCCCAAAAGTTAACATAAAGGAATGCAAAACAAATTGTCAACCAAAAATTCGAATTAAAAAAAAATCCTGACGTTGTGGATGAAAACTGAACTCGTAGTCGATCTCAGCACTAAAAAGTAGGTCAGAATCACCAATCAAAATCAATTATAGGTACTGAAAAAATTGTTGATTTGTCATTTATTTGTGTCTCTTGACTTCTTGAGGCCAGAATTTTTCAACAAAAAATTTGAAAGTTGAAAAATGTATGAAAGGTTGTTTTTAATTGGATGAAATTATCAAATAAACCACACAATTTTTCTTCATTCTGTTTTCCACGTAAATTTTAAAGGTTTGTCTGCAGTAGTTTTGATTTTTTAGTGAAAAATTTTCATTTTTTCTGTTATTTACTTAATTCAGAAATTTCTTGGAAAACACCTGATTTTTTCGAAAAAAATTGTGTTAGTTCTATTTTTTTTTTTCAGTTTCAGTTCTAGTTCAGATTCCAGTTTTCCATAAATTCCTCTTTGTAGATTTTATTTCATCAACTTGAAAAAAACTCATAAAATTCAAGAAATCGAAACTGTTTTCTTTACAAATTCAAATTTAGAAAAAGTAGTTGACAAAAATCAACCTCGGTTCAAATTATCTTAGGTATTTTATACATTTTCGAGAACTTTTTTTTGAATTATTTATTGACTTGAAACAAAATCTTAAAAATCATGAAGCTAATCCTTGAGTAATTTAAAAAAAAAAAATTGAAAATAAATGAGTTGAAAGGAAAATTAAAATTGAAATTGTTTGAAACCGTCGATGTTGGAAAATTATTTAGATACCAAATACCAATGTTTTTCCTCTTTTACATTTACACTATCATTTTTTCCTTACAATTATTTTTCAAAGCCTTTTTCAACTACCTAGGTAAATTTTTTATACTCTTCATTTGTTCATTTCAATACATTTTAGTTTTAACTAATATTTTTGCAAAAAAATTTTCCACAATTTATTCAAAATAATTACTATGTAGTGATACAGTTCACATAAAATTGATTTAAATCAAAATTCAATAAAAAAAATTTTCCGGCACCACCTGGGCTTGATTGCCGGACTCTTGCTGTAAAACCCATATATTGGGAAACCAGCACTTTGTATTCTCACCTGCAGTGGTAGCCGGCTCTTCTAAACCGCGGACAACGGACTGACGGAATGATCGTGTTCCCTCACCCAACCAAAATTTCTCATCCAAAGTAGGTTGTTTGGGATATTTCGCGAAAATCAGGGTTTCCACAGGGAAGAAACCGGTTTCGAACGAGAATTTTCGATTGTAAAGTATAGATAATTCTTCTTTTTTTCCACCTTCTCCCCCCCCCCCATCACAAAGCATACTGCACCTTGCCTTGTTTTGCAAGTTGCATATCCCAGGGTGCAGGGTATAACTGTTAAAAACTGGTTATTGATTTTACGCTTCGGCGGTCACGCCTTCTCGAAACACAAAACCTAAAATCGCGGAATTTGAATACTAAAATCGCGGAAACGCACTTTAAAACAGCGGAAACGCACAGCGTTTTTCTCGACGTTTCCGCGATTTTTTTTAGCGTTTCCGCGATTTTTTTTGCACGCCGGGTTATATCAATTTTTCAAATCGAATCTAATTTTTTTCACCTAAAAATGAAATTTTGTCATCAGGAAGGTGGGCTCTGTGACCTCTGGTCTGTCTTGTATCCCCAATGAGAATTGATACAGCTCTGTTATTTTTAGAAAATTTTATTCGAAATCATAAGAGATCAAATTCCAAAAAAGTTATTGCTGTGGAAAAAATTTTGAGAGGAAAAATTTCAATTTTTGAAACTTATTTTTCGCCAAAGAGAATTTTAATTTTTGCAATTCTATTATTGCCATGTGTTTTTAAAAATCCTTCTCTTTGAGTAAGTACTTCATTTATTGACGTTACAAATTCAATTGCACTTTCTCCCTCCCGGAACAATTTTTTTTTCGATTCAAAACCCCCTGGAAAAAAATGTCGCGTTCCAATTCGAAAGTTCGGGTTATATTTTATTCGATTTCTTTGATGATTTTATTCGATTTTTGAGAAAAATTTTATTCAGGAAAGTAAATTCGGGAATATATTTTTTTGAGAGTTTTTCTTTTTAGAACGGTTATTGAAAAAATTTCATTCAAAAAACTCACTCGGAATTGGCGACATCAATTTTTTTTTAGATGCTGTAATGTCTCTATCTGCCAGAGCATGGGAGGGGGTGAGGAGGAAATTGTGATATCTCAACCTTTTCCTGGCAATTGGAATGGGGGAAAAATTGAAATACCTACTTAAAAAATTCCAGATCTTAATTTTTTTTCAGAAAAAAATTTCAATTCTGTCCAATTTTTGTAGGTACAGTTAATAAAGAATTGTAGATATTTTTCAAAATTTACACAAAATAACTTTTTTCTCGAGGACTCCTCTTCCTAAAGTCTGTCTACTGTCCGGCCAAATGCAAACCTCAAAATTCTAAAAAATTCAAAAGATTGATTCAAGCGTGGTCGGTCGTAAATAGTCACAGGTAAATCGACTTTCATCATTTTTCCCATCAAAGACTATTTCAGAAATCGTAAAATCTAAAAATTCTTCTTCTGCTTAAAATCTGCAAAAAAAAAATTTCCAAGCCCATTCAAAATATCGATACCTAGCTCAAATCAACCTCGGATTGGCCTCTTCGACTTCATCTTCCATCTCCCCAATATAATCGGTCAGCCACCAAAAAAAAAAAGGAAACAAACTTTCCAAACTCTCTTCCAAGTACATAAAGCTTTTAGCAAAACCCATTTCGTTTCTCCAACTTATATCTTATACTTACCTACGTGGAAGGTCATTGTAAATTCATGGTCTTCTAGCATAAGTATGCGCCTCAGAGACATTAATAGTACTTGGAAAGCGGATTATAAGAATGCTTTCTTGGGAGATTTTTGAGAAATGCGCGATAAAAAAGGCGATAAAATGTATAAAAAGCATTCGAAATGGCCATTCGATAAAATTGCGAAAACATATAATTTGAAGTTAACGTCATATATCTGTACTGCAGTCGATCTGAAAATACCTCGGTATAATGGTATTTTACAATCCATTCTCTTGTATAAACCAAATAGGGTAATTTCTGGTACAGACGATAAGGACGATATGGCGTGTTCGTGTTCGGCCAAAAGTAACTAGATACTTTTTACGATGGGTGTGAAATGGCGAAAAAATGGCTTTTCCGAGAAGTAAAAGCCCAAAACTAAAACATCGAATACTACCTATATAAGATATGACCTTGAAACCACATGGCGCATATACAAAGGTACCAGAGAGAGGTACCTTTCTATACGCTCGTGAACAAACAAACGAAACTAAATTACATCGGGGTAATTATTCGATGAATATGATACCAAAATCCATACGTGTCGAATTTTCTCAAATGACAGAATAATATTTGAACCAACCATTGAAAAAAAAAACCTCCAATGGCAAAAATTCTCACTCAACTTTAGTTTCCAAAAGACCAGCTTATAATTAAAAATCGTTTAGCGAACAGAATAGACCACCAAGTGGGTAAATTCTCGTTACAAGAGCGTAAAATAGCTGGAAAAAGGCGAAATGTTCGCCTTCGCCTTGAAAAGTATATCAGTAGGGCGCGTGGACATTGAAGATAATTAATGGAGATTGGAGAATAGTCTTGTAGCGAGCCTTGTCCGTCGGCAATTTCATGGATGGGAAGGGGTAAAAATTGAATTTTCTCAAAAGATTGATGATACGATAGACGCCCACCTGCTTCTCTGATGATAATTCAAATTGTCTAAGTTGAATTAAAAATGTTCAAGTTAATTTAAATTCTTGCCAAAAATGAAACGAGAAATTAAAAATTGTAAAAAAACCCTACAATGAATTTGGTACCCGTAATCATCATTTTTCAAAATTGGAGTCGGCTAAGGGGAGGGAATGGCGTAGTCGGGCCTTTAGATAATTTCAAACTCTCGTAAAATTCGGTTTTAATAAATTACACGGAGTTTTATATGCAAGCGATAAATTCACGTGTTGCTTTTTGCGTGACCGAACACCAAACTTTTTATTGTTTTCTTTTACTACATTCTTCGTAGTAATTGAGAGATTTGTTTACGTCGCCTCGTTCGTATTCTTTATCCAGAGCATCTAACAACTTTCTAGACCCGAAATTTCAATAATTAATCTTTTCTACGCGGAAAATCCAACCGCCATTTTACGCAGCATTGACGAGATTTGGTTCACGTTGCATTCATCATTTCGTCTGCGTGTACCTTTCCCCCATCGCGAAGGGTAATTTTCCATGTCGGAAGATTTTCTACACGTTGTTTTTCCAAGCGCTAAGCACCGAGGCAGCGATGACTTTGAGAGTTCGGCAGATTTTGACGTATTGTTTTTCTGCCTCGCTCGTTTCTAAATTCGTGTAAGTATAAAATTCAAAATCCAAACAAAACTTTTTGTTGATGTTTACGCCGTGATTCTTAATTTGAAACGCCTTTTACGCTTTTATACGCGACGTTCTAGAATAATAAAGCGTCGAAAAATATTTATTTATAGCATTATCTTATCTAATTTCCTCAATGAAAGGTCCGCCAAATTACTCTTTGCATAATAATGAGGTTTTAGTCGTGAAAATATCGCGAAATCGGACAAAAAGTTGTTTCGTCAAACTGTTTAAAAAGTTGAGAAAATAAAAAAAATCTTCGAAGGATGAATGAAATTAGATTTAAAAATACGTATTCGATTTGATGAAAATTTTTACCAATTTGTGGAATAAAAACGTTGCTGAAAATTTATTAATGAATTCGGAAAAATGTTTATTTATCTGGTTGAAACGTAGTTTTTTGGAAAACGACGAGTAAAAGTCAATGTGCTGTTTTATGGATATAATAAATTTTCAAAAAATTGAATAATTTTTCGAAACAAGAACGTGCCAGATAAAAATCAATATTTTTCGAACTAGTAACAAGCCGTATTATATTCCATCACTTTTGATTTTTTTTTTTCTAATGCATATAAATCAATGCTCGTGTAGTATTTTCTGTTGAAATGAATATAGTACCTAAAATAAATATGACGCTTTACCCCTCCCCCCAGGTGTTTTGGCGAAACCTGCCCCCAAAGATCAGATCGTCAATTCATACTAAAATTTTGACTCCTACTAGCTCGTGAATTTTCAAGGGGAAGGGTCAAAATGCGTTTTTTAAACTTTATTAACATGGATAGATTTTTTCCTCCTTGGTGTGGCGTCATTCCAAAATTTTTAAGATGCTATTTTGCGTGACGCTGAGTCAAAAACTTATAAATTTTCGTATTTTCAAAACTTAATATCAAAAAATCAGAAGCTGACTTTTGAAAACTTACAAATTTTTGTTTCTTCAAAATATAAATATCAGAAAGTCGGAAGGTGAAAATTGACTTAATAACAGAAAGTCAGAATGACCAGGAACACATCGGAGAGCTGAAAGCTGATTTTTCAATTTTTTTCCTCTTGGGCGGGGGGGCGGTCATTCCAAAATTTTTTAGACGCTAATTTGCGTCACCAAAAGCCAAAAACTTATAAATTATTCTATTTTGGAAATTAACATAATGTCAGATGAATTTTGAAAATTAATTATTGGAAAATGTGAAAATCTTGCACATTTTTCGCTCTGTGGTGATAGTGGAATTCGAATTCAAAAAATTATTGGGAAATTTGATAATTCTAAAGCTAAACTTTGTTCTAATTAGTTGGCAGTTTTTTGACTTATAAATTGTTCTATTTTTGAAATTAACATAATGTCAGAAAGTCAGAAGCTGAAAATTGACTTGACTTGATATCAGAAAGTCAGAATGACAAACAAAATATCAGAGAGCTAAAATCCGATTTTAAAAAACAAATTTTTATACTTTTGAGCTTGACTTGATATCAGAAGTCAGGATGAAAGGAAAAAACATGTTTATCATCATTTTCGAGCATTTGGACGAGAGATGACTTTTTTGCTACGAGGAGAGTTGATGAAGGAAAACGCCCGTAACTCGGCCAAAAATTGCTCAAACTGCAAAAACTAATATATTTTTGGAATCCTCTCGTCGAGACGAATCGAATGTTTTTTTTACGAATAAATTTGGAGCATTAGAACGAAAGTTGACTTTTTTCCCGGCGCGGTTGGTTGATGGATGCGGTCGACGCCGCAGAAAAATGCCCGTAACTCGGCCAAAAATTGTTCAAAATGCAAAAACTGATACATTTTTGGAATCGTCTCGTCATGAACAATCGAACGGTTTTTTTACCATCCCATTTCGAGCATTTGGAGGGGAGATAGCTTTTTTGCTGGCTGGATAGATGATGAAGAAAAACGCCCGTAACTCGGCCAAAAATCGCTCAAAATGCAAAAACTAATGTATTTTTGGAATCCTCTCGTCATGAACAAACGAATGGTTTTTTCATCGTTCGATTTCGAGCATTTGGGTGGAAGTTGGTTTTTCGCTGTGAAGGGTAGATTTTTGGAGGAGACGTCGCGCGAAAAAATTCTGGTAACTTTTTCGAAAATCACCCAAAATGCAAAAACTAATACATTTTTGGAATCTTCTCGTCATGAACAATCGAATGGTTTTTTTATCATTTATTTTTGAGCATTTGGACGAGAGATAGCTTTTCTGCTACGGGGAGAGTTGATGAAGAAAAACGCCCGTAACTCGGCCAAAAATTGCTCAAAATGCAAAAACTAATATATTTTTGGAATCCTCTCGTCATGAACAACCGAATGTTTTTTTTGTCATTCAATTTCGAGCATTTGGATGAAAAATGACTTTTTGTCCGAATATTGCGAGAAATTATTTCCAAGTTACTGACGATTTTTTTTTCGAAACACTTCTGCTTATCTTCATTGATGAAAAACGGCTGTCAGAAATAATTTGAATAATTCTTTCGGAACTTTATTTTGCAGCCACCAAAATATTTTTTTTTACACCGTTAATGTACCAAATCAAAATCAATCGACTCCAAACACATCGTAAAACATAGAACGCCACATTACCTGCAATATTCAACCTCAAAACATCTTTAGCCACGATAAAATAACGGAAGAAAGTCTTTTGATACTTGAAAATCAGCCTGGTTTTTCAACATATTTGAAAAACTTCTCGTATTCGGTAAACTACCCTCATTCAAATATCAAAAATATTTTCGAGCCGCTCGCCTTTAAGCTTTTGAAAAAGCACCGTTGAAAAGAAGGAAATCCCCATCTATAAACTTTTATTCAGCTCGACGGGAAATAGCTGCTTTAAAATTATACGCACTCGAACGAATGGAAATAGAATTCCTGGAATTATTATAGGTAGATATACGCGGGATACTTGGCGCATACCGAATTGATGACTTGTTTTGGCACTTGAACTATAATCCCTTCAGCACTGGTACCTAATAGTAAGTACGCTGCGAAATGTAAATTCTCCATTATCAATTAGTCTAACAACGAAATTAAATTTAATGTACTCGAAAGCTGCGAAGTTAATCCGATTTCTAAAGATAAGTTTCGAGAGTTTCGGTGGCTTCGCGCGAGATTGCCAACTGGAAGGAAAAAATTAATTAAAATCAACTACGCGATTTCGTAATTAAAAGTTGAAAATTTAAAATATCCTACCTGCCTGCTGGTATTAAGCTCTTTAGCGTCGGATAGGTAGATACCCTCGTCTCAGATTCTCATTTCTGGAAGGGAAGTGAAAGTTTGACTACAACTAAGCGATATAAGTTTAAACGAGAAAACAACCTTTTGGAAAGGGCTCCATACACGACACGATTTCAATGTGTTAAGTTATAGACCAACGAAACTAATAAAATTTTATTATCGCCTTTTGCAAACTGTAAGCCAAAAAAGGTCGACATTTATCATTGCGGAATTTTTCATTTTCTCAGGTGAAAATATTATAAAATCTTTCACGTGCTGTTTGAAGTGTCAATTTTTTGCCACTTCGATAGATGAAAGTTCATCGTTTCACTATTTCTCCTTTCCGAGGTGTAAAGGTGATTGGCCCGTGTCTCTCGCTTCATGAATTCGTTTGTGTCGCAATATTTTAGTTATTTTTGCCAAAAATGTGATTTCAAATATTTAATGTGAATCTAAAATTTCAAGTTTAAAATTTTTCAACTCTAATTTTTTTTAATTTTTCAAAAATTAATTTTTTCAAAATTGAATATGACTTTTTTTTAAATTATAAAATTTTTCAAAAATTTTCAAAGATTTTTTTCACTTTTTGGATTTTTTTTTTAAATTGATCAAGTAACACATATTCTTATTACTTATTGAGTTGAAAAAAATTTGAAAAACATGAAGTCGAAAATTGCCTCAAAAAATACAGACTTGGTTAAAAAATTCAAGATTTTTAAATTGGAAAAATTTTGAAGTGGAAAAAAATCAAACAAAAATTCAATGCAATTTTATAAATTTATTTAGACTAAACGAAATTAAAATCATCGCCCGTGTAGCAACGTCGATGTAAATTTCGAGGTAAATGTCGACACATCGAAATCGGTCACTTTTCGAGGTAAATATCGATGTGATTGTCGATGTGATTGTCGATACATTGTAGATGTAATTGTCGAGGTATTTGTCGAGGTATTGTCTCGACAAACACCTCGACAAATATCTCGACAAAACATCAATAACTACATCGACTGAGTCGATGTTTTGTAGAGAAATATTTTGATAGTCGACAAACACCTCGACAAATATCTCGACAAACCATCGATAATTACATCGACATGTCGACAGAACAGTGACAGATTTTTCGATGTGTCGACATTAACATCAAAAATAGTGTCGACAGTCGACATTGAATTTTTTATTAAAATTTTTCCGAAGATGAAACAAATTTTTAACCAAAAATTAAATTTAGCTTCAGTACCTTCCTCACTTGATGTCGGCAGGTGCATCCGACAGAGACAGGAGAGGTGAGCTGTGAGCCTTGGATCACCACTATAGTGGTGATCCAAATTGTTGAGTCCAATTTATGGCAAAAATAATTAATAGCTCCCCGAATTTAATACCCGACCACTCAATCTAATTCGTTGGTCTTTTTTTGTGTCAAATTATTGAATCGTTTTTGTTTTTTTTTTTTTTTTGCAGAAAATGACATCGATTGCACTTACCTTCGATTCGAATATTTAACGATTTTTTTCGCCCGCGTCTAAAATGACCCAGCTAACATTTACCGAGGTGGAGCAATGGCTGGACAAGCACACAGATCTCTGTCAAGACTATTTCCTCCGTAAAGCCGAATTGATGCTGATCAATAAATGGCTCTCGGCTCACGGATTCACCACCATCAACGACTACATCACCGAATCACGACGTAATTCGAACGATGCCACCTCGACGACGAATTTCTTCAACAATAACGCCGACGACATTCACCATACAAATCAGCAAATACCCAATATACTCATCAACGGCAATGGAAACTACCACAAACGTACCAATTCGAAAAAATGCCTCAGACACGACTTCGCCCGAACCAAGAGTAAAAGTTTCGTCAAAGCCAATGATTCCGGAAACGGTATAAACAATAAAGAAACCATCTCCTCGAGTCGAAGATCTTCACTAAAAGATATGAGAAAGTAAGCCACTCGTTGTATTTTCATTTCATTACCGTACGCTCGTGTTAACATCTCCATTCGCGATAAAATTTTAATTTACAGCCATGTTTGTCGTACCCATTCCCAACGAGATTAATTTTAAATTGAAATTATTCCCTTACATATTTTACTACTTGGATACTTATTTCGCTCAGATGATTTCGCGCATCGAGTATTAAAGGAAAAAGATCGCACGAGACTTTTTTTTTCTCAATTCGTATCACGATTATTATCAGTTAAATGGAAGAAGTTGCCGGAGAAAATTTGACAATACCTGAAATATATGGTAGTTTTTCAAATCTTTTACCAACTTATGAAAAGATTTCGTTCGTTGCTATTTTCCATCGACGCGATATTTCAATTCGACGAAAATATTCAGCCTTTTTTCGCAGTATATTTTACATCTATACGCGATATACCTCGAACTAATTTTATTAAAAATATAAATTTCATTCGTAACCGTTCCAATAATATTCTTTTATGGTGGAGAAAAGCGAAACTTTTTACTTGGAGTTCCATATATAGAGATGACCTTGGACGAATTTCCACGTAGAGAGGGTTTCCAATCTCTTGTTTTTCAAGGGGACACTGCTGTATAATATAAAAAATATATAACTTTTCATTAGGGAAAAAAATTCTACTTTAGGTACCTACCAAATGTTCTGTTACTAAAGACTTTTTTTAAAAAATATATTATTTTGAAAAGAAATGTATATTTATGGAATATTAATTTCTACATTCGAGAAGTTAAATAAAATGACAACATATTTATGAGATAGAGATGATAAAATAATAATAAAAAAATTAATATCTACACTTAATTAAATATCTAATATCAGTACCTACCTAAAATGTAAATTTACTGACTATAGTAGGGTTGGCTAAAAAAAAAATATGGGGATCTTGGAATTGGATAAAAACTGATGGAGATATTCAGAGAAACTTTGAGACCTCTGCTAAAGAGTCACAGAATAGATGGTATAATTTTTGAAAAAAATCGAGTTTTTTCCAATTTTGGGCATTGCCACCTGCTGAGAACCTCAGTCACTCCCTATGAAAAGTAACAATTGGGACTTCTAGTCCTTTCTAAACCCCTATCACCTTTGAAATGGAACACTTCCAATTTTTTTCCAGAGGCCTGAAAGTTGAAATAGTTCTGATTGCACATGGGAAAATATTTTGTTACCAAATTAAAATGTCTCTCTTTTGATTGTGGGGAGAGGGGTTGGAATCTACAAATTTGCTGACTCAAAACTTATAAATTTTCCGAATTTGCCGACTCAAAGTGCCCTTCAAAACATGTGCAAAAATCTCGGGGTGAACATGAAAAATTTGGCGACTAAATATTTCTTTAAAAAATAAAATTTTGCGAACTAAACGCATTGAAAATAAAAAACAAAATTCATCATTTTTTCCCCATTTTTTTTATTTTCAAAAAAACCCCAATATTTTGTTAATGAATTCATCTCTTACCAAAAAAAATTGAATATTTTCGAAAATTCCATTTGAGATGGTCACCAAGTATTTTGATTTTCATTTACGAAAAGAATGAATTTTTTTCACTTAAAAATATTGAATTCTGTGGACTGGAAAGGAAGAGAGTTTAAATTATTATTTGAAAATTAATTATATAAATTTACTGAGCCCACCCCAGCGAAAGTGGGATCGAAAAATTTTTAAAGAAAATTGCCTCTATCTCTTGTTAGTAAACTTCAAAATCTAACCCAAAAAATTCTGGTTACCTTGAATAACTTCTGATGAATTCCAATTTAAAACTTTGTTTCCCTCTGAATTTTGAATTGCCCAATTTGAAAATTAGGGTAAAAATTCTCCTTGATTTTTACAATTTTGAATAATAGATTTCATATAATTTTTGGTAGAAATATTTCCAACTTTAACTTTTTGAAAAATTTGTCAATAAACATGCAGTTGGCAGCGTTTTCATGAATTTGTTGAGGGAAAATTTCATCAAAAAATATTCTGAGTGATTTTAAAAAATGGTTCCATTTTGAAATTACAGAAGGGGAGATTTGCAAGTGCTAAAAATTGAAAAGTCTGCAGATTTTTCAATCCCTTCGTAGAGAGCTAAAAAAGGTATGCAATTTTGAGGTGAGTGATTCAAAAGAGTAAGTATGGTATTTAAAACCGTACCTTTTTAAATGGGACCGAATTTCTCAGCAGATGGCATTGCTTAAAAAAGGCAAAAAATCACGATTTTTTGAAGTATAGGTACCCTTCTTTGAAACCTCTGAACTTCGTCCCTCTTTGGTCTGAGGTGCTCAATTTTCTAAATGGTTCCTAATTTAAAGTTAATAACCTTATCATTTTTGTTTCGAAACTCGAGATATGTAATTTTTCTTACTTTGCACCCCAAAATCATAGATTTTAAAATGAAAATGAAAATCTCAAAGTATTGGATAGTAGTTACGGTTTGCAATACCACATGTATTCAAGTAGCCTCGAGCAATTCTGAAATACCCCTTATCGCCCCAATCAACACCCCACGAATTTTTCACTAACCAATAATCATCATTTGTAACATTATCTGTTCCATAGCCTACTATTAGAACATCATGATTACCTCTTTCCATCTCATATGAACACCAGTCATCGTTCACGATCGTTCCTATTTTTCAGTGAAAAACAATCATAATTAAATTACACTACGATAGGGTTGTAATTAAGTATCTTGAATGGCTTATGATTGATACCTGGTGTATAAAACTGCAATCCTTTTGCACTTATAGAAGCTGTAATTGGTCCAATGAGACCAACAATTATTTTCATTTGTTCTTCAACACAATCGTCACAGGGAATGATGTGAGTGTAATTTTTAATAGTAACTTTTCCGTTGTTTTCTTCACATTTAAGTTTCTACATATTTTTAAAAAATTCATTAGGTAAGTACTGTATCAGACGAGATATATTTATAATAAAAGCAAATCGTATTCTCTCATTCTGAATCAGTAAAAAGGCATTGATGAACCGTCGAAATTGCAGCACAGGAAAAATCGGCAAAATTCACTGATTTTTCGGCATAATTTTTCAATTTTGCTGATTTTTCAGTGATTTTTCTCACTGATTCGTTTTCAGTGAAAATTTTTTCACTGATTTTCTCCTGTGCTGCAGTTGTGACTGTTTTTCAGTAATATTCGATAATTTTCACTAATTTATAAATGAGAGAGTTTCACTTTTTAGAAAGTTGGAAAAAGGTATCAACAGAATTCTGTACCAACAGGGACATGGTATATCATGGCAGTAGTTCCTCTATTCATTTTCATCGTTTCCGAGGTAAAATTCTCCAGTTCTGATTGGCGATGATCACAACTGTGACATGAGTTGACCAATCAGCATAGAATTTTATCTCAAATATCGACTCACTAATTCTAAAACTCTGCAAGTTCAATTTTTTTCAAAAATCCAAAATAATTAATTTTAAACCTATTCCAAATGAGTTTGAAATCAGGAATGTCCATAAGCGCAATGCAAATTTTGTTACGTTTTTTGGCTTTCCTGTAAAAAAATCAATTTGGCACTAAGATGGTTTTAGAATCAGTGGGTCGATCCGCCATCGTAATATTTTCTAAACGAGCATGATGAAATTTCACCTTCTTGACTCCCAAATTTCGCCTTTTTTTTTTTACCACGTTTAAATTTTAGGCATGTTCAAAATTTTGATAAGAAATTTTAAAAGATAGAAGTTTTTCCATATTGAAAATTTTTATTTTCTCTATTTTTTTTTCACCGAAAACGATTTTTGCTTATTTTTACGTAAAAATTTCAAAGAAATTAAGTAAAAAGTGGTAGGGGCATCTACAGAGCGATTAAATTCAATCATTATGTAGATTTGGTGTCAAAATGTTATCCCTTCCCCTAAATAATCATCTATCACTTGAATTTAATGGAAAAAATATGAACACATTATTTTCTGTATTTTTCTCCACGATTTATAATTCTAGAAATATTTAGGTAAGGAAGTATTAGGGGTAAAGATCGAACTAGAAAGTGAAATTTTCACCAGATCGTTTCGAAATATAGACTTCCTTTATTTTTAAAAAATGTCGAAAAATGATCTCCTCCACTCACCTTAATTGTACCCCAGTTTTCGAATGGATAAGACCGTCCAATGATTCTTTCTGTAATCTTCTCATTTTTTGTTACTTTTTTTGGACATTTAGTTTTCTATTAAAAAATTTCATTAGGTAGGTACTTCAGTCAGTCTGATCAGTGATCACATATCATTCAAAGTAGTACCTATTCTCTTAATTTGAATCAGGCAAAAACTGAAGATTGACTATGATTGAAATGGACAGAATGAGTCACCGATTCAATTGGTGAATTTTCATTTTTGATCCAATAATTTTTTTCTCAACTACTGAAATGAATCGGTAAAAATTTTAATTTACTGATTGAATAAGTAGTCGAAGAAAGAAATACCGATTCAAAAATTAAAATTCATCAATTGAATTAGGTAGTAAATTTTTCACTGCTTTGTGATTCAATTCTGTCTATTTAATCAGTCAATTTTGACTGATTCAAATTAAGAGGTATCTAAATATTTTCGGTTTTCTGATATTTATTTTTTAATTAAATGATTCTTACATTTTCTGCGTACTGATATAAATTTTCAGTTACGATTCCATTGCTTTTCATTATATATTCAAATGCATTTGTAATTTTACCGCCACAACAGTCGTTGCTTGAATTTCCTCTATATCCTACACAATCCATGAGATTTTGTTCGCTGAGAGAAATCGGTTTATTTTTATTTTTGATCATGTAATGCGACTCGATAGCTCCAACCTGAAAAATATTTTCAGTCTGGTAAAATTTTACAATAACGCTCCGAGCAGTCGTTGGAAACCAAACAATTTTTTTTAAATCGGGTTTTCTTCATTCGAAGATAGCTGTGGTTTTTTGGTTTTGCTTTAAATAGATCCAAGAATTACTATATTTTTGAAATTATCTTACTGCAGCAAATGCCCAACAACTTCCACAATCACCCTGATCTTTCACTGCGGTCGCAGCTCCAAGAGCGGTCCAATTTTGTTCTGCAGGAGGAGGTGTTTCCGAGTAAGGTGGACAGCTACAGGATTTGCCAATATGTGCACTCTGTGTCGATATTTCATCAGTTTCAGTTAAGTATAACTGAGCGAACTCTTCACTGGTCTGAAATGAAGTTCCATCCATAAAACATGATATTTGAAGGGTACTAACCAAACAGGATTTCTTTCCTACCAAGTCACCAAATTTAGTCATTTCTTTTCTGTAGGATTTTTTGCCTTCTTCAAAAAGTTTGTTATGTTCGGAAATATTGTTCTCATTTTTCAAAAAAACTTCCATTCTGGATTTATCTTCTTCAGGAGATACATATTTTTTGTTGAATTTATTCTGGACAAAATCAGATATGCAGTGATGATTTTGTGGCCTAATAACATTACAGTCGCTGTCTCTGGCCATAATAATAATAACTTACCTTGAATGATTCCCATTTCTCGAGATCGTTGGAATTAGCAGCATGCATAAGAAGTTGCATACCGATTAACACGAACAAATGTTTAAATAATGACAACATCCTAAAAAATTAGGTTCATATGATGATTCTCGAGCTGAATGAAAAAAAGGTAACAATGTTAGCCCCCCCCCCAAAAGGTCCCATGGGTATTGGTTTCAAGTTTTAAGTCAAACTCCTTAGTAATGAATTCTAGAAGTCAAAAACCTGAATTTTAATACCTCACTCGAAAACTTTTCAGTTTTAGGCTTCTTACCCTTCCCATTTAAACCTCGTTTGTTTGTTTTTGCTGAAAAAGTGGCATCAAAAATAATTCAGAGGTCAAAAAAACACGAATCAATCCCTCTTTGTTCGATGGTTTTGAAAAATTCTGAATTTCGGTACACCTATTTCACTCTGCTTTTTTGGGGGGGGGAGGGGGGAGAGTTAAACGTCGATTTCAACAATACACCTGACACCGCTGGAACTTTTTTTAAACGCGACTTTATTTCTTCTGCTTATGCAGGGTGTGGTACCAAAATGACCTCAAAATCAGATTCAAAAGCTTTGAAAACCTTCCATGGTCCTTTTTTTGAAATTTTTTCTCAAAAAATCTATTCAGAAAATTTTCATGAATTTTTCATTTTTCTGTATCCTTTTTTTTTTTGATTTTACTCGCAAACTAATTCAAATCATTCCCCTACCTCCCTTCGGGCTTGAAAATTAAAAAAAATAACCAAGTTGTCTCAAAATAGGACAAGAAATCAAATGCTAAAAACTCGAAAGTTTCAATTTTAAAGCTACAAAGCTGCAGTTAAATGGTGCACCCAGTATTAAAATTGACGAAATCAAAAACCCTTTTCTTCCACTCACTTGACTAGATGTATCCGAAAAAAATCACTGGAGTACTTGTAAAACAACACGACCACCAATTAATCGTAAAAACAACTCTGATTGACTAATGAAACAAATGAACACAAAATTTCAAAATTTATTTAAATTTTAGATTTTTTTTATCAATACGTGTAAGTATGTAGGTATACCTACTACACAGTACCGGCTAACAGATATTAATATGAGTCATAATCGTGGATTTTCAGGTATTTCAATAATCCCTGATAAAAAAAAACCAACGTGGGTTCAATTTTGAATCATTTCCCTTGGATAAAATTTATATTTCCGTTACCTTTCCAGTTTTTTATAAATTTGGTTTGAAATCTACATACAGGTGACGACAGATTCAGATAATAATTGGATTTCGTTTGATATAATTTCCTGAATAGCTTATCTACTTTGCTAGTTCTGACTCATTTTCAAAAAATCAGTTTTGAAAAATGCGCAATGGAGCTAAGTTGATATCATTTTCCTTTTTTTACATCCTGCCATCACTGACGACTACAAATTCCTCATTATTCTAATATCCACGCAGGTAATTGGAAAATTTCATTTGATGCAGACAGAAAATTGTATATTAAGTACTAATGCAGTAGGTATGTTGAACTAATTATTTTTCACAATAAGTGAAAAGTTTAAATATGTTTTAAAATTTAAACTGATCTTTAATTAGATGAGCTTTTCAAAATTTGATTATCGATTTTGAATCTCCTATAAATTCTCTTTCAGACCTCGCAAACAGTTTTTCCCCGAGTACAACCTGTCTCGAGATATGAGCCTTCATAGTTAGGCAATTTTGTTAAAAATTGTAATTGTATAAAAATTTCGAGGCCTGTCCCCCCTCTCCCTTGAGGGTTAGAAAAAAAATCGTGGTTTTGTGAATCAGGGCAGAGGAGTCGATTCCGGAGCCGGAGTCGAACTGACTCCAAATTGACCCCGACTCCGGATTGACTCCGGCTTGACTCCGGAGTCAAATTTAGTTACGTCTGTATTTTTCCGGACTATTTCCTTTGTGCTCAAAAAAAATTTACATTTCACTTCCTTTTTGTCAGTTATTCATAAATTCGATTTGAAATTAGTAACGGCATGTAACGGTAAATGTTGATAATATAATAAATTCATTTCCTGCTCGGGTGTTGGTGCATTTGTTATCTATTCACTTTTTCAGAATTTCAGATACGTGGAAATTGAGGAAAAATCAAGATAATTTGATACCAATTTCCTTTTTTACATCCTGTGATTATGGTAACTGTGAAATTTTTCATTTATTTTCGCGCAGAAAATTTCGTATCAGGAACTTGTCACACAAATGAAAATTTTCAATAAAAAAAACCTCTCGATTCTACTACTTACTGAAAAGTTGAAAATTAGTGTCTACTCAAAAACCAATTTCCGACCCCCATGCAAGGATGGTCTCTATGTCCAGGCTCACACATAAATACATATAATATCAAAGATAAATCAAACTAAAAAAAAAATTGTTAGAAAATTAAAAAATGGGGAAAATATTTTCACTTTTTAACTCGGTGGCGATTTTGGAAAAGAAAATCTGAGGAAGTCAGATAGTTCGAAGAAATTGAACGTTTTTCAAAATCTTATTAATACAAATTTACCACAAGAAAAACAAAAAAAGAAAAAAAATTGAATAGATTCACGTCTCTTGCATTTGTGTTACTTTTTGATTTTTTTTTACTCGTTGTATCGAGGAGAATATTATGAAAAATATGGAGTTGAAAACTTTTGTTAAAAATTCAGTAATTTTCAAGTTGGACGATTTTTTTTAACTTGAACAAAATATAAGAATTTTAAATTGGAAAATTTTTTTAAAAATACCAAAATGTTTTCCAACTGTAGGTAAAGATTTTTTATTTGTAATTCTTATTTTCTAAAAATGTTTCTTATTTTTTTTTTTGGAAATTTCGATTTCATGTTTTTCAAAATGCCTTGTGACTAAATAGTTGGAAGGAATTTTTTAGAACATAATATTCAAAAATTGAGAATTTAAAAACAAATGCTTAAAATTGGAAAAAATGTGAAAAAAATTAGGTTTGAATTAATTTTACTCTTTTAAAATTTAAAATTTAATGCAGTTTCGAAAAAATTGTGGTTAAATAGATTGAAGAAATTTTGAGTTGAAAAAACTTGAGCTCAAAAATTGAAAGGCATAAATGGACTGGGATCGTTGAAATTTCGTTAATGGCAAAAATAATTAGGGGCTACTTTGTTTTAGGATAAACGAATTTAAGTGACCCCTTGAATTTTTTTTTGAAATGTGAAAGTGCGGGTCGATTGGAAAGAAAACAGCATGGTAAAAATTTCAGTCTCCTAATCCATGAAAATTTGATTTTTTTCAATGGACGTCGTTTTACCTAAAAATCAGGGATCCCGGAGCGGAGCCGGTGGGAGGAGGTAGGAGGGCCCCTTCCGGACGATTTTTTCGGAGCCGGAGCTGGAATCAGAGGGACTTTTGTGAAAATCTCGGATCCGGAGCAGGAGGGACTTTTAAAAAAATTCCGGAGCCGGAGCAGGAGGGACTCCTCGCTCCGGAGGTCCCTCTTCGAACTCTCTTAATTTGAATCAGTCAAAAATGACTGATTAAAATCGACAAAATCAAGTCACTGTAGGAATTAGTAAAAAAAAGTACGATTCAGTCAGTGAAATTTCACTACTAAATCAGTAAAAATAAAATTTCACTGATTCAATCGTTAATTAATTACTGATTCAATCAGTGAAATTTTTTTTCACTGTTTCAATAATGAAAATCCACTGATTTGAATCAGTAAATTTTTACTGATTTCAATCAGTCCACTAATTTTCACTGATTTAACAATCAAAATCCACTATTTGAACCGGTAATTTTTCACTGATTGGCAGTAAAATGACGCTGATTAACTGGGAAATCAGTGGAATTTGACTGATTATCAGTGACTTGATTTTCACTATTTCATCAGTCAATTCAGGTATTTTTGACTGATTCAAATTAAGAGAGAAGGTCCCTTCATTGAATTTTCGATTTCAAAGCGGCCGTTTTTTTTGTTGACGACAATAGTTGAAAATGACTTTTTTTTTGTTTTTCAAAAAGTAATTACTTATAGTTTTATTTTTATGATAATTCCATAAAATTTTCGATTTTTCATCGAAAAATAATACATACCAAAGTACTCTCTTAATTTGAATCAGTCAAAAATGCCTAAATTGACTTGATGAAATAGAGAAAATCAAGTCACTGATAATCAGTCAAATTCCACCGATTCGCCAGTTAATCAGCGTCATTTTACTGCCAATCAGTGAAAAATTACTGATTCAAATAGTGAATTTTGATAATTGAATCGGTGAAAATTAGTTGACTGATTAAAATCAGTAAAAATTTATTGATTGAAATCAGTGAATTTTCACTGTTGAATCAGTTAAAAAAAATTAATCAACGATTGAATCAGTGAAATTTTATTTTTACTGATTCAGTAATGAAAATTCACTGATTGAATCGTAATTTTTTTTACTGATTTCTACAGTTACTTGATTTTGTCGATTTTAATATTTTCAAAATACATCTTCTTTTCCACTAAGAATGCTTGTTTTGAAATAAATTCGGCGGACACAGCAATTTCATAATTTTTTGATGACCGAGCCAGAACTGGTTCAGATAATGGCTAAAAATGTATCGTATCTAGATGATCCCTTCATGTTTTTCTCGGTACAAATCATATTTTCACAACTCATCGTCGATTTCTTCCACAGATACACATCACTTCCACCAAATTCGGTCCACATGCTATCGCTGCTAATCGAATCCAAAGTCCACCTGCCCAAATGCTCATTACGCCAGAGTGTAAATGCCAAACGTGAAATGCTCAGGCAACAAGGCGAACGCGAATTCTTCCTCGGCAGCGTACGCGATATATCCACCGACCTGGACGTGAAATGCTTATCGCAAAAAGTCGTCGATAATCTAACCGTATTACTGGACGCAGACGGCGCTTCGTTGTTTCTGGTCGATGGACCAAAAGGCAAACAAACTTTAGTATCGAAAGTTTTCGACGTACACAGCGGAGCGAGCAGATTTTTATTATCGGGCGCCGGCACGAATGCTGATAACGAAGTGCAATTACCTTGGGGAGTCGGTGTCTTAGGACATGTGGCCGAAACAGGAGAAACCGTTAATTTACAAGTCGCCTGCGAGGTAAGAATTTTTTATCGTTTTCGATTTATATTTATATGGTAAACAATTTATATACGCGGTACTTCCATAAAGTACCCATCGAGTCGAGTACGTGCACCTTGTTTTCTCTTTTCTTTTTTTCCTAAAGCGACGTCGCGACGTTGATTCTGACGAGTCGTCAACGTATGTGCGGTAATGTGTACCTATTCGCAAAATGCACGAGTACGTAATTCGTTAACTTAAATACGAACTTTGGTAGTCGCGTTTCCCAGGAGACTTGTGATGTTTGAATTAGAATATTCGCAGTCGTTTCGTCGTCCGGTTTTACTTTTGTCTCCACCGTGTTCCGTTTCGTTTTCCCTGCCTGCGAATTCAGGTCGCATCAATCGATTTTCAATTCTGGTGCATTGCTTTTTCAAAACGTTAATCTCGACGTTTGCGAATAATTTACAACGATGAGATTTAATGCTGGAATTAATTAAAAACACGTTCGAATTGCTCGAGAGTCGTGTTTTACCGAGGATTATTAAATGTAGAGTTGAAATTTTCTTTGATTTCGAGAGCTTTGGGATTCAAAGTTCAGATTTTACTAAAAAGGAAACGTTTTGAATAGAATTTTGAACCTTTGAAGGTCCTTTCCGCATAGAACGGTTGATTTTCGGGTAAATCAACTTTCCAAAAATTAAGCTACCTGCAATAATTAGAAATCACGCCCCGAGACTTTCTTTTGTTTTAAGACTTGACATTTTGATGACGCAACATGAACATTTTTTTTTTTTTTAAATCAATGAAAAATTCCAAATATTCTTCAAAAGTCTGAAAATAATATAGGTAATCAATTCTGACTGCTATGGATGAGTTTTAAACTCAAGGAAACATTATTGGGCTGTTGGAGTCCTAAAATTGAATGGAAATGACTCAAAGTCAAATGGAAATCTTGGGTAGTCAATTTTACAAAAAAAAAAAAAAATGGGAAAAAATTGCACAAAATTTTTCAATTTTCTGTCAAAATCTGAAAATGTGCAATCTCAATTTTCAGGGATGAACTTTCGACCAGAAAAATGATTTTAGAGGAGTTCGAGGAAATCTTAAATAGCTGATTTTCAGTGGCGTCGTCAAAGGGGGTCCAAGGGGGCGTGGCCCCCGGAAAAATTCTGGTCCTTATTTGTCCCCCAGAAAATTTCTGTTGTATTTAAAAATTGTACAATAATGGGAATTCCTCATCATTACATCAAAATAAATGTACTTTCAAAGCATTCAACATGAAAAAAATCTTTTTTTGGCATAAAAAAACCAATTTTTCAGAGTTTCGCCCTCGCTTCGCTCGGGCATGAACACGTTTCCAATTCTATGATAGATCTGAAGCAAAAAAAAAAAAACAAAAAATGCTCTTTTTTACCCATCCTCCTTGAAATCCTTCTGGAATTTCAAGTCTTTCACCTACTTGTACGTACATTTTCAAAAAATTTTCCGACGCCACTGGATAAATGCACGGAAAAAACAGAAGTTACGAAAATGAATACATTTTACCCCAAAAATAATAAATTTTATCAAAAAAAATATAGATTTTATCGAAAAAATTAATAAATTTTACCAAAATGATAAATTTTAATCAAAAAATAATAAAATGTATTCAAAAAAATAATAACGTGTTTCAATTCACAAAATAGGTGAAATTTGTTCTAAAAAATGATATTTATTATCAGAAATAATAATAAAATTTGTCAAAAAAATGAATAAATTTTATCAAAAAGAATAAATTTTATTCAAAAAAAATGATAAATTTTACCTATTTGAGAATTGGGACACGTTACTATTTTTTTGGATAAATTTTATTATATATTTTTTTCAGTGTGTGCATTTTTAGCCACTGAAAAAAGTCACCTCCCCGCCCATGCTTCGAAAAAATCCCCCAAAAAAGTTGTTCAACATCCGGCACCTTTTTGTGCTCCTCCCCCCCCCCATGTTCAGTGAAAAAGCTGGAATTGGCTGAAAATTGGAATGAGTTCCATACTTATCAGCTCCTATAGTTGTGATTTTTGATTTTTATTTTTTTATTGTTACCAAAAAATTTTACAAAATATTAAACATTTTCAGGAAAAAAATGGCAATCCCTTGTAATTTTTACATTCTGACTTCATTCTCCGAATTATGACGATACTAGAAAAATTCCCCATCAAAATTGATCAAACCTCTAAAAAAATTGTGAGGTTTTGGAAAAATAAAAAAGTATTTACCTATGGTATTGAAAAATTGAGAAACAGCATCATTGAAAGAATTGAAAAATTGAGTAATCTTCAATTCATTTTTACCAAAAATCATTTTAAACATTTAAAAAAATCAAATTAAGTATGAAACATTTGTATTGAAAAAGAGAAAAAAATTATAAAAACCTGATACCTACAGTTTTTTTTGATCGATTTTTTTGGTATGGGGGGAGGAGATTGAGAGGGAATTTTGTTCTCTCTTTTTATTCACCTAATTATTATAGTAAATTTTCAATTTTTAAAAAATGTAGGGTTGAGCTGAAAAATTTCCTTTTTTCCAATTTTCCTGGAAAATTTTTGGTATGAAATTCAGTGATTGAAAACTGAAATTAGAACTGAACTTGAAATAAATTTCATTTCCAGTTCCAACAGCTTTAATTTTTATGTGCAGTATTGTTTTCAAGTCAGCATCAAAAAATTTTACAAAACATTGAAAATTGTTCAGAAAAAAAAATGGAAATTCCTTGCAATTGTTTGAAAATTTGACTTGAAGAAGTAAAAATTTGCTGAAAATTGGAACAGAAATTGGAACTAAAAAATTTCGAGAACTAAAACTGAACCTAGAACTGATGTAATTTCAGTTCATTATTTATTTATATTACTGATGAGCTTGAACTGGGAAAACACTGTATTTCGAATCGAAAAGGAAAATTTACTAAGTATGTAAGTTCAATTTTAGTAGAAATTTTTTTGTCCCTCAAAATTTAAAAAAAAACTGAAAACTGAGACAAAAACATGTTGAGAATTGAAACTGAAACTTGAGCTAAACATTTTTTAGATTAAAACTGAAACTGACATAATTGAAATTTTGTATTATTTTTCTCAATAAAGGATATGATTTTTTTTCTGTTGAATTTTATTGTGTTTGGGTAAGTAAAATTATGTATCAGGGTGTTTTTTTTTTTTTTTTTTTATATTCTACATCTTTTTTCCTTTGAATTTTACAGGATTTCCCTCCAGGGGGGGGGGCTCATTTTCTTATAAAAATGAGATTGCCAAAATTTTGGCTCACTGCATTAATATTATTGATAAATTCACTCATATTCATACAATACCATACCTATAGATATTCCAAACCTAGAAATACGAAAAAAGAAGAAACCTTCACCCAGTTTTCAAATCACCAAAGAATCTATTTATCTTCGAACCCAATCCCCGGCTCTTTTTTCGAAACGAAATATATAGAAATTCTCCACCCAGATACTCGCAAATGTATGTATAATCTTACACATCGTCTTTGGTATAGTGGCGAAAAAATCACACACCTCGTATTCTCGTGTCCATTGACATTAATGCGATTTTTGTGTGTGGAAAAAAGTTTGCCGTGTACAAGTTTTCGTGTAATTTGACACAAGGTCGAGAAGAGAATAATTTGAGAATAAATTTTACACGTTTTCCGACTGGCTTGTGCCAGTTCCATTCTATTGTGTGCATGGAGATTGGAGAATCCAAAAACTCGGTCATTTATCTTAACTTGCAATTCTCTTATGTGTTGGTCGAATTAATGATCTTCGTGTACAGTGAAAATCGCCGGTGATTTATAACAACGAACAGACTTATTTTATTGGCATCGTTGTACCGTCCATTTACATATGAGTTTCTTGGCGAAAAAAGGAATAAGTTTTTATGGTGTTTGGTCTCGAGTTGAAAGTGTCGAGGTTTTTTTTTCGTCGGTCTTGAAATTGATACTTGGTGGAGTAATGGAAATGATTCTTTGGGTGCGTGTTTTTAATCGACGTGTTTTTTTCAGATGATGTTAATTTATTTCTTGGGATGAGCAGATGAGTATTTTAAATTTAGATGTACTTATGTTGGTACAAATTGAAATCAATATCAAATTCGAGACTTACTTACGTAAAATATTTTCAAGGTCTTTAAACAGGTTGAATTTTTTTTTAGAAGTCGAAATATGATTATTTTTTCAATTGCAGTAATTATGATGATATTTCTATTGAATTACAATTTTCACAATTACATATTTAATCTTGAATAAATCTTAAACAAATTTCATAATTATATTTCTGTTAATGGGATGTGGATCAAATTTTCATATTCTTCTGAGAGATAATATCATTTTTGAAATTTTGAAAATTCATCAAAATTCGAGAAATTATAGCTTCAGCATTTAGAATTTTTGAATAAATATGAGTTCTTTTAAGATGTACATTTTGAAGAGGGAGGAATCAAAATTTTATTTTGAGTGAAAAAAGTCAAAACAATTATCCAATTATTGCCCGATTTCAATTCCAAATAAATTGACTTGTAATTCTTGAAGTGAATCCATATTATTCTGAACGAATTTAGTCCTATTCTGATTAGAAACGTAACCAATAGACAACATAAGGAAAATTATCTTATTTTTAGGAGAAAAAAATTGCAATTTTAGCTGAATTCACTGCAGATTTGAGCTAGAAAATTTGAAAATTGTGGGTGGATAATTAAGTCAAACACCCAAAAAAAATTTATTTTACAGTCAAAAAATTTTGAATTTGATTCTTTCTATCAGTTTGGGTTCTGCTCCTTCTTGATTTTGGCTGAGAATGCCTACCTGCTTAAAATTTCGAAATTTAAAGTCAATTGAAAGATTTTAATACTTACAGAATGAATTTTGATAAAATTATTGATAAATTTTTATAATTTTTTTTGAAGGTGAAAATATTGGTTCTCTCCTCTGAAATTCACACAAATATATAGAAGGGAATGAAGAAAATTTTTGAAAATTTTCAAACAGAATTTCCAATTTTTCTGACTTTAAAAACGATTTTTTTTCAAATTTTCTGACTTGAACTACGAGTTATTTTATTTACATACTTACCTACTTTTAAAAAAACTTCATTCCTGATTCAAACCCGATTTTTCGTTTAAAAATTCGAAGGTGAAAATTTCTTCATTTTTCTCCCTCCACCGTTTCATATAGTTCTACCCTTCTTTCTTCCAGTGATGGAAAACTGGAATCGGGACTAGAACTGAAATCTGAAACAACTGGAACCAAAGCTGAAAAACTGAACTGGAATTGGAACTGGAACTGAAATGATGAGAACTGAAATCTAAAAACTGGAACTGGAACTAAAATAAATTTCAGTTTTATACCAGTTCCAGAATTTTTTTTTACAAATTGCAATTATTCTTTACTCCATTAAAATCATATTCTCTTACATTTGCTACACCTTACACACCAGAATTTTTTTTCGTAAAATTTAAAATTTTGTCAGCAAATGTTCAAATGGAATAAAAAAAGAAAAAATCCAAATTTTTGAAAATTTGACGCGAAAAAGTAGGAAATTTAGATGCACAATATTCAATTAAAAATTTTTTACTAAAAATTTAAAAACAAAAACGACCTCAAAGGATCGAACCTTAGAAAATGTAGAAAAGTGAATGAAGAAAAAATGTGCTGATGCTGTAAATTTGAAAATTCCATCCAATTAAGAACATCCTCGCACATATTCTCCAAATTTCAATTTTTTAATTTTTTTTTTCATTGAATAATTTACAGACTCATACTTGTAAAGTCAGGACCTGAAGTCATGAAATTTCTAAAAAAAAATATTTTCCAGTTTTTTTTTTCAGAAATCTTTTGTGCTGAGCTTGAATAATACATTGGTATAAAAATTGAAAAATGAAAAAATTGCACTTTAAAAAGTAAAAGAAAAATGAGAAAGTTCAATTTTTTTTTAGAAAATTTTGGATTTTATTCATCTCTCAAAATTAAAAAAAATTAATTTTAGAACTGGTATTTGGAACTGGAATTGAAAACTGGAACTAGAAAATATTGAGAACTGGAACTGGAATTTGAAATTAAAAATTTGGAGAAGTGAAACTGAAACTGGAACTAGAACTAATATCATATTTCAGTTTTCCATCACTGCTTTCTTCCATAAACGTAGGTAAGGAAATACCTTTGGCTCATTTGAAAAATCAGTAAAAAAAAAGACTTCGAATTTCATAGGCATTAAAACTCGTCAACGAAGTAAGTTTCTTTCATTTTATCTCATTTCTGCAAAAAAAAAAAAAAAAAACGCAACCATAAAAACAACCAATTTATTCGAAACAAAAACACGAGAAAAACAGAAATATTTCAACGAAATACGTAAAACGGGAAAAAGTAGGTACCTAATTAATATCCAAGTCAGCATGGAACGCGCAGAGAAATAAAAATGGCGGGAAAAAGTAAACTAAAACGAAAAAATTAAATAAATAGGTACCTACCTAAATAAACAATATCAAAGTTGTAAATATTAAAAAAATAATAATTACGTAAAATTTTCAAATAAAGTTTAAATTGGCATTTTGGCCATTGATATACCTACCGCTTTCATATTTAAATTACTCAAAAACAGTCTCTCTCTGCGCAAAAAAAAAAAAAGGTACAACAAATTATAAAGCGTAAAAAATTTCTAAACGAGGGTTTCAAAATGAAGAATAAAAAACCGTGTATTTTAAAATTAGGCAAAAAAAAAAGAGGAAAAATTGAAACACCCACGTAAAATAATTTTTCACGCTGCCATTTGGGCGCCATTGCCACTCGCCAACGAAGCATTGTTTACTCAACGTATTACACATGCATATAAAGGATAATCTCGCTTAGTTAGTAACTTTGCCAACACTTTTAAAATAATTAAAACTCGTCCAGCGTCGATGATAAAGACGTGGCGAAACTTTTAATCATTCTCATCGTGTCGGAAAAATCCACGAATCCCATTGCAATGTACAATACGTCTTCTTTTTATCGTCCCGCGGTACTGAAAAATCTTACTCGTGCGATTCGACCGACCGCATTTATATTGTATAAGGTGCAGTGTACCTTGGTATGTGAAAAATTTTCCAAGCTTTTTAATCTACCCACATAGTTCGAAAAATCAGGTAAGAAAACAAGACAACGTTTCGGCTCGGTGAACTCGTAGGAGTAAAAGGTCGAAAACCGCCGACACTGTTGGTGAATTTGAAATAAGTTGTATTTTTTTTCTTGGCAGGATCCGCGATTCGACGACCAAGTTGATAAGATTACCGGTTACCATACTGATTCGCTGCTTTGTATGCCGGTGAAGAACGCTTACGACGAAGTAATTGCCGTCGCCCAAGTGGTTAATAAGAATCTGGATAATGATCAAGGATATTTTACTGCCAAGGATGAGAAGGTAAGGAGACAATTTTACCCCTTTTTAATGGCGTTGAAAAAATCAGCCGTCTTAAGGTAAACGAACGGAAATAATGCCACTGACGTCACCCATTTGTTTCGATGTAGTTTAACTTAAACGCCTGCCTGTTTTCGTTTTTTTTTTCTCCGAAGGCTAATTTTACACGGGAAAATGCATCAGGCATAGAATTCCGAAAATTTCCCGAAATATCGAATGGTTCACTATTGACGTAGGTATTTTTGTAATAATGGGAGGATTTTCCTCCTATATCGATGTGAAGAAAATGAGAAATAATTTCCTTTACTGAATTTTGAGTTGAGAGATGAATTTTCAATTTTTTTCAGCCAGAAATAATTTTTACTTTTTTCTGTTTTCTTGAAAAATTTTCATGTTAAATTGTGATTTTTTCACAAATTGCTTTTTATTGGTTTTTTGAATTGAATTTTTTTTAAAAAGGGTCTTTTGAGGGAAAATGGTCAAAAAAAGACCTTCGACCTATATTTAGTACCGAATGTGGCTCTAAATGTCATCTCTGACATGCATTATTTTTATTCGGATTTTTGACCTCTCCTCTTACCACCCCTTTCCGAAAGATAACGCCTCCATTTCTGTATCAAGAATTTGTATTTTTGGAAAGAACGCAAAAAAATTGAAATTTTCTTAGATAATCTTTTTATCATTTTCAGATCACATTTTTTCGTTTTTTTTTTTAAATTAAAAAAAAAAATTGTCAAAAAGTTGTGAGAAAGTACATGGTTGATTTTTCCTCTATCTCAGAAGTGATTGCAAAATTGTCAAAAAAAATGTTGTCTTTTCATTTTTTTTTTCAAGATCACCCAAAATTTGTAAATTTCAAAATTAAACAAATATTTGCAAAATCAAAACAAAAAAGTCATCTGTCGTTTCCTAATTTTTATTTTTTTCACGAATTTGTATTGAAAATAACTTAGAAGCCAAGACGTACCTAAGATACATTCATTATCCGTGAAGGACACAACCAACATCGCGGTCGGGTGCTCGGGTGCGAGAGATGTTTGTAAGAGGGTGGAGAACAATGAAGAAAAGAGAAAGCAGCTAGGTACATCAAAGGACAGGAATTCGAAGAATAAGGATAGTTAAGGAGAGGTGAGGGGACAGGACAGGAAATGGTCGTTCTCATATGAACACGTGCAGAGCAGCTACACTGATGTATATGACTTGACTGTCGATTTTTTTAATTTACAGTGTAAACCCTGAGAAAAAATTAATTTTACCTAAATCAACATTGCAGTACAGCTACACAAATGTTCGATCCGAAAAAGAGATTAAAATTCATGCATCATTTCCAAAGATATCAATTTTTGAAATTTTTATTTAAAAGGGCGAATTTTTAAGTAATGAAAAAGTAAATAGAGATAGTTTACATCAGAGGTAACATTCAGGATCCAAGCTTATACAGAGAGGGGAAAACAGGAGTTTCTCCAACTTCAATTTTTTTTGAGAATGCTCCTTAAACAAAAAAAAATTGGCTCAACAAGTATACATCACACGAGTTTACTTGTAGGATTTTGATTGAAGAATAAAATGGACAGAAACCCCAGTTTTTTGATTTTGAGTCCCAACACAACACTGAAGAGGAAAACTATAGAGAGACGAGGAAATTATATTTTAAAAATTTCAATTTGATTATTTTTTCCGAGAGCTAGATTCTTCAATGCTTTAAAACATTTTCAAAAATTCATTTCGAAAAAATTTAAAATTGGTAAAAATAAATTTTAAAGATAATCTAGCGGCAGTGTAGATCAAAAGTGCTTAATTTTGAGAAAACCGCTGTTTTGTAACCTATATTCAAATTTTCTTCGTTGATGAAGAAAATAATGGAATAAAACACTGATTTATTCGCTTGATTTTTTTCGAAATTTTAAAAAATCATTTTCTAATTTTTTTTTGAAGAATAGAATTTAGGAAGACAGGTACCTACTAATAAAAATTTTCTAGTCTTCTCAGCCCCTGTCTTTTGCGCAGTATTGGAATTCAAAATTCAAAAATATTTTGGTTTTTTGGTCTCTTTTCCCTCCCCTCCCATCCTGTGAAACATTTTTTGTTCTTCAGTTCTACCTCCGGGCTTCGATTTTTTTTGCACAGCCCTTCTAGGGTCACTTTTGACCAAATATTCAAAATGGGCATAAGTCATATTATCTACTAATAAACGGATGGATGGATTGATTGATTGATTGATTGATTGATTGATAAGGCCATTTTGACCATATCACACATCAGGAAAAATCTGATTTCCGAAAAATTTGTCTGGGAATGAAAATTTTTATGCTAATATTTTCTTAAATTGCTTTAAACCAAAAACGTGTAATCTCAAATTATTATTATTTTTAATTTTTCTGAATTATTTTATGTATTATTTATTTGGGGTTATTCACATTTTTTCCAAGTTTAATTGCTCTCAAAAGTTTGAATCTTTCTTCAATTCCAAACTTTTTTTCAAGTTTGCCATGAGCCCTGAATTAGGTACATTATTCACATCTTGACGTTTTTTATAATTTTTTTCAACTGTTTTTTTCAACAGGAAGAAATTTTCAATTGGAAAACAAATTTTCAATTGGAAAACATTTTCTAAAAATAAAGAAAATTTTTTCAATTGGAAAACATTTTTTAAATATGAAGAAATCTTTAATTTTAATTTTTTTTTTTTACAACCAAATGAGGAAATATTTCACTTGGAAAACATTTTCTAAAAATAAAGAAAATTTTCAATTAGGAAACATTTTCTAAAAATGGGTAAATTTTCAATTGAAAATCATTTTTTAAAACTCAGGAAGTTTTTAATTGGAAAATATTTTCTAAAATGAGGAAATATTTCAGTTGGAAAACATTTTCTAAAAATAAAGCAAATTTTCAATTAGGAAACATTTTCTAAAAATGGGGAAATTTTCAATTAAAAAACATTTTTTAAAAATAAGGAAATCTTCAATTGGGAAATTTTTTTAAAATGCGGAAATTTTCAATTGAAAACCATTTTATAAAAGTGAGGAAGTTTTCAATATTGGAAAACATATTCTAAAAATAAATAAGGAAATATTTTAATTATTGGAAAACATTTTCTTGAAAAGAAAAAATGTCAATTGGAAAACACTTTTTAAAAATGGGAAAATTTTCATTCGGAAAACATTTTTTGGAAATGAGGAAATTTGAGAAAATTCAAAAGCATAAGACAAAATTTGAATGATGCAAAAAAATTGAAAATATCTAAAACATTTTAAATGATTATGAAAACTTGAGAAAAAGTTGAAAAGCATGGGTAAGTTTAAAATGTTTTAGAAAGTAGAAAAACTTGGGGAAATACCTATTAAAAGTAAAGAGTTCGTACCTACCTATAGCTGCCTATATGATTTTGAAGAAGTGTAGGTAGGTAAAAACCAAAAACTTGAGAAATTGGAAAAAATCATTTCAAAAAAGAAAAAAGAAACAATTCGAGAAAATTTCGAGAATAAAAAATTCTAGTTGAAGTAAACAAATCGAGAAAAAAATCCACACCAGAAATTTTAGGGTACGACAAGAAAACTTTCAAAAGTAAAAAAAAATCTTACCTACTAATTTTTCAAACATTGAAAAATAAAATTAATTCTCTTACCATTAATGAAATAAATGGGTAAAAGTGTACTGCCCAGATATTCGTAAAATGCTTGAATTCATGCCCGATACATTTTCCGTGTAAATTTCGCCTCCGTTTTATTTTTTTCTCACCGGCCGAGCCTGATGGGACGGTGACGAATATAAAAAGTTATCGTTCTGGAGTCGATTTATGAATACGAACTCGTCGTTGAGAATTTTCTCGGAACTATTCGGATAAACTATTCCTTTAAACCCCTCTCATCTACCATTTCCACTTGTTATCGCGAACGAGTTTCCAGCCTGTTTTTTAATTTCGTCGACGACTCCGGGTGTATCGTTCGGATATTGAAAATAGCATACGTACGCCTACGACAACGACGAGTATTTTTACATCTCCGTATCTGTGTGACCGACTGTGCTCGAATTCGATTCCCAGCGTTTAGAAATTTATCGTTTATCAGGCTTTTCTAAAGAAGAACCCTTTTTAGTATATCGTCTACGTTCATATTTCGTCCTACCCAATCAACGCACGTATCGAAACAAAAAAAAAGGTGTTGACACGTGCCAACGAGAACAGATGCTCTTGTCGTACATATTTTTCTACTCGAACGAAACTTCGCGCCAAACTTTCAACAGATTATCAAGCAATATCTTATAATACGAAATCCCCCGCTCTCTGAGGGTTTTATTCATCAACGATGGCAAATTTTTGCAAATTTCTTAATTATCGCCGCCGTTTCGCGTATTTATTAAAAGTTTCGCCAAGGATAACTTTTTGCCAGAATACCTTACCTTTTTCGCCATTCGTTTTGACGTAGGTATTCGGTGTGATGTGGCGTAGCAACTGGCAAGGCGCTAATTATGCTATTCTATTAACGCGGCTCATTGTTGCCTGCGTATTTTATCCTATACTTTTTTATACGCTACCACCTCACCGCCGCCGCTAGCCTCATCCCAGATGATGAATTGGTATTTTCCCTTATTTTTTTTCTGTGCGGATAGAGATGCCCTATTGTTGGTTTTTGCGATACGGTGGACGGATGCACGAGTCAAGATGACTAATTTTTTATTCGTATTTGGCCATTTTTCATGCGGTCGTCTGTGTTAAAAATGATAAAAAAATTTATCGTTTGAAATTTCCATGTTGACGGACTGCGGCGTAATTTTTATGATGTTCCGGTGTGAAATGATTTTAGACATTTTAGTGTATCAATGGATGACAGCTGGAGTTATAAATGGTCCGGTATAATGTTAGGAAGATTTTCAACGGTTTTTTTTTTATTGGCAGGCTTCGATTCGAAAATATAATTGTGATTGATTTTTTTGACGGGTGGAATAATGATGAGGCATTGTTATTATTTCAAGTATTTTATTAGTCCAGAGCTGTTGAAAAAGTTATGTGTAGGATTTAGACGGTGAATTATGAATTTTTATCTCCTCTACTGCTTCGTTTTGTCTCTTTGGTTTAATTTTTTACTGCTGTGGCAATGTTTTTCAATCTTGAAAAATCCTATTTCTGTACCTTTCAAAATTAGAAAGAGAAATAATATTGGCTGCATCTGAATGAATTCAAAGCTTTTGATTGAACTGCTATTTCTGAAATATTATGAAATTTTCTTGTTATTACTTAATTTTCATTGAATTCTCAGACATCCTTAAAAAATCTGCAGAATTCAGGGTGGGAGAAGAAAATATCTGCCTTTGAAATGCGATGTTACAGCTATGGTCCAAATTTAGTAAAAAATTGTTATCGTAGTTTTGGAAATAGAATTTAATGAAAAAAACAATGGTATTATTTGTTTCAAATTTTAAAAAGGACATTAACACCTTTTTGGTGTTTCTAAATTAAAGGTTTTTGAGTTTTTTGTTTGAAAAACAGCCATAGTCTATCAGATTGATGCTGATTGGTTGTGAACAACCAATCAGAGTCAAGCTAATTGTTTATTAAACAAAAAGCTAGAAAACTTTGAAGACTTGTGATTTAGAAACACCGGGGATCCAGAGAAAATTTTCAGTTTCCTTTTTTGAGAACTGGAGGAAAATTTAAATGGTCTAGAATGGTCAAATCTGCCTTATACACCCTTAATTCACATTTTGAAATCAACTTTTACTCATTGAACCTAATTTTTAATCGTCGAAACATTTTGAGCATATTATTTCACTCTTCAGTAAAATTTCATTTTTGGACTATGGTTGTTTTTTAGATAGAGGCTTTAACTGGTAACAGCCAACTCACCAGCCCACTCACTTTGTAAAATCCTTAGAGAAACCATTAAGTGCGCAAGGAGCTGTCTAATATAGGAAAAGGTACACACCTCCTGCTAACCCGACATGCAAGAAAAGCAGAATTATTCTGCCTTTTTCTGCCAGAGTCTGTTGATAATTTCTGCCCCTTTCTGCCCAAGTCTGCCTTTTTCTGAGAAATTATCCCAGAGGAACAATGGGTGACGCTCAATGGGGTATCAAAAAAGGTGCGTTCAATGCGTAGCAGGGGTCAAAATGAGCAAAAAGTGGGAATGCCTGCCCTTTTCTGTTAGTTTTTCTGTCTTTTTCTTCTTTTTTTGCACATTGGGAAGGAGACCTGACAGTGACGACAATTCTGCAATATTTTGTGATATTTTTCGATATTTTTTGACATTCAGCAATCTTCTAAGATATTCTTCAACATTCTACGATTTACGATAATTTAAAAATATTCTTCTATAAGTATATTCTTTAATATTCAGCGAATACGCTGAGATTTTCTATATTTTGCAATATTCTACGATATTCCATTCAATGATATTTTTTGATATTCTGCAATTTCATTGATTTTTTGCTGTATTCTGTTGCATTTTGTGATATTCTTCAATATGTTGACATTCTTCGAATTCTTCGATATTTTTTGACATCCTGCAATATTTTTAGGGTTCCTGGCCTCCGGGGCCATGGAACCCTATTAAAATCACGTTTTCTTCTTAGTCGTCTCCTTCAGATATTTATCAATAGATCACTATTGGCTCACGTTTCGATGACGTCAAGCTGCATCGTGTCAATAAACCAATCAGAAGAAAGAAAGAAATTTACAAAGTTCGGAGTCTTTTTGTATGGAGCATTTTACTTCTTCAATTAAAAAATTTCTTCACTCAAAATTTTCAAAATAATAAATATTTTTCTAATTTTGAATTTTTAACAAAAAAATGTTTTCAAGCTTCAAGACCGATTAAAGATTGAAGCATAAATTTCAATTAATTGTTTTATGTTTATCAAGTTTTACCCGTATAAGTCAGTAGCAGGAAACGCGAAAGTAGGTTTCGAAAAATGATCAGACGCGATGTAATTTTTTTTTCAATATGCCTGCAGCAAATCAAAATTTTAATTTCCTAAAATTCCGGGAATCCTATAGCCAGGTCGCTTGCGACCCTGCTTGTTTGATCCTGCTATCCCACCAAAAAAAGTCCCAAGAATTGAATTTTTCAAAATCAGTATACCTAATTTATTGATTAAGAAATCAGTCTGAAAATTTTAAACTCCCATTCTCCACCAGTTCTCAAAAATTGAAAAGGGAATTCGGATTTAATTTCTATAAAATGAAATGAAATTCCGAGAAAATATTTTTGTATTGAAAAAGAAGACGGGACAGATAGCTGAAAAATGTTTCAAGGTCATTTCCTTTCATGAAAGATTTGTACAAATATTTATAAAAAATATTGAACTTTGAGCTCACTTTTTTTTTTCTTCTTCAAAATTTGCCGTTCTTATAAAATCACGCGATACTTTCCCGAGGCAGTTGAACTTTTCGCGAAATAATTTCCTCTCAAAAAACAAAAACCTCACTGTTAAAAGGAGATGAAAAAGCTTTACCGTAGACCCTTGTGAAATACACGTAACTCAGATTTAACAAGTAACAACGATTTACAATCTGTTGAAATTTTAAAAGCTTTTTAAAAGGTTGAATAAAATAACGATTCGATTTCCACATAGGTACCCGAATAGACCGTCATCGTAGCATCGCGATGACGTAAAATATCGAAAATTTGCAAATTTTAATCTTATTTACCAAAGTGGGAGTCGCGAATGAAATTGAATTTTAGGTATAATCTCGGATTCCATTTACGGTACATCATCTTTTTTAACCCTACAATCTGAAAGTTAACATCGCAGGTCACGAAACTCAGCAGCTGCCGATTTTTACAATAGATCTTTTCGCTGACGATATCACGATTCGCAAATATCAAGTCGAGTAGGCAGTAGGTTGGAAAAAAATCCACGTGGTTGGGGCCTTCGATAATAAAATTACCTACATATAGAAAATATGTCGTGTACGACTTGTCGGTAAATTTTCAGAATTTGTTACTTTTACGACAGCCTTTAACGTCGTAAAATTTGAATATTTTACGCATTAGGTACCAACGATAGAAAAAAAAAAAACACGCGGATTTTTTTTTTCAAGTGCATGGAGATATTTGTTCAATGCCAATGACGTAGGTCTAGGTATCAATAATTTTTCACTCGTGTTTAAAATAATTTTATTTATTTAATCGAATTTCTTTGATCATCCATTTTTCTCGCCATCGAAGAATTTTTTTCAAAACACGTGCCTCGCAAACATGAGCCAAAAAATATAATTCGTAATCGACCAAAGCTTATGTTTCAAATCGAATAAAAATTTTTGACCGATGGTTGGAAAAATGGCATGTACTCGCCCACAACAATCGTATCAAGTTGCGTTACTCGAAGCATAAAATAAAATTTCAAAAGCCTTCGGAATAAATTTAAATAACGTGTGCTCTGCGTACAGTTTTCGTACGTTGCATGCCTCAAATACCAAAATTTTCGACCTACTTGGCATTCTACGCAAATGAACTAATATTTGATTGAAAAGTTTATAGCTAATTTGACATCGTCTTTGCCAAAAACTTCGGTGTATTTTGCGGAACTGAATTTTTCCACGATCAAGGTCACATCTCGTTAAGTTTTAAAAGTTTACATCGGCAATATCAGCAATACGTGTCTAGACGAATAAAAATCACAATTACTTAAGACGTTTATAAGGCATCATCTTATAAACATTTTAATTCCGAGCTGAACTGCGTAGTGCGGATATTTTCGCCGACATAATTAAACAACTTTCCGAATCAAATTTTAGCTCGTACCTTCGTCATTTCGTACCGTAAAATATACAAGCGTGTGTGAATCGCGTGGGATGATTGTTTTTCTACCCGTAATCCAGATTGGGTAACAATAACGTCAGATATAGCTACACGAGAGGATATAAACTGAAAATAGTTTTATAAAGCAATTGCCCAGTGTACAGGAAATGAAGGCAAAACGCTATAACTTTATTATCGCCAGGGTATTGTTATCGTGTGCAGCATTTTCTTTCAACGAGCTGTTTTGGTTTCGTATTTTATTCCATGTAAGTATAACTTTTGCCTTTACTGCAATTCACAATACGTAACGTTTAGACCAACATGGATCAGCGAAGATGAGTTTCCTTTTCTGCGTAGCGAATCCATTGCCTTGGAGTAGTTTTATTTTTTTGACAGACCGACAAAGGGAAAATCAAAACTTTGATAAGATATCAGAATCGTTTGTGAATTCGAAAGTTGGCGGGCTATGGGCTGAGAGCTCGTGGCTTTGAAAAAAATTCAGTTAATTTTCAGTATTGGTTTTTTTTCTTGTATATTCTTCGAATGATGTTTGTGTAAAAGTTGTGAGTTAGTTGAACTCGTGGCCTTCCCTCTTCATACTAATTTGTTCGGAGAAAAATAGGCAACTCAAAGTACTTATAGAATTACTTTTGAAAATAAAACAGCTGGATAGTTTTCTTTTTTTTTTTCATTTTGTCAATTCCTCCCTCTCAAAAAATTTCTAAATTGAAAATTTTCGAGTGAAGAAATAAACAATTTTTTCAATATAAAGACGTTTTAGGCGTCGTGAGTGTTCGCAAAAAAAAATATGAAAGTACCTATACTCTTTCCACGGTAAGAATAGCATGACGTCAGATACGTCAGACCAACCGATCTGCACAATTTTGTGAATTGAGCAGAACGGTTGGTCTGACCTATCTGACGTCATGCTATTCTTACCGTGGAAAGAGTATAATTTATATATTGTGATCATTCGACAAAATTTGTTTAGTTTTTATAATGAAAAGTTTGGTGTTTTTTTCACAAATTTTTCAGTTCAGAATGCTCCTGTTTTTTTCGAACCCAAATTTTTTTCTCAAAGTGGTTTCAACCGATTTTTTTTTAAAAACCAGTTTTACTCGATTTTTAAATTTTTTTTTCGAACTCTGAATCTGAAAAATTTCGAAATGACATTTTTAAATTTTTTCTGACCTTGAAATTTTTCTAAACCTGTCTCAAACTGAAAATTTGTTTCAACTCTAAAATTTCTTCCTTAAAAATTTTTCTACCTCCTTAATTTTTTTAATTGAAAATTTCCTCGTATATATATTTATCAATTTTTTTTCTGTTCGCTTTTCCACGGGACATTTCTTTTACAATTTTCTATATTTTTTAAAAATATTTACAGACTTGGAACTTTTCAAAAGTTTTGGATTTTGAAAATTTAAGCTTCAGTGGCGTCGGTTCGATGAAAGGAAAGCATATGTGACCCTGCCGGAAAGAAGGGACCTTGAGTAAAAAAAATTGATGTCTTTATTTTCATGTGTTTGGTCCAGATTTGGTGTCATTTGGACCAAAAACGTAAAAAAAAGACAGACTTTTTTACCCAAGGTCCCTTCTTTCCGACAGGGTCACATATTGTAGTGAAATTTATAGTTTGATTAAACTCTGAGAAAAAATTTCACAGATAAAAAAATTCAGAGGTTGGGAAAAATTTTAAAATTTAAAAGAAAGTATTAAAGTTGAAAAAACATTAAGTAAGAAAAAATTAGAAATGTTGAGAAATTTTTAAAAGGTTTAAAAATGTTGAAAATGCTGAAAATTTTGGAAACTCCGACAAAACAAGGCACCACACGATTGAAAATTTTTCCATTTTATCGATCGAGATATCGCGTATTGTAGATATGTTTTTAGTCTACCATAAATAAATCCATTTTCGGAATCATTTTTACTCTGAATTAATATTGATTCCTGAGGAGGTGAAGGAGGGTTCAAAACTAAAAACAGGTTGGTGAACAATTTTCAATTTTGGGCCCAATAAAGACATCCTAGGGTCAGCACACCAGATAAAATCAGAAATTTTCAATTTTGGTTTCTTCCAATCTCTTTGAGGAATTGAGGATACAATAGTTTCATTTCATTCTGTGAGTCGAAATGATACAAAAACTAAATTCAGGAGGCCAAAACCACTGGAGTCGAATTTCGAGCTCGCGATGAAAAAAAAATAGGAATGGGTTCGGGAACTTCAGATATTGCCTTACATCATCTTTAAAAAAAACCTCAGTACTCTCTTAATTTAAATCAGTCAAAAATGCCTAAATTAACTGATAAAATAGAGAAAATCAAGTCACTGGTGATCAGTCCAATTCCACTGATTCCCCAGTTAATTAGCGTCATTTTACTGCCAATCAGTGAAAAATAACTGATTGAAATAGTGAATTTTGATTGTTGAATCAGTAAAAATTAGTTGACTGATTGAAATCAGTAAAGATTTTCTGATTCAAATCAGTGAATTTTCATTATTGAATCAGTAAAAAAAAATTCACTGATTGAACCAGTAAAAAAAAATTAACTGATTGAATCAATAATTTTTTTACTGATTCCTACAGTGACTTGATTTTGTTGATTTGAATCAGTCATTTGACTGATTCAAATTATTAAGAGAGTAGATAATTTTTTGAGCTTTTTTTTCTTGCGGTTTGGAATTCAATTGATCTTACTTACTCTCCTGAGGTGATAAAAATTGAAAGAAATTTTTCATTGAATTCTGCAAGCAAATCTCGAAACTGCATTTTTTGTGTAATTTTTGTTCAACTCCGAAGTATGAGACTATGAGTAATCGAATAACCCACCTTGTAAATGTAGGTACCATAAATTTTTACGTACCTATCTGGCGCTGTTGAAGCATGAACTTTTTGCAATAACGATTTCTGCTATTTCTCGTTCGTGGAAAAGACGAGTATTTTTTCCATTTACTTCATTTTTAGAATTTTTTCATCCCTTTTTGTGGCACCTGTAGATTATTATTTTTCTGACCCACAAACCTACCATAATTTCTCAAACCCAATCGGTCAATTAGAAATATTGTTGGCAGACAAACTAAGTATTAAGGCGTTTCTGCAGACTACATTTCTCTCTCATCTATCTTCATTCATCTTGGAAAAATCACATTATTGTAACATTGGCCCACATGTTTTCTCGACGTATGTAGGTAATTTCTATTTCGCAAGATTTCATATTTTTCCTATAGTTTTAAACTCAATTTTTCCATTAATTCATCAAGTCGGACAAATGAAAAAGAAATGTTGAATGTACGTAGGTAAAGAATGAAAAATTGGGAATTGGGATATGCGATTATGTAAGGTATTTCTTTTGCTCTTGGGCAACCGCTAACAAACATATGCTTATACTTACTGAAATAGGTAGATGCTGTATTGTATAATAATTGAGCCTTGTATTATGGTCAATTTGGAAACTTTGAAAGGCCTTTGGGAAATGTTTGATAGATTGGAAGGAGTTTAGACATAGACATATATGGAATGTTTCCCTGCCTACCTACCGAGACTTTTTTTTATTTATATATTAGGTACATACATACAGCCACTGAACATGCACTACGTATAATAATGTATTACTACGAGTATTATGTAGTTTTGTTGGGTTAGTTATTAGAAAATGTTAGTGCTTTTCTATAAAATTGCCTGCTTTAAAAAATGTTTTCCAAGGTAGGCAACTAGGCATTTCATGCCTCGAAGCCTTTCACCAGTTACTCATTTTACTCGTTTGCGATTCAAATTTTCGGAGACAATCTTCAAGGTACATAATTTAACGCCTAAGAATTTTAGAATTTGCATTTCAAATATGTACTTTTCTGCTCTATTCATCATGAACTCTTCGAGAGAAAAGCTTTGAAATTACGGTACAGATTACAGTGTGTTTGTGGATTAACGATACCAACCTTGAATTTTTAACGCAATAGAAAGGAAAGCAGAATATACTTGAGTATTGGGTCGGGAGGGGGATGCTGTTGCTCTTGAAAAATCCGAATTTTGGATCCCCCCCCCCCAGGAAACTTTGGAAACCAGGATTGAGCGAAGTGATGTACTTTGATATCTAGAATCAGAATTTTGACATTAGAACTGAGACACAGAGCAAAAAATTTTTTGTCGACCTGTGTAATTTTCAACAAATAGTCAATAATTTGAAACTTTTTCCAATTTTTTTTTTTTTTTTTTTCATAAAAAAATCGAAGGAATTAGAATATGTGTAGGTAACGCTTCAATATATTCTCTTTTTTTTTTTTTTTGAAAAACTGAATAAAAAAAATTGAATTATGATTTCGCAAAACTAAGTATAAGTGGCGGAAACCAAGGAAAGCTTGGCATAATCAGGTTCTCAAAAAAAAAAAACTGTTTGATCCGTTCGATTTTTTCATCAATTGGTTTTAAATTGGTAATGTTCCTTTTTTCTTTTTGAATTTCACACATGTGCTTTCGTTCCCTGCCAGCAAAATGGTAACTGGTAAGTGCAGGTACTTACCTTAATGTGAAGCTTGAAGGGGCATGTGTAACAGCAATACTTGGCCCTCGCGGTTCCTTCTGTTAGGTTGGTAGCCGTGCATGGAATAAAATAGTCACTTCTTTGCCTTGAGGGCAAGAACAACAATTGACAAGTCAATTTGTGGGTAGAAATAGAATAAGTATTTTCTCCGCTGAATACTAAAAAATTCGCTGATGGGTAAGTTACCCCCTCCTCCCCCAATCGTCTGTCTCCGCACTCAAAATGGAAAAATTCGTCACGTGGAAAAAAATTGACGCAGAAAGTAAAATATGGATTATTTTTCTGCTTAATTTCAATCTGGCCCTAATTATAATTTCATTTGATAATTTCTTCTCTTCGAATTCGTCATTCTAAAGACTGAATCAATTGTCACAGGGTGACCAAAAAAAAACCACTCAAAATAAAAATAAAAGCTGGATTCGTGTTTTATGATCAAAAATTGGTCGAAAATAGAAATTATTCCTACTTCAATCGTGTAATTATTTTTTACCAGTAATTATATCAAGTGAAGCACCATCCAATTTCTAATCCATTGGCCACAAATACTTGAAGCCCAAATTTTTCAATTTCGTTTTATTAGAACTGGAATACGATTTTTGTGAATTTTTTCTCTGAAAATCTCAAATGATTGAAAATATTGAAATACCAAAAACGTCTCGTGAAAGTATAATTGTGAGCCTGGATTTATAAACCATTTAGACCATCCTTAGAAGTCGACAATTGGACTCTGAATAGACACTGATTTTGGGCCTTTAAGAGGGAGTAGTATCAGAGGGGATCAATTCAAAAACCAGTTTCTTATATTTGAGGGTGGTTTTTATTGACAGGCTCGTGAAATATCATTCTCCCCTGTACCTATTATCAGATCCTATTTGCACTTGAAAAAAAAAAAGATAAGATATTTCAGTATACCTATTTAGATAATAATTGCAAAGGTCTTTGAAGAATCATTTAAATCAGTGACAAGGACATTTTCAGAGGCGTAACGACCGGAGGGGAGGGGGGGTGACTCCCTAGACCATCCCAAGGTTGCAAAAAGTTGGATAATTTCCTAGTTTGGGTTTGGTAAGTTGGAAAAAATGGGAAAATCTGAGAATATATCAAAAATCGCTTCGTAACACCTCTGGACGTTTGATAATTCCACAAAACATAGACGCCCCCAAAGGGTGGGCTCAGGGCTCGACCCCCCCCCCCCCCTTAGCCCGGAAAACATTTTTTGCTGCAAAAATTTGAAAAAAAGTGCATTTTTTTTACTCTTTAAACAATATTTTTTCTAAAAATTTTCGCTCTCGCTTCGCTCGGGTTGTATTTTATTTATTTTATTCTAAAATTTGATAATTTTTGAATTATTTTTCAGTCAAAAATCACCACTTCCTCAAGAAATTCCCCTTTTGTCAGAAAAAATTGACGATTTTGGCTGAAAGGTCGGTCAAAAATTACCAATTTGAAATTTTACTCTCCCCTTCTATTTTTTTTCTAAACTTCTCAGCCCCTCCCTTAATTAATTTCTGGGTTCGCCTATATACCACAAAATGGATAAAAAGTTTACAATCATAAAAAAATAGATGCCTGTCTACTTTACTTATTCATTAATTTTTATTTTTTTTTTCAGTCATTGGTCGATTTATATTCAGACATACTTATCCTTAATAAAATCTTAATAAAATCCTTTTTTCCCAAGTTATTTTTCAAAACCGACTATGTACCTGCATTTTCGAAAAAAAAAAATACTTTTTTGAAGATACAGAAAAAACTTTTGATTTTAGGTTTGCTTGTTCCAATTTCTATAGTACTAACTTCATTTTCTCTGAGAAATTCTGTTAAAAATTAATAGCTTGGTATTTTTGCTTCTTTTTTAAAAAATCTAATCGCCTTTTAATTTTTTTTTGTCGCTCAATTTTTTCTAATCATTTTCTTTACTTGCCTTTAGAAGGGAGAATAAAAAACTGACATCATTTTTGATCCTCCTCCCCCTTTACTTCAATGAAACCAGGTTCTTTTCCCCCTCTCCATCCATACACTTCTTTAGCTGTTTCATCCAGAGAGACGAGCTGACGAGCATAATACCAAAAGCACACAAGCAAACGAATCCAAATTAATCACCCCTTCCCTCCAAGACGGGTTGAAAGAACTGGACCTCGGATGATGGAAAATCCAAAGAGCGAAGGCGTTTAATAAGATTTATACAGTACCCTGGCTATATTTACTCGTTTAACTACCCGTGGTGTATATTCAGCAACGCGTTCATCTTTGCTTCTGTCTCCGCCGTATCGTCGAACAGACATTTTAATTCAATTAATTCGACGAACAACGTCGGATAAATTATGTCACTTTATTTGAAACGAGATTACAGTAACAATAGCCTTCTACGGCCGAGGGGGTTGCTTCGCCGCAACAATCGTAAAAGCACTCGAGAAAACTGACGAGAACTTTCAGCATCGCGTAAAAATACCAAACCGAACAAAAAATCCGGCCAATTCTTCAACATAAATTAAAAGCTATTCGACGAAAGCGTCGGATTACTTATCATATCCGGCAAATCTTGACATAACGAACACAAAATCTCCTTCTCTAGCTATTTTCGGATAAAAAAACTTAACGAATTGGAAAAATCACGATTCGATTCGCTCGGTTATGTAAAATTCGCGCAAAATGTCGCCATTACCTGCCTTTTTTTCTCCGGCTTTATTATCTTTACGGTGGAAAAATAAATATCGAATAAACAGCCCAAAGATGTGCGATTATTTTGTTCGCTAAGTATATAGATTTTCCACTCGGTCGTTACGAAACTCGTTATGTGTATAAATATTGCACATCTTGCGCTCTTTTCTTTACAGAAAAATATGCTGCGATGTATGAAAAAGCTCCGAGAATGTTTTCGTTTCGAGGGATTTCTTTGTATTTTTTTCCCCGCTAGTATCTCAAATGTGTATGATTCGCTTCGATGCATTTGAGACGATGACGAGTGTACAAACGGATGAATTTATATTTTGAAAATTTTCTCAAATAATCGACCGACGAATAAATATTTTTTATTATTTTTTCGACGAAAATTAATTTTCTCCGGGATCGTAATACGAGTATGATTCCAGTATCTTCGTCGAAATATTTTATTTATCGTAACGTCGAAATATAGCGATCATCGAGACGGTTAAATACGTATCCACACGTATAAAATATCGATACTTTTTGTGTCTTTGGGGATTTCGACGACGTTAAGTTTTTTGTCAAGCTTTCGTTTTTGTTTCTTTGTGATATAATAAATTATTCCCGAGACTGGAAATCATCTCCCGAATGAAAACCCGTTTTTCCTTCGATGATTCTCTTTTACGTACAAAGCACCTATTTTAAGACATACTTTACCTTGTAAAGTTTAAATTCTTACGTAATAAGTAACTCTACAATTCAGCATAAAGGCAAACTCGAAATTAAAAAGAAAAGCATCATTTCTCGTCGTCATTCGAGACTGAAATTGAAACCAGCTGCGATAATGAATCCGCATCTCAGCGGTTTCCAGCGCGTATATCACTCACGCGTGACACGCCGAAAAGAAATCCGCCACGGAGAAAAGCTTCGATGGGAACGGGGTAAAAAAATCCTCGAGTAGAGCCTTCGAATCTACGCCCCGCCGGCGTAATGCCGAAAAGATGTAAATGTCGAATATGTTTACTGTGGCGTGACGCAATATACTGGGTCTTTTTGTTACTTCAACTCTCGTTTTTTATTATACATGGCGCGAAACGACGCCTCGCTCCTTCAAATTGCCATTCTGTTTTGTATTATTGTGATTTGTTATACTTATACGAAAATTATACCGGGATAATTTCGCGTCGATGCTTTTTTTTCCACCATGGTTTGAGATGAGAGATTTCGTTTCGTATCAAGTCGTTATAGCGTGTGGGGTTGAGAGAAGCTTAGTTAACTTAATGACAATTGTACGCTCGATTAAGAAATTGCGGTGTTTATCTGATATCTACGCAACTTGGGAGGCCCGTGGATGCCAAAAATAATGTGTATCGTGTCGAGACTGTTGTACTAATGTTTATATTTTCGTTCGTTGACGTAATGTTTTGGAATATTTATTCGAAAAATTGAAAGATTTTATTATACGTGAAATATGAAAATTTTGAGGAGAGCTGGCGGCCTTTCATTTGATGATACGCAACCAAACAAACACAAGTGTAGATTGCTTTGTCGATATTGAAAATGGCAGGGGTAAAATTAATTCTCCTCAATAAGAAATCAGCATTGATCAAATTTAAAAAGATATCCAATAAAATGAACAAAATATTGAGTAAATGCACAAAAAATAAAATTTAAAATTACCGGCCGAGTTTAAATTTTTAAAAGAAAGGAATATCAAAAAAATCGAATTAAAAAATAAAAACTAAAAAATTTTTAAAAATATTTTGAGAATTTGAAAAAAATCATCTTCTGCAAAAATTAAGTTGGGAATTTGTGAAAATCTCTCTAAAAAAAAAAAAAAAAACGAAGTAGGTACCTTTCATAATTAGGTGATATTATTATGTCGTGATTGGATTTTTAAAAGTAAGTGAACAGTTTTTAAAAATTATAAAACTCGAAGAAATGACGAATCACATTTTGAATACGTACATATGAATAAAGAATTTTAAAAAGGTTTTGAAAATGGAATTTTAGTGAGTAGTGGAAAGTTGATGAATTGAAATTATTCTGAAGATTAAAATTTGGATGATATGAAAAGATGCATTAATTTCTCAAAATTTTATTCTCAAAATTCAACAATTTTCCAATTTTTTACCTACTATTTTCTTAAAATTTTATCATTTGTTCAATATTACCTGTGCAATTTTCATCCCTAATAAGTTTCAAATCGAATAACAATAGATTTGAACTTCCAAAAATGAATTATGAGTATTTCGAAAACGCGTTTATGTTCATTTTGTTTTGAAAATCTCACACGTTTGTTCGTTTTTTGTTCACTTCATCCAGCAACAGGGACCCAAAAGAACCAGATACTTTTGTAAAACCCAAACCATACAGAACCCCACCTCGAATCTAAAAAAAATGACCCCAAATCCGAACCCTGAAATTGACCTTCAAACTCCGAACCAGGACCCGAAACCCAAAACTGGATCATTAGTCGAGGTTTTTCCAGCTCATGGCAAAAAATTCACAAATTATTTTATTCTTTAATTTTTCTCTCTTACCAAAGATATTGACAAAGAATTTAAAAATGGTCAAGGAATGCGAAGAAATTATTTAGTTTTTATCACAGATTTTGTTTCAAAAATCCGTGTTTTGAAACAAAATAATTGAAAATTAATTCTGAAAACTACAAAACCATACTAAAATGGCCACACTATTCATAAAATTCAAAAATTATGAGGAACATTGGTTTTTATCTCTTCTAAAAAGTCAAATTTTCGATTAATGATCTTTTGCATGTTTCAAAATTTTCAGAATATGGAGTGATGCCACATATCTTTTTTCTAATTTTAAGGATTTGTTTGATGTTCAAGCTGGAATGATGTTATTACCAGATGGAGGACTTCTCGTAGTTGTTATTTCGACAAAAAACCAAAAATTTCTAAATTTTGGAGATACTATACCTTTTAATAATTTAAAATACAGAAATAGGTACTTAAAAAATGAAGAGGAAAAATATAGAAATCTGGATAATTTGGGAAATTAAATTCAGTTCAAGAAAGTGATACCTACATAATTGAGAAACTTTGAAAAAAACTCAAAAAAATTTATCAAAATTTTTGGGGAATATTTATCACAATTTTTGGAAAAATTTATCACAATTTTTGGAAAAATTTATCACAACTTTTGGAAAAATTTATCACAATTTTTGGAAAAATTTATCACAATTTTTGGAAAAATTTATCACAATTTTTGGAAAAATTTATCACAATTTTTGGAAAAATTTATCACAATTTTTGGAAAAATTTCCAACTTCTATTAAGTAAGAAGAAATAAAGACCACATGGAAAGAATCAGGTCAACTGAAATTTCAAAAATTTTGCAGGAGAACGCTTTAAAATATAATTTTGAAGTAGAACTGAAAAAAATAGAATTTCAAATGTTTTAATTTTTTTTACTTATTTCAAAAAATTTTTAAAAGAACGCACAACGTGTTTGAACATTTTGAGCAGTTAACCCGTTCTTCCTTCATTTTTTTTTTTTTTGGAAATCAACATTATTTTTTTCTCCATAAATTAATCTGTTTGTTTAATGTATGAGTTATATTTTTGTTGAATCGTGATTTTTTTTCATCTTCACAACAATAAATCAACTATTTAAAAAACAGAAACTGGTTTTTGGCACTTTTTTTCTTTGTTTGGATTAGTTAACCAGTTCTTTCTGTGTTATTAATTTCTCAATAATTCTTTTTTGCCTTTATTGACATTTGAAAAGTTTGACATTTTTCACATAAACCTTATAAAAGTACCTACATGATTTATTGCACAAAATGGCGGGAAAAAGTCATTTTTTGAAAAACTCAGTTAACCCGTTCTTTTTATGTGGTCTAGTCTTCAAAAATAGTTACTCTCACTCAAAAAATGAAATCTATTTCATTTTAGGATTGTAAAAATTCTTTTCCAATTTGAAAACTTGAAGTATTATTATTATTTCAAAAAAAAAAATCAGCGAAGGAAAGTGGATTTCCTATACATTATTTGGATTATTGAAAAGGCTAAAACGTTGATTAAAAATTTTCCATTTCTTTTTTTTTTTGTTGCAATATCGAGTAAATTTCTATTTTAATGTAAACTGCACTTTTTACACCGCAGCGTACTCTGTAGTCTGTATCTCACAAAATTCATTTTATTCGTTTTGAAATCTCGAGGATTGAATTTCATAACCTTCTGACTTCGAATATTGTTCACTATTAGCTTGAGATCCACTTCACAAAAAGTTCAATATTTTCAGAAATCCCGATCAATTCTGGAAAACACTAAAACAATGATGGAAAATTCAAGGTAATCCCAATCTTGAAATTTTTCCCAAGAAAACGACGTAAAATCGAAACGAAAATTAATTCGAAAATTTTTTCCATCAAAAAGTGAAGTATCTCGCGATAAAATTAAAAAAAATGTCACTTCAACTCGACAGAAATATCGAACGCGAATATCAAATTCCAGTACCATCAGTAGGGAGTTTTGAAATTCCTTGAATTCTCAAATTTTCTAGAACATTTATCTCTCTTTGAAATCGTATGTAAAGCTGCAGCCTATTTAGTTTTTCTATACGTCTGCTCGTAGCTAATGGAGGAAAAACGCTGTCTTTAAATTAAACGTCTTTTAGAAATGAAATTCCTTTTTTGCTTTCGGCACAGGTGTTGTTTTTCTTTCGCGAAAAAATATACGACTTTGAACTCACACTTTGGTATTTCTTTTTCGGGGGCTGGTAAACCTACGATGGGAAAAAATTAACGGTGTAGTTCGATTTACCGATTTTAGACATCAAAGTGCTCGTAATATAATTTCGAACGAATTTTCAAAGGTTCTTCATCGCGTCAGGTACCGTTTGTATAAAAACTTATCTCAAAGAAAACCTCTCTCGAGAGCGCAGAATAGGGGAATAAAATATACCGTACTTCAATCAATTTGACTGGTGGAAAACCTGGCCTTCGTCAATTATTAAAAAATTCGTACCAGAATTAAAAAACCATGTCCTAGTTTAACTGGCGGAAAAGACATAAAGCATCTTCGCTACCACTCTGGGGTACACTTTGGACGTAACGTAAGATACTTGAATAGCAGCCAGGTCGTAACCTATGTCAAGTACTGCGTCACGCAAACCGACATCAATTTTTTTTTACTCGAGTGGAGATCTAGATACCGACGTTTAAAAAAATTATCTTTGTGGGGGAATTTTTCAATGAAAATTCATCCCTTATTACAAAACCGTGCCACGTTTTTGAATAAAGATATACGCGATATTAACATGGTACTGGTGATCTCTGGACCATATCCAATGGCTGCGTTGATTTATTCGCGTTTGTAATACGGTAAGAGGCGAATTCCGTATGACCCATAAAAAGAAAGCTCGGCCACGATAAACAATGCGGTTTATATCCATGTTTCGATGCGTAGTTTCCGGGCAACGTAAACAAATTGCATAAGTACCCCTTTATCAGGCGTAATCCGTGAGGTTTTTTTGGCCATGTAGGAAATCCGTTCGGTTTCGTTGTTTTTTTGTGTGCTTTCTCTGATTACGACGACCTTGTCCTTTCGCTGCGTTGGCTTCTATCTTGTGGGGTTTTTTTGAGCGAGTAAATGCTTTCGACCAAGTTTTATTAACAACTCGTTGGATTCGCAGCTTTCGGATATTTTTCATCGCGATTCGCGAAAGGCGACGTCATTTGAATTTCAAATGTTACCCTGGATATATTCTAACGCTTCGTGTGGTCAGCAGCGTATATATGAACAGAGTTCCTAGATATGGAGGTTAATCCGGATGAATAACCGAAGTAATGGATTGGACGAGGAAGGAAGGGATATCGGTGGCATTATGGTTTAATGGTATTCTCATCGATATCGACTTGGTACAGGGTGTTTTGCGGTACATGTAATGCCTTCATATTCTACGAGTATGCAACGTATATTGAATCTATGTAGATAAATTTGCCTACCTTCGGAGTTACAGGATTCATTTCGATTTTTTTTTTTTCATTTTTAGCTGAAATTCTCCATAGGCACACCTAAGGGAGCCTCAGAGGACTCGAGCCCCCCTCCCCTCAGCTCGAAAAAATTATTGCAAAAATATCTGAAAAAGTAAATTTTTTGCTTTTCAGTGCTTTTTCAAAAAAAAATCGTCCTTGCTTCGCTGGAGCAATCTTTAATCATTTTATTTTAAAAATTGATAATTTTTTGAATAATTTTTCAGTTAAAAATCACTGATTTCTCAATGAATTCCCAGTTTGACAGAAAAATTAATGATTTTTGACTGAAAGATCAGGGGAAAATGACTTATTATGAGGGTCGAAAATGGACCTTGACCCAGAATAGGTCAAAATTGGCCCAAAATGTTACTTATGGTCTGGAAACATTCCAAAAAAATTTGACCCATCACCCCCACCCCTTTCGGAATTATGGCACTTTTATTATCGAAATTTCAAGATATGTGTAGAAGGGGTGAATATAAAATTTTGAAATTTTCACAGATTATACATCTTGTTGGGTATAGTATGAATAAGAATTTTTTGAAAATTTCATATTTTCCCAATTTTTTTTACACTGAAATTTTAAAAATTCAATTTTTTTCGGGGGAGGGTTATAGCTGAAAATTTTGTTTTTAGTTTGAGCAAGTGGTTATGCATCACATTTTTTTTAGACCCTAAAATTTGGAAAAACATGGTCAAAAAAATCAAAACCAAAAAAACGTGATTTTTTACCACTTTTTCGTAGTAACAAGCAAGTTATCCCAACTCAAAGTGAAATTTTGAGTCAAAATAGTCAAAAATTGAAAGTACATCATAAAAAAATTTAATTTGCTGAAGTGAATTTCTCAAATTTTGAAATTTTAAAAAAATCGCTAAAATTCGAGAAATGCATTTCACCTCTTGAAATTTTGAAAATAGAATTTTTTCATGTGGTACTTTCAATTAATGACAATTTTGACTCAAAATTCTACTTTGAGTGGAATGCCTTGCTTGTTACTACAAAAAAGTGGTAAAAAATCACGTTTTTTTTTGCTTTGATTTTTTTTTAACGCGTTGCCCCCAATTTTAAGGTCCAAAAAAAATATGTGATGCATAACCACTTGGTCAAACTAATAAAAAAATTTCCAGCCATGACAACCACAAAATTTAGTTTTTTTTTATTTCAATGTGAAAAAAATTGGGAAAATGTGAACCGAAAATTTTCAAAAAACTTTCATTCATACGACCCAGCAAGATGTATAATTTCTTAAAATTTCAAAATTTTTTACCCACCCCTTCCAGAGATATCGCATGTTGAAATTTCGACATTAAAAGCGCGATAATTCCGAAAAGGGTGGGGGTCTGGGGGTAGGGGGTCAAAAATTTTTTTTGGATGTTTCTAGACCATAAGTAACATTTTGTGTCAATTTTGACCAATTCTGGGTCAAGGGCCATTTTCGACCCTAATTAGAAAAAGCTCTTTGATCCCCTCCCCTTATTTTTCTCAAATGCTCAGCCCCTCCCTTAAGTAATTTTTCTGGGCGAGTTTATGAAATATTCAAACTTGAATTGGTGAATTTTTTTGAACCATTGAAGGATGCTTTTATGATATTATTAGTCATCATCAACAATTCTTGGGAAAAAATATCCAGCTAATCAAATTTTCAAAAAAGTATGTCAGCAGAAGCATGCACAACTTACTGACTTTGTCGAAATTTTTTTAGCAAATATTGACCTTTTAATCTCAATTAGATAAGTTTGTAGCTACTGTACTCATTTCCTTCAATTGGCAGCATTTTTTGGCTTCTTTTCCTTGATGTAATTCGTCCGTGATTTAATTAAATGGCTATGCAAATTGTTTAAAATCGAGATTTTCGTTTTTATAGAACGTTGAATGGTTTCTTTTCTTTTACCAAAGCGGTTCATTTAGTATTGATAAGTCATCAGAATAAACTTGGATTGAAATTCAAAAATTTTCATGAGAATGAAAAATCGAATTTTCCTGTGAAATAGGTAGCCAGCCTTGAAATCCTCATTTTTCACTCTAAAACTAGCATTGAATCTGGTACTATGGGGAAGGGAGAAATAAAAACTCAAGATTGCATTTTTGTTTTTGTTTTTTTTTATCGATATTATCAATGAGAATCTGTCCTGAAATAGGTTACAAATCGATACGATGCCAAATTTGGATTGCTTTTATAAAATAAATGAAGGGAAAACTAATTTTTCTGATTCAAGTTTGCTTTTGGAGGTGTGGGGTCGAAAAATCTAATTTTTCAATAGAAATAAACACCAGAATTAGGGGGGAAAAATTGAAATTTTCAAATCCAATCTTATAGAAAATTTCTCGGGAAATCAAATGACGGAAACTGCAGACCTCTATCATTCTTAGGAAAAAAGTTACGGCTCGTTCCATTCAAAAATCTGTAAAAAAATTTCATTTTTTTGGTGCCTTTCTCAAGGAAAAGTGAAATTTCTGAGAAAACCAAGCGTTCTAAACCTAAAATGACCATGACAAAAATTGTAGGGAATTAAATTTCCTATTGGATAGTTTCAGTGAGATTTTTCTCGAAGACATAGTTTTCAAGATATTTTCGAATAAAGTTGAACATTGTTGGAGAAAATTAAGAAATGAAACGAAAATTTATTTTCTTTTTCTTGATTACCCCGGCTGGAAATTTTGAAAATAGAAAAATGTCCATTATTGTTTTTTCAATTCAACGACGTATGCTCAAGATTTTCTATATAAAAAAAGAGGTTTATAGCTTGAGACACTCGATTTATTCAACATTCCATTAAAAAAATTCAGAAATAGTAGGCAGCAAAAAAAACTTTTTTTACTCCCTGCTTTCAGTCCTCTCTCTCTTAAGTTCCTTGTAAAAGCTCAACACAACGATGAAAAAATAGAAATTAAGACCTGCAAAAAAAATAAATTTGATAAAATGCCACAATAAATCAACTTTACGCGGAAAATTTTCTGAGAAAAAAATCAACGTTTTTCCAAACATTTTCCATCATCAGAAGATTTTGGAAATAAGTCCAAACATTCTCCATCATCAGAGGATTTTGGAAATAAGTACCTATTCGAGTTATCGATTGTGTGATTTTTTCAACTTTCAAGTTTTAGATGCTAGATATCATCGCCCTCCTCTTCTATTTCAAACGAGATAAATTTTTAAAAAAAAATTCGAATCTCAGAAATCTAATTTTATACAACCTCTCTGGTTCTCCCTCTCTTTCAAACTGAAAATATCCAAAAAGTTGGCAAAATAAGGATAAGTATGGTATCGTTAATATTGCATTTTTAGTTTAGGTATTAAAAAATCTCAAACCTTAATTCAAATTTGAATATTTTCACATTCATTCAAAATTTTACTTTTATTTTTCCAAAACAGTACCCTCATGCTGAATTTTTAAAAATCTAATGACATAAAAAATTGTGCTGACTTACATTCAAAAAGTAAAATGGCTATTTCAAAGAAAATTAAATTGGAATCAAATACGCCTCCTTTCGTGATTGCCGACGAGACCATCCAAAATATACCTCCCACCATGAGCAATACTTGAGATATTAAGAAAGGTATCAGGTATACTGGGTTCCCCTGAAAAAACAACAAGCAGATGATGATAAAATACAATTGCGTGGTATTACGCTGATGGATTGAAATTTATTCTTGAAAAAAATTCACCGTTGTGAGGCTACTGTGTCCCATTGCAGGAATGATTGCCCAAAGCAACAACTTCAAGATATCGAAAAGGACACGCAGAATTTCTCCTTGAAAGATGATCCACCATTTGAAGCGCAAGTCACTTGTGCCCATGTACCCATTAAATACGATTATCTGTCGAAAATTTATATCGTACATTCTATTAAATTATTGTAGAATTTGCGCATTTGGTTCATTAAATTAATAAATGAAAATTATTTGATTTGAAACTTTTTTGGATATTATTGATGAAAAAAAATCGAAAAAAACTTACTGAACTGATCGAAAGAATTGTCTCGGTTCCGGTTCTCAATGTGTATCGTCCGCAACAGCAAGATTTCACGGTTAACATTTTTCGCAAGCATTAAATTCATTTAATGAGTTGGAAATATCCATAAAATTGTGATCTAACTGATGCAAAATTTACAATCAAACGATTTTCGTACAAAATTAATCACAACGCGATTGTTTTCCCGCTATAAAATTGTTATCTGATAAAACATTATCCAACAAAAACATTCATAAAGTTTTCAGCATAGATTAGGTAAATATAGGCAGTTAGGCACCCAGCGATAAATGAAAATTTCGCCGCAAACGAGAAGTAAAAATAAAATGGTTGTATATCATATTTAGAAAATTTCGTAGGAGGAGAAGATGATTTTGAAAAATAAAATAATTATAATTTTGCGAAAGCCTTATCATATTCTCCTACGAAATTTTCCAAATGTAAGATGCAACCTTTGGATTCTCACCTCTTGATTTTCAATTATACTGACTATTCCAATTGAAACTTCCTGAAAAAAATGTTCACGGATGGGAAATCAGTGTGAAAAAAATAACTGAAAAAATTGGTAAAATTTCCTGAAAATCAATATTTTTCACATTTACCTAGTTTTCAGTGAATTTTACTGATTCAATTCTGCTGCAATCCTGACGAAAATTTTCATTTTTCAATGATTCAGAATGGAAGAGTACTTAAAAAGCCACACTTATGGAATTTTTTCACAAAAAAAATTTCTAAAATTTTAAAAGATTAACAAAAAATTTTTCTATTAGTTTGAATTGTTGAAATTCCAATTAAAAGCTTGACATCTCGAAAGATTCTCCAGTAAAAAACAGATAAAATGTGATTTTTTCTAAATATGAAACTTTGCTCCTGCAATTCAGAAGTTGGACAACCCTACTTACCTGAATTCAATACGTGTTGCATAACCATAATTATTGTCTATTGGGCTTGGGCATGAAAATCACGAAAAACATGAATCTCAATGTGGTGGCATGAGAACATGAAAATAGCCATAAATTTTCATCATTTTCGACGAAAAGCGTGAAGAATTACTAACATTGAATTTTTGAATTAAAAAATTGCCTTTTAATTATGTTTCTGCTTGAATTTTTTATTTAAAAATTTCTTAAAATTTAAAAATTGTTTTTCAATTATTTTTCAGATTTAATTTTTTATTTAAAAAATTTCCATTTTCACTTCGTTTAGGTAGAACTTCAATATTCATTTTATATGAAATATCATTATTTCATTTTTTTTTTTCAGCCAAAATCTCTCACCTAAGATTTTTTTGTCTGAATGAACCATTTTACCTTGTTGATTTCATATTTGGCTTCTTCTTCTTCTTCTTCTTTTTCTACTTTTTCAATTTTTCAATTTTGTTGAAAATATTTGATGAATTTTGCGTGTAGCAAAAACTTTTTCGTATTATTTTCGGATGATAAAATATTCTTGCTCATTTATTTTTCTGTGTGTATTTCAATTTTCAAGCAATTTTGTTCTGGCTTCGTTCGAACCCAATCATCATTTTTCGTTCCAAAATTCGAAAATTTGATGATTTTATCAGAATGAAAATGTTATTGAAATTCATCCTAAATGTCTAGAATTTTGTGTTCGAAATTTCTTTTTCATGTCATCAATTATTAGTAGGGGTTGTTCTAAGTGGTAGTTCTAGCTTGTTCAGGTATTTAGTTCCAAAAATTTACGTCAGCAGCTCCAAAATTGTTCGGTAGTTCCAAAATTGCTAGGTAAAGCTTTTAGAGTTTCCACGATCGATGTCCAAATTTAGTCTGAGTACAAATTTTTCAATTCTAAATTTTTCCAGCTTCTTTCATTTTAAATTCTTTAAAAATTGTATTCAATATACTTAAACATTTTTACAGTATCGACTATCGAGTTGGGTGTTGGAAGAAATCTTGAAAAATTTATGAAATCAAAATTTTCTTTAAAAATGTTGAGAATTGAAAGGAAAAGTATAGTATTAACATTTTTTCAGCTTCCAATTTTTTCAATTTTTTTAACTTCATATGTATTTTCAAACTTTTTTTCCAACACTAAAATTTTTCTTCAATTTTTTTCGACTACCTAGTACCCACCTACCTACCTATCTACATGAAATTTTTCCAATGATTTTCAATGCATTTAAGGAAAAACATGCCTTCCTTGGGCATTGAAAATCCAATTTCTCATTCAAAACTTCGCCCTTGCTTCGCTCGAGCATAAACGAAATCATAATTTCATATTTGAACCAAGTATTTAATACAATAATGCAAAAGAATGCTTCCCTTTTCTCCCTTCCCCTGAAATCCTTTTCGTATTCTTAATCACCTTACCACTCTGTACCCTTCATCAAAAAAATGCTTACCGCTGAATGGGCTTTCAATTGATTCAACAATAATTTTTCCTCTTCGAACTGGATGTTCTCACGAAAAATTGTTGTTTCAATTTTTTTCCTAATTCGAGGTGTAAATTCCAGTAGTTCAAAAATTTCCTAAGAATAACTGATGGTTTTTACTTAATACTTTTTTTTTTCGAAAAAAAAAAAAATGTTGGTAAAAAATCGATTGGATTCGTTTGAAAAGTATTTTTTCGGGGGGGGGGGCTTGAATTTTTATTTTTCGAAATTTTTGTCGTGGTTTCATTGAGGCCAAATTTATGGATGATAAAGACGAATTGACAGGGTGTAAAACGGTCATTAAGTATAAGTCAGTATTTTTTTCAAAAATTCCAAAAAATCACTTTTCCTTGAAAAATAAGAGATTTGAAGTTACAGATCTTTCATTTAAACTGATATTCAATCAATAATTTCCAATTTGTCAAAAAAATCAATAATAATTTTGACTGAATGATCTGTGAAAAGTTACTGATTTGAAATAACATGAAAAATTGACAGAAAATTCACCTATTGACGTCAATTTTTTTTTTCTAATTTTTACCAAAATTGTTTGCCTTTGCTTGATGTCCGATTTTTTTGGGAGGGGGAGGGGGTTAGATTCGAAAATGTCATTCCAAAAGGTAAGTATTAGTCAGTAATTTTGCTCAAGAAATTTTGTTAGACATCCTGATTGAAATAAAGTTTTTGAAAGAGAAAGAGCAGAATGGTGGATTCCCAAAGCTATGCGGAAAATTTTGCAAAATTTCTTTAAAAGAACCTGTGAAAATTCTGCCTGTTAATTTCGAAAAATGTTTGTTAATACACCTCGAATGTTTTAATTTTTCTCGTTTCATCTTATTTTTTACTCAATCAGTGAAATATCTCATTGAAGGAAAAAAAGTGATAAATACCTACCATGAGAAAATGTTACTTACCTTGTTTTGAAAAACCACAAAATCAAAATGTACCTACCTATAGTTACCTATATTTATTAAATAATATCTTGATTTTTTTTTTCCTATTTTTACAGCTATTCGAAACATATCTGCAATTCGTCGGTATCGCTTTAACCAACGCGCAAATTATGGAAGACTCGAGACAAGAATACGAACGCAATAGGGTAAGTAATCTATTTTTATTCGCGACTATAACTGTAACCCAAAGAGACAAAATAAAAAGCCGAAAAGAAAAGAACGAAAAAGTCATCGACCTACATGGAACCAGCACTCCAACTCGGGCAAAGTTGCTATACTTAAACAATAAAATACAAAGTAACGTGAAAAGTATAAAATTACGTTTGTTTTGGCCAACAAAACTTGCGGCTGGCGGAAATTTTAAAAGAAATTTTTTCTTAAAAGATAAGCATTGTATTCGACGGTATTTCCGCCATGACGACGTAAACTTTTCCTTCGCGAGTATAAAGCGTATTAAAAGATTTTCATAACTTGAATTTACAAGGTTTTAAAAACTTTGTAAACTTTACCATCGCAGGGGTAACTTTATATACTTATTTAGAAAAACTAAGACGACGATAAAACTGATTGATAGTTTTTATTTCGTTGCTCTCTGCTCTGTATTTTTGTGACATGTCTTTTTGAACTGGGGTACCTGAGTGGACCCAGTTCATTTCCCCTCCAAAATGTGATTTTTTTAAAATCAAGAATAAAATTTGCCAGATCAAAAAATGAAGACAAATGGAGCAATGAGCAAACTGGAAAAAAATAACTCGTATAATTTGCCTTTCCGCGAATCATTTTCCCTGCCCGGGATTTTGGCTCATTGTGGATATAAAATTGCCTTATGATTTGCAGCTCTTTGATTGCGTGACCTATAAATTTTATAATCTACGTTATGTTGGCGCAGTTAACCTCGTTAGTTCGCTATCGTCTTTAATTTCCCATTCGCTGTACATTCTGAACATATAGGGCTACAATTCGCCTTGTTCTTATTTTAACGATACTACCGAGAATTTTATTTACAATTTTATTTATCTATTCGTTTAATCCGCCCGAATGAATCGATTCTAGGTCTCTCGAGTGATTTTTTTTTGGCCGCAAAAATACGTTTTCCAAATGTACATATTTACGTCACGATAAAAACAATGGCGTCATCTTACAACATCATGAATATCTTATGAAAATTTCTTAATTTACGTCGAGTAGAGCTTTTTACTCGTCATTTTTTATGTGTATCGGTTTCGGCGACGCGACTACGAAAAAATCTGAAAACTGATGACGTCGTTGTTTTAAAATGTTACGTCAGGCGAACATTTTCCGCGAATTTTTACGATACGTAGATAAGTTGGTGTATCTGCGTAAGTTATATCGTTGGAAAAAAAGACTTCCGCCAAAAAACTTTTCGACCGTTTTAAATATTGTTCTTTTATCATGTTTTCTATTCGGTGTTGAGCCAAGAGGAAATTGCCCGATGGAGGGGATGAGGTTGGAGGGAGACTATTGCGGTATAATCTAGTACCATTGAAATTTTCAAATGTCCTTGTGCTCATGTTTTGACTTTTCAAAAGCAAAAAGATGTTATTTCAGATTTCCTAGGAAAATTCCTTCTGTAATTTGTTGGGGAAAATAATGGATCCTATATTTTTCAGAATTGAAACGTGAACGATTTAAAATACTCGTTGCACCTAAAGAAAGAAATTTATTTGATCAGGTAGAAAAATATAGGTGCCTACTGTCTACGTACGTTGAGACAATGATAAGTCAAGTACATATTACAAAATTGCAATTCTGGTAAAAAAAATTGATTCTAGTTGGAAAATTTACGGAAGTTGTGATTCTTTTGCAGATACCTGCTGGAAATTTTGGAAAGTTTTCAACTCGATATCAAAGTGAATTTCTAACCTCTGAATTTATTTTTGAGACGGAGATTTTCTAAATATCTATGTGGTTTATAAATTCCCAAAAAATTGGCCATTTTTCTGAATAACTAGGCAATATTCTGATGAAAATAGCCAGATAAGTAGTTTTAAATGAAAGAAGTATTTTTTTTTTTTAAGTTATTCATTTAAAATTTGATATTTTTTAAAACACTTTCAATTTTTCAAAAAATTAATTGATTATTTCTCAGAAAAATTAGATCATGATTCAAGAAATTTGACAATTTTTCAAAAAATATAGGTATGTTTACAAAGTTTTTAGACTTAATCCTTTAGGTTCAGAAATGATTGGAAAAAGGTCTACTTCAAGTTTTGAAAAATATTACTGCATAATAATTATTCTGCACAGTAAACAATAATTTTCCAAAAATTGGAATTTTTCAAATAAAATTGTATAAATAGTTAAAAAAAATTGTGAATTTTCCAAAACTTTCAAGTGTGTACTTTTTGATGCATTGAAGCCATTTGAAAAACATTTTGTTCCCTGCCGATTTTGAAGAAAGACAAAAAAAGACCAAAACTATTATTTCTCGATCCATTAATTTTTTTTTGAGAAAACGACACAACCGACGCACAATGTGGAATGACAGATTTTCTAGGTGCCCAAAAATCATAAACAGGTAGCAGGTACTTTGGGGTTTTTGAGTGCGCTAAATCCATGTTTCAAAAATCACTTTTACCTCATAATCCATTGGGGGGAGGGAGGAATTGAGTTTCTTGAATTTTTCGAGTAGGGTATCAAAACCCATGTTTTTTCGCCTCCTAAATTCAATTCTGGCATTATTTTTGCAAAAAAGTTCAAAGGAGAGTGGGGGATAATTTTTAAATTTTTTCGAATGGGACATCAAAATCAATTTTTTTTCCTTCTTAATCCGATTTTTGCATTATTTTGGCAAAAAAAGGAAGGAAAGTGGGGAGAAGGGATTAATCATAAATTTTCTGTATTTTTTCGAGTGGGATATTAAAATATTCTTCAGAACATTTACCTTTCAATCGGATTTTGAATTTTGAAGATTTCACTTTTGGTGTGGTTTATTTTTTTTTCAAAAAGAGATTTTTTCATTTCAAGTTTCAACACTCCCTCCCCTGATCCTCCTTATATCAGTTGCGTGCAATGTCCTGGGCTCTCTACTTTGAAACAGATATTAAATTTCGAAATGTGTAACGTTTTTTTGTGACTTAAGTATTTAATAACGTAACGTTTTTAAGAAAAAATGGAAATGATGATGTCTTCATGGATTTTTAAAAAATTGATGTTTTCATATGTACTTACGCACAATTTTTGTTATTATTTTTTAAAACAATTTTGTAAATTAGAAATTGAGATTTTCAACACTTTTCGATACTTTTTTTAATTTAATCTTTTATTCTAATGTTTCCAAGTATTTTTTTCATATGTTTGTTTTCAACATTTATTAATACTTTTTTAAAAATTTTTCTAAAAAATTTGTTTGAAATATTTCCCTTTATTTTCAAAACACCTTCTTTTTGAATAAAAAGCATCTTATATTTCCTTACACCATTTTACGATTGAGACAATTCATATGAGCTGAGCAGTGTTGTCGATATTGCAAGATCTATACGTAGAGGTACCAACTTGAAACGGATTTGCACATTATAAAATTTTACCCAATTTTTTTCAATCAACTTTTAAAAGTATGATTTTCATTTTCACCACATTTTTGAATTTGATCGTCCCTTCTTTTGATAGAAATTCAACTCACGGTTTTTGTAAAAAAAAAAAATATGTATTTAGTCAACTTCACCTCTTCATTTTACAGTACCTAAGTAAGTACATATATTGAAACATATCCATGATCTGAAGTTTTTCTATCCTAAAAAAAATACACCCAATTTCTATCGGATTTTATGCAGATAACATGCTAAAAAAATTGAAAAATGTGTCCGGTGCAAGGAATAGGTACCTGGAGTAGGATTTCTCAAAAATGGGTTTTCTGGCCTAAATGATAAGGGACCATTTTAAGATTTGGATGCGGATACTAGGTTGATTTTTCGGTAATTGAGGCATTTAAAAAATTAGAAAATCATGTCTTTCAAAAAAAAACTGAAAAAAACACGTTTAAAGTTGTGTAGAGATCTAAACTACATACTTGAAAATGAAAAAAAAAAATTGAAAAAAATCTGCTCATTTCTCATATTTTGGGCTCTAGCGTAAAATTTTATTTTCCGACTTTAAGTACCCCTCCCTGCACAGTACATAATTGATGAAAAATTTTCAAATATTTCCAGAAATAAAATGAAATTATGATTCATTTTTCATTTCTTGGGATGAATTTCGAATTAGAAAAATCATTCTTTTGGGCTCCAAAAAAATAAAAAATGAAAAAAAATGCACCTACCCGATGAAAAAATTTCAGATCTGATCATATCTCGAAAATGTCCCAATCTAATTTTATCAAATTACATCAAATCATATCTCATTGTATCAATTCATATCTGAAAAAATTATGAAGTTCAGATCCAGTTTGATATGATGTGATCGAATGACATCTAATTTGATCAAATCATATCTAAAAAAAATTAGATATAAAAAAACCTTACGCATTCTGCGTAAGGTAACCGACTTTTCCACAAAAGTCGGTGTAGAAAACTTAATTTACTTTCGTTCAACTATTCACAAATATTGAGCCTACTGAGAAGTACCAAACTCGAAATTTTGGACTCCAGTGTATCCAGGGAAGGGGCTCAAATCAAAATAAAAAAGTCGGTAATACATAAGTTTAAAGAATTGGTACCCACGCTATTTATCAAGTAAAATGACTGAAAATTGAAATTTTATTGGTCTTGCACTCAAGCTCAAAATTTTGGGCCCTCAAGCTCCCATATCCATAGGGGCACCTGGTGGGGGGGCACAAATTCAAAAAAGTTGATAAATTGATATTGAATGAAATAATAGTATGCCATTTTTTTTATTTTTTATTTCAAGTTACTATTATTATTCGAAATTGAAATTTTAGCTCAACTGTCCCCATCCCCTCAGGCATTCTTATATTCTTAGGGACATGTAGAAGATTTAGATCGAAAAACAAAGACCACATTCGGAATCAGTGACCCAAACAATATCAAACTGCGCTTTTGCACAAACTTTTTAATGCCAATGTGTAATTTTCGATTCTTAGATCTCCGTTTGCCTCGTGTGTGGACCGTTTTTGAGCACTGGAAGGGCCTTCCAAAAAAGGCTGTATAAGAAGTTGTAGAGAATTAAATTTGTGTTCTATAATTTGTCATTAGATTTTTTTGAAGAGCCCTAGTTTTATTCAAATTACGTATTTACGTTTCAAGCTTGCATAAGAAATTAAAAATGGCAGTTTACAAATTTAAGCTACCGAGGGACGACTTAGGAACATGTAGAGGATTCAAATCGAAAAACAAAGACTTAATTCGGAATCAGCGACCCAAAAAACATCAGTTTATGCCCTTTTACAAAGTTTTTTACAAACTTTTTAATGCCAGAATGCGAATTTCGAGTATTGGACCCTCCTTTGCGTCCTTTGAGGACCGTTTTTGACCAAAGGAGGGGCCTCCCGAAAAATGTCGGTTTAGCAAGTTGTAGAGAATTAAATTTGCTTTCGACAATGAGTCATTAGATTTTTTTGAGAATGCCTAGTTTTCAAATTATTCGACCTTCAAGTTTCAGTAAGATATGGAAAAAAACTGTTTACAAATTTTAGGCGTACCGAGAGACGGTGTACCTCAAACAATCAGGCTGAAAATTTTTCTGTAAGGTCCTCAAACGTTTCTTTGCCAATCCTGAAAATTTCAGCTCAATCGGTTCAGTAGTTTTAGAGAAATCGAAATTTGAAGCGCAATGTAACTTTTACCTTGGTTGTTTGAAATTTCGGCTAAGTCCCACCCCCCAACCCCTAAAAAACACAAAAAGTTCAATATCTCGAAAACGGCTGAACCGATTTTAAATCGGTTTGAAAATCTCAAAACTACGTAAAAAATGCTATCTTTTGGGATCGTTGTCCCCTTCTGGAGCTACACAGCTTCCGAGTTTAATCGCGGACAAAATTATACATAAACATATAAATATATATATATACAGGCATGGCAAAGCGCTGCGAGACCCGTTTTGGAAACGGTGCTATCACTGCGAGGCCCGATTTTACACTGCGAGACCCGAAATCGGGTCTCGCAACGTCATTCCATGTAAAGTGGTTTTTCATGATGTATGCATACTCGGGAGGCCGTAGGCGAATTTTTTTTTCGGGCCTCGCAGTGTCATTTGCATATCTTTATATACAATTTACCTCGCCTCTCTGCACACAACAACACATTAAAACTTCGACCATGCGCCATTCGAATACGAATTGAACTAGCGGCATGGCGCTTGCGCAGCGAGATTCGTCTCGTTTTGGGCTATTTTTTCCGCTACACACATCGGCCTTAATACCTGACCCATCATTTATGCCCATTTTTGAAAATTCGGGCCTGACAGTGCCTGTATCATCTCCTTTTGCAAAGCGGGTCTCGCAATGATAGTACGATCCATATATATATATATATATAAGGAAACCTCGTTCTCAACCACACGTCCTATCGTGTTCAGAATGTCCGAAAACGTAAAAAAAAATTGTTCCCGACGCTCCCTTCAACTACGATGAACAATTTAGTACTCGACTTTTCCTAATGGAAAAGTCGGTAACAGGTATAATTTGATTGGGACATTTTTGAGATCAAATTTCATCTGTTTTGATAAAATTTGATCCAAATTAGATATGATTTGATCAAAATATTTTCATCGGGTACTGAGTATATGAAGTCGTCACTCCAGAAATCTTTCACCAACGATTCCTTGGATCCAAACCTCGCCCCAAAAAATCAACATTGAGTCGTATTTTTAGATTTTTCAAAAATATTTGCAAAATTTGCATATTTTCTTCTCTTTTAGCACGGTTTTTAGAGTTAAAACCCCATAATGAGAAAAAAGACCTTTAATTAATACAAAATGCTAAAATTTTAGAAATTCCACTTCTCGAAAAAAATCACCTCAAAAGCTCGAGACTTCCAAAATTTCGAGAAAAAAATCACCGCATCGAGTATAAAAAACCTCCCGCTACATATTCACAGTCTCCATATTCTTAACTCATGCGTAACCTATCTTTTAAAAATTTGAATATTTCGCATTTTTTTGCAGAATTTATTAGAAGTAGTTCATGATTTATTCGAAGAGCAAACATCGTTGGAGAAAGTAATCCTGAAAATAATGCAAAGAGCTCAACGTCTTTTAAAATGTGAAAAAGCTGCCGTCCTTTTGGTGGATGAAAATTCAGACGTAAGTTACAATAAATCCGCCAGTACACAAATTATCCTCCCACTCCGCAGATAATTTCGATTAATTTATTCCAATCTTTTTTTTTTTTTTTCATCCACAGGCAACAAATTTCTCAAAGCTGTTCGAGCTCGATTCTCAAATAAGCGGTAAAAAGAAGTAAGTGTGGCGAAGAGAATAAAATTGATTTCGACAGAAGAAAAACACAACGTCATAATACGTTTCTGCTTACAGCGGTCGTAAAACAGTAGACGAATGCGGATTAACTAGGTATCTAGCCGGCTTGGCGGAACGAGTGGCCGAAACCGGAGAACCTATCAATATCGGCGAGTATACGAATAACGGCGTCGAGAACGGAATAAAATCGTCGCCCATCAAATCATTGCTTGCGATGCCTATAAGGAATAAAAATTACCAGATAATTGGTAAGTGAAGTTGACGCGTGTTAAAAATAGTCTCTCGTTACGTCATCGAAATCTAAGGTCGTAAAATGGATACATTTTTCGGCGGTGATTTTCTGAGGGGAATCGTCTTCCCTCGTCAGCCTCCCTACTGCGAGATGTTCAGCTCGACTGGACGAGATATTTATTTCATCTCGAGTTCATACAGACGACGCAGGGCCGCCCCATCCCCGGTAGTTTTCATTTATTCGTCATATTTTGACGGTTTATATTAAAACGAGTAAATTTAGATACATGTGACAGAGATTAGCGACGACGCGCTCCGAAACTAATTGTATTTTAATGTCAACTTGATGTTCGGATTTATGTGATAACGTTATTTGGAAACTTTTCCCATGTATTCGGCGACCGACGCGACGAGCAGATGACAGGGTAGCTGGAGGGCCCCGAGGCGAGGGGGGATCGCGGGATTTTCTAATTTTTAATTTATTCGCGCGTGTACGTAGAGTATTAAACTTGCGATAGGTTTTAAATGTCAAGGATTTCGCGCCGTTTCACCTTCGAAATTTATTAAACTTTGGATTTCGTAGCGTATGAGAATGTCGCCCCGTTTAAAATTAATTTCGATAAAAATTGCCATTATGGGTATTTTTATCGAAACGTTTTCTCAAATGTTATTCGGTTCTGTTCCTTTGGTATAATTTCGTTCTTGTAAATTCGTTTCATTTTTTGTCGCCATTTTCCTGTTTTCACTTTTAAACGCGAGAGGTTTTTTTTTTATTAGATGACTTTTTTTCCTTTCTTTCATTTGCGAGTGAAAATTTTTCTTTTATATCGATTCGTTTAAATTATGACGAATTTTCTTTCTTGGATGTCGACATTTTGGTGGAAAATATCGCGAAAATAGGACTACGGTTATTTTTATATTTTATTTGTCGCACTATTAATAACGAATTTTCTCATTTTGCAGGCGTAGCGAGCATAATAAATAAATTGAACGCGACGCATTTCGACGAAAATGACGAACAACTGTTCGAGGCAGGTTTTCTATTTATAATAATGAATCGTCGATTAATTTTTCGATGAATTTTATACAATTTTTTTTTTCTTCGGTTTTGATTTTTTTTTTTTGTAGGCGTTTACTATTTTTTGCGGTCTCGGTATACATAATACGTTGATGTACAGCGAAATTGAAAAGGCTGTTGCTAGACAAAAAGTTTCCATAGAGGTGAGTTTACAATTTTTATTGATTAAGTCGGGTCTGGGAGATTTGCGAACAGAAATCGCATTTTTTGAGAATTTTTCAAGAATTGTAGTCGAAATCGATCTTGTTTTTTCTCTTCGAAAATGATTTACCTGGGAGAATCCCAGCTCAGATTATATTTGGGCCGGAGACTGGATTTTTCACTAGGAGATCTCCTATTCAGTGTAGACAACTGTTATCAGTTTTAGTCCTTATCTAGTACGTTTTTTTTTTCAAGTTTTACGATGAATTTTGATACGCGAGACATTTTCAAAATTATCCAATTCCCCACTTTTTAAAAATAAATTGAAACTTTTAGTACCTATTCCACTTTCAACTTTCTACATTTAATTTTCAGTTTTCAAACTTTTGGGGGTACAGAAGAAAATTTCAAATTCTGAAATTCTGCTTGAGAAAGAAGTCAGTATGCTAGAAATCCGTATTGACAAAATTATGACCACGGCCAGAACTCACTCATTTGAAATCAGTGAAAAGTTGCTGGAAAAAAGTCATAATTTCAGCACAGGGAAAATCAGCAAAGTTCATTGATTCAGTGGATTTTTCACTAATTTTTCAAAGTATTTCACTGATTTTTCAGCGAATTTCTGATATTTTGAAGAATTTTCACTGATTTTCCGGAATTTTTTTTGCGTCGATTTTTTGCTGTAATGTAATTCTGAATGTTTTCATATGATTTTTGATAATTTTCACTGATTTATAAATTATAGAGGAAGGGGTTTTGTGGAGAATATTAACATGAATATGTTTTTCCTCTTGGGTGGTGGGGGGAGGGTCATCCCAAAATTTTTGAGACCCATTTTGCGTCAACAAAAGTCAAAAACTTTTAAATTTTTATATTTTCGAAATTAACTTGATGTCAGAATATCAGAAGCTGAATTTTTAAAACTTACAAATTTTTATATTTTCAAAATCAATTTATAAATTATCAGAAAGTCAGAAGTTGGAAATTGATTTAGTATCAGAAAGATAGAATGACAAAAAAATTCAGAGGGTTGAAAGCTGATTTTTAGATTTTAAAAACAAATTTTTATACTTTTGAAATTACTTTAATATCAGAAGTCAGAATGAGAGCAAAATTTCCGTTCAGAGAAAACTTTACATTATTTTTTTTTTGCTACTAAAATTCTTCTTTGGAGGAGTACTTACCTCCAGAGGTTTTTTCAGGTAAGTATCCAAAATTTAAAATTAAAACAAATATGGGAAAAATTTCAACTGACAAAATTTTGGAAACGAAGGGAGGGCGAACTGAACGAAATTCTACCAACAAAATGCTGCTTTTGGAAGGGAGACAAAATAATTTTTTACAAGCAAAATTCTACTTCGGAGAGGAATTTGGGATAAGTTTTAGAACTGTAAAATTGTGTTCTAAAGAGAGAACAAGAGAACTTTCGATTTTCTACGTATAATTTGCACTTTTGGGCTTTCAATTTTAAAAAATTTTAGTCCATTGAAGTCTAGAAAGAAATTTTGATTTGAAAAATTTACAGTGAAGGAGGTTGTAGGAGAAACTTGAAAATTACCAAAATGTTGCTCAAGAAAGGGGAGGGAATAATTAGAAATAATTTTTGTAAATTGTAACGTCTATCGTAACCTCTCTTGCCCCCCCCCGAGCAGATTTTTAATTGAAATTTCTCTCATACTTGCTCCAATAATAGATTTTGGTGATTTAAAATTATTATTTGTTTATTCTTACTCCGAAGAAAATTTTGCTATCAGAAAATTTTTCTGAAAAATCTGCTCAAAGTAAAATTTTGTTGATAGGGATTCCTTTAGAGGTTTCAAAATAACCAGAATTTTTGAAGGGAAGAAGTGACATGTGCGGAAAATCAGCCCAGAGGATTTCACGGGGAAAAATAAATTAATATTTATTTCACCATTAATAAGTAATTTTTCAATTAATTTTTTAAAAATGCTGAAAACAGTGTATTTTGATTTTGAAAATCACATGAAAAAATCAGGAATATCTTTCAAAAGTTCTAAATAATTGGAGGGGATGGTAGGTTTCGATCTTCAGTTTTAATTGGTAAAAAATGACTATGATTAGGGAATCAAAGGAAAATTTGATCAAAAATCATACCATTCTATTTTTTGGCTAAATTAAAAAATCATGGAAAATTCTAGTTTCTATACCCACAGCCCCCTTCACCGCTCCAAATCAAAAAAAGGATAGGAATCATAATCATGACCAATGATATTTCTTAGCTTAACCAACTATGTCTAAGATTCGTTTTGGATTTTTTTCTCAAATTTTCAGAACTTTTTGAAAACAGGCCGATTCAAAGGCTCGGTGGGGAGAGGTGAAAATAAAATCAGGAATAGTAATTTGAAATGTCTTCTGTACCACCCCCCCCTCCTACAGAATAGTTTTTCTATACAATTTTCAAATTTCTATAGTCCTCGTTGCTTCTGAAGTATTGAAAATGATATGTAGTTGATAAAAAAATGCTTAAATTTGTTGAGTATTTATGTTAACAGTTTCAATTCTTCGACGCGACGTTTCTTTTCAATAAAAAAAAATATTCGGAAAATTCTCGTTACGTTTTACCCAAGGAAAAAAATTAAATCCAATTGGATCTGAAAAATGGCGCGATCCAAACACAAATCCAAATTGGTTCAATTTACCTAAGACATTTTCTCCTTTGAATTGAGAAAAAAATCCGATTTGAATCCTTTCAGATCTTTTCAGATCTTTTTGGATCCAATTGAATCTATGTAATTTTATAACTCTGCCAAATCTGGATTATTTAGATTCATTTGTATCCATTTGTAAGTTGTATCCCCTTAAATCCATTTGTATTTTGTATCCACTTGGATCCGATTGGATCGCGCCATTTTTCGCATTCAATTGGACCCAATCAGATCGGGCTGTATCTTGTCAGATCCAATTGGATCTAATTTTTTTCTTCCCGGGTAATTTCAAAGAATGCCTACAATTTTGGCTTAGTCAATTTTTAAAGACTCTTTGTAACCCCTTTTCAAGAATATGACATTTTTCTAGAACTACTTCTCATTGCAAAAAATTACTTTTAGCATTAAATTAAAAATTGGAATGTTTAAAAATGCCCTCAAAATTCAACAATTTTTTTTAAAAAAATTTCAAAATCGTCTTCTACGATTTTTATTTTAAAGTAAAACTTGAAAAATAACAGTTTTCTAAAATGAGTATTTTCAAGTTGTGATTGGGAAAATTCACAGTAAAAAATTACCACTATAATCAAGCATACAAGTCACTTGACGACGGAAAATTATTTCGAAATTTCCTCCAGGAATTCAATTTTTCATCCCATTCCTGTGCAATTTCCATTCGCATGGTAATGAGGAAAAAACATAAAACCACGTTGGAAATTTCCACAATTCGCAGCTTTCTAAAATCTGCAGCCCGAGGACATTCCCTCGTTTTGGTTTCCACTTCTGTGATATATTTTGTATCATTATTAAACTTTGGACGGAATAAATTTAACGAATCCTGTAAATTGGTTTTATGACGTCAATGCGCTATTTATATTCCATATGTACCAGTACTAGTGAATTTTCAAACTCGTATATTTTCTTAACTGGAGCAATTAATTTTTCAGGTATTATCATACCATACAAGCGCTTCGAACAAAGAAGTTGAGAAATTTTCGGTAAGTATATACTTCATACTTATAACTACCTACATATATCTTAAATCTACCTACGTAACATAGTTAAAAATGTATTTTTAAGCGGCACATTAGCTATCGAATAACTTCTCGGTGTAGGAGACTAATTAAACCAAAGTTTAGTATTATAAATTTGAAAGTTTTTGTCAAGTTATATACGTTCTCGAGTCAATGAACCGTTATACTTGCCATAGTCCAACTCGCCGATATCTACTAATAGTTAAAAACTTCCCTATGTTGTTTGTCGCTAATGGAATTTACACCGAAGACTGGAACACTGTCTCTGGTGTATTTTTTTTTCCAGCATCGAGACGTTTCTCGAAGGAGCTCGATTCTCCGAAAGGATTATATTTTTAAAAATAATTCGATTTCTAAAATGTATCATATGCGTCTGTTGCAGAATTATCGTGTCCCGTGTGCAGACGAATTGAATTTATATTCGTTGTCTTTCGATGATTTTTCATTAAACGAAGACGAAATGCTGCTGGCTTCGGTTACTATGTTTATAGAATTAGGATTAGTTTCGAAATTTAACATCGATAGGAAGGTGAGTTATTGAAAAATAATGAGATTTTTTGTTGTCGTTCTTTGCCGGTATTATAATTTGCATTTTAATTATTTACAGGCCCTGTATCGATTTTTATTAACCGTTAAACGTAATTATCGAGATGTACCTTACCATAATTGGAGACATGCTTTCAACGTGGCTCAAGTCATGTACGCAATACTCATGGTAAATTTATAAACTTTGTTGAAATAGCTTTAATATTAATTGTACGGTTATTTGAAGTGCATCTTGAAACGAATCAATGTTCGATCAATATACTTGAATGGAATTTGAAATTCAATCACGTCTTGTCAATTTGTTAAGGTAAATTTCGAGCTGAGAAAATTGCACAAATTATGCCTATGGTTGGCTAAATTGATCATGAGAAATGCGATAGGTATTAAAAACTTTATAAAATTTAAATATGATACTAAACTGGCTAGTTTTTTCTTTGATAGCGACCCTATTCAGTTGAATAATTTAGCTTGGGATATTTTACCTTCGTTTAAAGCCGAAAAATCTTGGCAAAAAATTATAAACTTGACCTCACGTGCGGAATTTTTTACCCTTAAGAGAGAAATTTATCTACGTGTGGTTAGATTTATTAGGATAAAATATATGATGGATTTTTTTTGGGGGCCCTCGATGGACTTGGATTTTTTTTGTCTATTTGCCGAGTCTGTCACGGATTTTTTTCGTCGGTATGGTGGTCACGTTTTGGTCAAATTGAAGGATTTTGTCATTTTTATCTCGATGGGTAAAATTGTGCATAGTTTTGTTGCCGGGGAAATGGAAATTCGATGTTTCATGATATTTCGAGTTTAGTTGATGGAAAGTTTTGAAAAAATTGTGGTTTTATCGTGGTATGGAAATTTTTACGTAATTTTTTCGAAATGGGAATAGTTGACGAGATATTTTAATCAACTTTATTTTGAATCCGTTTGGTTCTAAAAATTGAAAATTTTTAATTTTCTAGTAAAAAGGTGAAATTTGATGATGAATCTGTGCCTATTAATATTGCCCATCCTCGATCAGATTACTTCATTTAAAGCTATTTTTGGAATGCAAAAAAAAATTTAGATTTTTTTTAGTACATAATTTTGGGATCTTCTCGGGGCACGAAATTCAATTCGAGCATTTTCAAACGGATTCCCCCTCATTGTGAATGATTCTTGAAGAAAAATTAATTTTAGCAGATACTTTCAGGCAAAAAAATGTGGATTTAAATCGAAAAAAACATCATGTTAATAGAATTGCATAACCAGTTCGCCGTAAATTTCGTGGATCGTGTATTTACGGCAAATTCGATAGGCAATTTGAATAACACGTTTGTAAACTTGGTGTGAATTATTTCTGCAGGCGTAAAAAATCATCTTGGTAATTTAATAGTGATTCAATTTCTTTAAAAATACAAATGACTTATTATTTCTGGTGAGCAGGGTAAGAAAATAGGGATAATTTTTGTCTATTCTTTGGCTCTGTAGGAATTAGAAAATAGTCTGAAAAATGAAACGAATTGATTTAAAGACCAAATTGCAAAAACTGAAATAGGATATGGTATAGTTCCGAAAAATGTCGTCAATTTTTTTTACATGATAAGGAATTTTAAACGTTTAGTTTGAGGCTCGTATCCCTGACAAGTGACTTCAAAAAGTACCCAAATTCCAAAAACTTGGATCCTGTTGAATTTAGATCGGAAATTTCTCTGAAAATACGAAAAATTTTTTACAAAATTATATTATTCTTCGAAAGCCCCCTCCCCCCTAAAAAAACCGCTCATCTCAAACATTTAGAATTTTTTATTTTTTTTTCTCAATAATTTTATATTTTTGAGATTTAGAGTCTCCTTTTGGAAATTTTTTTACGTTCTTTCATTTCTTCCTCTCAAAATATGATAAATTCTCTTTGAAATTTTCAGAAAAGAAAAAAAATTATTATAGTTTTTTTTAAAAAAAAAAAATTGATGCAATCAAGAATCTCAAGCTTTTTTTTTAGTCTCTGGCCAGCTTTTAAAATTTCGAATAATGTGAAATATTGAAAATGAACAAATCGACTGATCTTTTGAGTTGACTGTGAAAATGAACGTTTTTTCTCTTGATTTTTTTCATTTCCTCAATCTCTGATACTTTCGACTAATTTTTTTCTTGTTTTTTAAATTCTCTGTAAAAATTCATTTATTCTCTTCTAGTAAACATATTTTTACCGAAACCATTTCAAAAAAAATTTAAAATTTATTATTTTTTGATAGGAAATGTAAGAATTTTCCAAAAAATGGTCAAGTAGGCACGTTCTTGAAAAAGGGGGTTTCGAAGCCTTCGATGAGATTTCGATGTTCCGGATACATATTTTCAAACTTTCCTAGAAGGTCTGAGAATTGAATTATTGATGGTTAAAAAAAACTGACTCGAGATGCTTGAACGAAAACCCAACACCAGTAACTACCTGCTTCAAAGGATGCTCAAGTTTCAAATTTCCATATTTTCTAAAAAAAATATCAAACTTACTGGAGACTCTAGAATGGCTAAAAATGATGAAATTCGATTTTAGGAAGTCGACATTGAGTGGAAATTTCTTTCTTTATCAACTTTTTGAATTTTTTGAAATTTGCCAAAATCGAATAATTATCTTATGCAGCTGAAATTTTGACCATAAGGTTTTGAAATAATTTCAATTTTTTGGAGGAAAATTTTCAATTGTCGTAAAAAAATGATTTCCTGCGAAGAACAATACGCAGAGATTAGAGCTATGTCAAGGAAGAGGGTTCTGGAGGGGTGAGATTATCATCAAGTCCTTTTGACACTAATACCTTTAAATAATTTTTAAACTTTAGTAATTACCCCACTCCACAGTCAGTTTTTGAAAAGAAAAAAGATTAAAAAATCTCTATGCTTGAAAAAAATTACCATAAAAATACAATATCCCACAAATTGAAATAATATTCATCTTGAATGATTATCTTTAATTTTTTGTACCTAATTTTTCTTTGTTTTGGCGATTTTTTTTTCAAATTTTGATGATTTTTCTCCCAATTTTAGATTAAATTGAAAATGAACCTTAACTGTCTTTAAAATCATGCAGGCATTATTAGGTATGTGCCATTTTCAAAAAAATATTTTTTCGAATATTTTATAGCCAGATTTTAAAGATTATTAGACAGAGATAAGTGCTGAGTCAATGAGAGTTCAAAAAGAGAAAAAATTTTATCGAGTGTTTTTTGGTATCAAAACACAATTCCCTGACCAACTCACCCAAAATTTCAAGCCCCTCCCATTAAAATTTTTGTCTGGATTTGCATATGTATCTTGTACTTCATTTATCTATTTTTTTTTAACTTCATGTCTAGAAAATCAATTGAAATTCATGATACACAAAATTTAATTTTTTCCCCCCGTTTTTAATAAAAATGCCCTTTTCTGGTCATTGATTTCTTTCATTATTTTTACAGGGCTGCGAAATGAAAGGGACGTTTAGTGATTTAGAAGTATTCGGTATGTTTGTAGGCTGCCTCTGTCACGATCTGGATCATCGAGGCACAAATAACGCCTTCCAACAAAAGTAAGGTTTTTTTCAAAAATCAAAAGCCACCTGTAAATGATCTCGATCGAATTAAACTTAATTTTTCTCTTTTTTTGCTACTTTAGAGCTGGATCAGCATTAGTTCTTCTGTATGGCAGCACCAACACAATGGAACATCACCATTTCAATCAAGCCGTTATGATATTAAGCTCGGAAGTAAGTTTTAATAGCATTTCATTTGCCTCGACCTAGAAATCCGTATGGACCTAATAAAATAATACATCATAATTTACAAAGCCAGGTACCTACATAATCTGATTCAAAACATTACGAAAAATACCTTAAAACTCGAGCAGTTTTTTTTTTCAAAAAAAAAAAAGTTATGTACGTTATAAAAACGTTCCAATTTTTTTCCTCTACTTGCAGGGCCGTATTTACGCACAAGCTACATAGGCACCAGCCTCGGGCGGCAAATTTTAGGGGGCGGCAGATTTTGAGGAGCAGGTTTTTTTTTTAATTTTCCTTAATTGTGATTTGAAAAAAAAATGAAAAAATTTACTGTACCCGCTGAAAAAGAATCTTTTTTGAACAAAACTTTTATTTACATAGGGCATAGCATTAGAATATGAAAAAAATGTCTTTTTTTAACATTAAATTTCTAATTTTTCGAAGCTTCGCCCTCGCTTCGCTCGGGCATGACTGAATCAAGATTTTATAATCTACTTGAAACATTGGTACGAAAGTAAATTCTCCTCTATTCTCCTCTTTAGGAACCTTCTGATATTCGAAGCCTCTATGCCCACTCTGTACCTAACCGAAAAAATAATTGAGAAAATTGATTTTTAATTCGTTTTTCGTTAATTTTTCTTTCGATGTAATTATCCAAATAAAGCAGGAAGTTACACATTTTTTGTGGGGGGGGGGGGCGGCAAATTTTATTCTGCCTCTGAGCGTCGTGAGGTTAAATCCGGCCCTGTCTACTTGGGTAAAGTTTGGTCGAGTTATTATACAATTGTGCTAGAAAAGTTTATTGAAGTTGAAAAGTTGTGCCTACGATGTACGTAAATACGATAACGAATTTTTTTCACTTTGGCATTGAAACGTTTCGTTGACGAATGCGAACTTTTGCAGAGATGTATTGTTTAGGTTAAAGTATAAACTTTGAGGGAGAAAAAATGTCGCCTACGGTTAATATGCGAACTTGTGTGGAATTACACGCGAAGGTAGATGATATTCTTGTGACGAATACTTGCATCAACTTTTATGCCAAAAGAGGACGGAAAAAAATGAAATAAAGTTCAAAGTTACAATTGTAGGCGTGTAAAGCTGTGGTGGGTATAGACGAATTACTAAAACGTTGGTGGTATTTTTTTTCTCTCTCCAGGATTTGAATATCTTTTCGTCATTGTCGGCTGAAAATTACTCCTACGTTATGAAAGTATTAAAGCATAGTATTCTAGCCACTGATCTCTCGACTTATTTTCAGTAAGTATAAAAATAAACATACTTGAAACAAACAAAAAAAAAAAGGAGAGAGTATATTAGATCCTTGGTATAATTTGAACTTGTGTTCGGCAGATTACGTCCGCAGTTCTTTTCGTTGGTCGAATCTCATAAATATAGTTGGGATGTGGATGAACATCGAGATATGCTACGGAGCATGTTGATGACAGCTTCGGATATTGCTGCTTCTACCAAACCTTGGCAAATACAGCAACGTGTGGCCAGATTGGTCACCGATGAATTCTTGGTGCAAGGAGATAAAGAAAGAAACGAGTTGAAAATCCAACCTCAAGCTTTGATGGATCGTGAACGTCAGCACGAGTTGCCTCAGTTGCAAATTCGATGGATTTCTGATATCTGTCTGCCTTTGTATACGGTACGTGCATTTTCATTTTTTCACTTTTCCCCATTTTTTCAATTTTTTCCATTTTTTAAATCGAAATTTTTGGTTCGTTAGGTACCGAGATGAGAATTTTTGATGAAATCGATATGGGGTGGGGGGTGAAGTGAAAGGGGGGAGATGCACTCAAGACATTTTTGGTGTTCTTGATGGTCAGTTTCAAAAAATAGAACAAACGTTTTCCTGTTAATTTTGGAATTTGAGCAATTTTCAAAGTTTAAGGGTGGGGGAGGGGGTTGGCTAAAATGCATTGCAAAAAAATCTGATTTTTTTAAAAAAAATTGGCCACCATACTAACATTACATAAATTTTGGAATTTTTGGTTGTGTAAATGACGAAATGGATATTTTTGAATAGTAATTCGAATTTTTTGGTCTGTTTTACCAACTCTAAAAATTTGAAAAAAAATATCATGATATTGTACCAGGTAGGACTATATTTGTGCCAAAAAGAAAAAAAAGCAGATCTTTTAGTTTTAGAATTATGGCGATTTTAAAGTTTCAAAGTGAGGTTTTGGCTAGAAGGCAGTGCAAAAAAAAATCTGAAAAAATTCTCAAAAATTGGTCACTACTTCCTGTATACATCACGTAAATTTCAGAATTTTTAGTCCCTTAGGTTCCGAGATAAGATTTTTAGCAGTGTTGGCCGCTTGTTTAAAACACCTTTGTTTAAAACGTGTTTAAAACAACGAAAAAAAATTTTTTAATTTTTAATAAAAAATTATTTTAAACATTTTTTTTTTTTTGTTTTAAACATGTTTTTTTTTGATCGGTCTGTTTTTTTTTTGAAAAATGTGTTTTTTATATGCAAAAATGAATGAAATTTATAGTATTTTTTGCGCTGAGTACGAGAAAAATGATTAAAAAATTCTAGCACAACTGAGAAGTGAGAACTGACTTTTTCACGATCACATTTTCTTGAGTTTTCAAAAATTTTGGCAATTTTTGATACAATGCATAACGAAAACTGAAACCAATGTAACTGTAACCGTATCTTTTTAAAGTTTTAAAGGCCAAAAATATGTTTTTTTTGTGTTTAAAACAGTTTTTTTTATGTTCAAATTATTTATTTTTTATTCTCAATTACAACAAGTTTTAAACAGAAAAAAATTTTAAACAAAAAAAACACGGTTTTTGTTTTTTTTTTCAACACTGATTTTTAGACAAAAATTCGCTATTTTAGGGGGAGGGGTAAAGGAGGTGAGTTGGGGAGTGGAAAAAATTTCCTAAAATCATTTTTTGGGGTCCTTAATAACGTCTGAAGGTCAGTTTCAAAAAGTAGCTCTTCGGTCGATTCGCATATTATCTTATCCGAGGTACCCTTTTCTGAATTTTAAATTAAAAAAAAATGTTATGTGTAATTCTTTTTTTTTTTTGCAGTCTCTCGGGAAAATGAACCCAAAACTGAACGTAATGGCAGAGGGAGCCATGAACAACATGAAACAATGGGCCAACTCAGCCACCGAACAGACCAGCAACCACACCAATAAATTTTCTTAGACGTAATAAACAAAGAGTATTATTTTTCCTTCTCTTGGACCAAATCGTGGTTGTCGATTGGATATTTGTATATCTACTTTACGTATTATAGGCATTTTGTAGTTTGAATGTATGCCACAGTTTTGTATATTTTATTTTTCCTTTTTAGAGTGCTCCATTTATCTCTATTATTTATTTACTTGTTTCTTATTTGATTTTTTTTTAATGTGGGTACCGGGGTTTTGTATTTGTCGGTTTTGTGGCTCATTAAAATAATTCGACCAGCTGCGTAAGTATTTCAATTCATATATTTTGGATACTTGACAAGATTTATGGGTGATTTTTAATCGGATTTTATAAGTTAGAACAGTTCAGTGTGCAATGTAGGTTTATTGAATTGGAACTGGAACACTATTTACCTATCTAAATATTTTTTTAGGTCTATTTAATTACCTACTTGATATTTTAATTTTTTATATCTCAGGATTTTAGAGCATAAAGCGAGTATTTTACAGTAGTTATTTTACTACTTACAATTATATAGTTCTTTATATTTACAAATTACTAAAAATACGTCCTGAGTTTGAAAAAATGTTTAGATTTGAGGACAATTGAATTTAATACATTTTCTAAATTTCGTAAGTACCTATATAAATAAAATTAGATATGATTTCATTTTTTTAAAATTTAATTTCAAAAATAAAAAAATATCTAGATGAATTAAAATGAAATCAGATTAAAGCAATTTGTGGATCAATTTGACCGAATTAATTTAAAAAATATTAAATACAATTTTATTCATTGGATCATGTAGTATTATGGAATAAGTAGGTACCTATAACGTAGATGAATTGTATTTGGTCGATGTTGTCGTTTTTAAATTACGCCACTAAATTTTATCAGTGATGATTGAGCAGTTCTAGAGAACACATAATTAGATTGTACATTAGTTTCTAATTTTATATTATTTGTTTTACTATGTTTACACGACGTTACATTCAAATTTAATAAATAATTTTTCCAAAATATGCGATTTTAATTTGGGAAAAAATTTGGTTGAAAACTAGCAGAAGGGCTATTCCACACTAAAACAGGATAAAATTAAAGTCGGGTCTTCCGATTTCGCTCTATTTTTTTTTTGCAAGTTCCCCTTGGTGGTCTATTCACAAAATCACGACCATTTTTTCCTAACCCTCAAGGGGGTGAGGGATGGGCCTCGAAATTTTTATGCAATTACTACTCTCAGCAAAATTTCTCAATTTTCATGGTCTGAAAGAAAATTGATGGGAGGTTCAAAATCGATAATCACATTTTGAAAAACCTCAAAGTTGAACTTTGGTGGTGAAAGCTCAACTTTCATGATGAGAACGAAAGATGAAGTACATACCATTTAAAAATTTGAAAAATTGCAGAGTAGTCGTTTTTATCCTCTTTTCAACTAAAAAATTTTCAAGATGGGATCTCCAGACCCCTGGGGTACGGGGGGAGGGCAAAATTTTGACCAAAATTCAAAAAAATTGAAAAAGTTGACTGGCATTTTAATTTCTACTAATTTGAAGGCGCTGATTACAAATACGTAGTTGGTTTTTTCATCTGACCCCTCTAAGCCCCCCCCCCATGAGCCCCCTTAATAGCAGTGATGTCATAACGAATAACGTTACGTAACGTAACGAAATAACGAAAATAACGGAATTTTACTTGTAATGAAATAATAACGTTACAATATATTTCAAAAATATAACGTAACGAATAACGAAAAAATTACGTTATTTTTTCGTTATTTTTTTTAGTGCTGCGTGTGAAAAATATGTAGTTGATGAAATTTTTAAAAAAATTTCCAGGTGAAAATCGTCTTTAAAAAAATTTAAAGACCCCTCCGTCTCACATCAGATTTCAAGGCAAATTTTCCGTTTTTTTTTTTTTTTTTTTTTTTTTTGTAATCTGAATGAAATCTAAATCCATTATATGTAACATTAATAATTATTAGTACACACAGTGGGTATTTCAATTATTTCATGAAAAACTTTGGAAAGAAATGAAAGAATCATGAAATAAAATAACGACATAACGATCGATAACGTTTGAAAAATAATTTGTCAAGAGTTCAAGTTCACCAAAATTACTTTAAAAAATGAAAAAAAGTCTGACATAAAAAAAACAACCGATTTTGTGTTTTGCAGTTCCTAAAAAAGGGGGGAGCTATGGGGGCATAATATTTTCGAATTTTTGCCTGTAACGGAATAACGTAACGAAATAACGGTAACGAAAAATGGAAATAACGTTATTTCCGAATAATTGTGTTACAACATTTTTCCGTTACACATACTGGAACTAAGAACGTTAATGAGAAATTTGTAACGTAACGAAAAAAAAATTCCGTTATGACATCACTGCTTAATAGGGGTCAAAATTTGAAAAAATGAGAAATAACGAATGACCCGTCGTTTGTAAGGTATTTGAGGGCACTGAGTTCGAATATTTGCTTATTTTTTAGATTTGACCTTTCAGTGGCCCCCTAGCCTCTAATTTTGGGGAAGGTATGTTGATAAATTAAAATACAGTGTGGCATATCGATTTGTCATTTTGAGGTCGTAGAATTCGAATATTGATTTATTTTTTGAGTTTACCCTTTTTCCCTTGCTCTAACTGAAAGATATGTACGATTAATTCATTAGAAGGTTAGATAAGGGGTAGGGGGGTGTCAAAAATTTTACCACGTGATTTTCAGATCCTAAGTACCAAATTCCACCGAATAGTTTCGAATTTCAGCCCGGGGACAGATTCACCTATTTTAACCGCTGTGCCGGTACCCTTTGAAATTTTTCTTATGATAGATCTTGAAATTTATTTCTTTTTTAAAAAATTTCATTTCGAAAAACGGAAAAACACGAATTTTTCAACTTTTAAGAAAATATTTGGAATTGGAAATATTTTCGAATGAGAAGAAATTTTGAAAATTATGATTTAAAATTCTTCTTATCTACCTACATATACTTAGTAGGTATGTATGTCAAGAATGATTTGATAATTAAAGAATGGATATGTATTCATAATAAATATGTAGTTGACAGTTCGTTTGCGAGGCCGAATTCAAAACCATAGCCCTGTGTACCTTTGAACTCAATTTCAGCTGAAGCGTCCTTTTGATATTTTATTTTTATTATTTTCTCAAGTGCACACCTACCAATCACGTTTTATTAAATTGACTAGCATTAGGGAGTTGAAAAACAAATATGATCATAAAAACAACCTCGAGCATACCACAATAACCGATCGATTCAATCGTTATTTTTGCAATGATTAATTGTCTGCATTTAGAGCAAAAATTCCAAAAATTTTATGTCCTATAATGTCTATGAATTGAAAAATGTGTTACCTACATATGCACCTATGCAATGTTTTTATCAAAATGCATCATTTCTCATTGCTTAAGTGCTTTTATAAGTATTACGATATAAATTTAACATGGAGTACATATTCCTCAACATTTGTAATGTTAAACTCATATTGACTGAAATCATTCCATAAGCTTTCACTGCCATAGGTGTTTGAGTTTGCATCATAATTATCATTGCTGTTTTTCTCAATTTGGTATTCTTCGAATACCATGAAATATTATAAATAGCGTCCCTGAATTTATTATCCTGTTAAAACAAAAGAATATAGTTTTATTAGTGCAACTGCCAACCAACTTACGAGTAGGTACCTACCTAAATACATACTGACTCACCGCATTTTGAAGATATTCTCCAAAAAAACAAACCAGATAGAGGCGAAGAAGCATGTAAATCAGCACACTGAAATGTTTAATTTTTAAAACTGTTGGAATATTGGCCTGAAAACAAAAAACAAAACAAAAAAAAACTTCGGTATATATCTATCCAATTGGCCAAAGTTTTGAAAAAATATCCGATGCACGATACTCTTATTTTTTAAATCACATTTACTTAGCAAGTAAATGTTTGAGAGGAATACAGTTTTTAAAGGGGGGAGGGCATAGTTAATAGGGTGGAGTAAAAAAAAAAACATATCTTGGATTTCGACCAAATTTGGTGGGGTGGTTTACTTTGAGTGGGAGACCTCCCAAAAAAAATGAGCCCACAAGGGAAGAGTGGAGGGGAGCAGGGGGTGCTCAAAGCGCACCTCCTTTTGAAAAAATGCTGTTTTTGTGTTTTTTTAGTCAAAAAAAATTCGTGCGAGGCTGTCGTAGCACTTCAAAGTTGCAATTTGAGTTTCTACGTCTCCCTGAACCAACGTCATCCTTCTCCGATCAAAACTCAGAGCGCTACCAGGGGGTTGAAAAATTGCGGATTGCAATATTCCAATAATACGAAATTTTCACGAAGCTGGAATGATTTTTTTTTCATTGAGAAATTGAACGAAAATTTTTTTAAACCACTGAAAGTAAATATTGAAGAAAAAATTTGAAAATTTTATACACCAGGGCAGCCAACAACAGCGAATCGTAATATTCCAAAATGCGGAATCTATATCGACTTTAAATTGATTATTTTTTCGCCAAAAAACATTAATGTATTTTTTTTCAATCACCAGTAGTATAGGTATTTTGGTAATTTTTTGAAAAATTTTGTATGTCAGTGTAGGTGTAGCCAGTTACAAATTGTGACGTGCGACACTGTGGAATTTACTAGATAAAAAATTTAATCCTTTATCGACGTAAATACCACAGTGTCGCACGTCACAATTTGTAACTGGCTGCACTGACATACAAATTTTTTCAAAAATTTCCAAAATACCTATACTACTGGTGATTGAAAAAAAATACATAATGTTTTTCGGCGAAAAAATAATCAATTTAAAGTCGATATACCTAGATTCCGCATTTTGGAATTTTACGATTTGCTGTTGGCTGCCCTGGTGTATAAAATTTTCAAATTTTTTCTTCAATATTCAATTTCAGTGGTTTAAAAAAAATTTTCGTTCAATTTCCGGATGAAAAAAATCATTCCAGCCTCGTGAAAATTTCGTATTATTGGAATATTGCAATCCGCAACTTTTCAACCCCCTGGTAACGCTCAAGTGCTACGACAGCCTCTCACGAATTTTTTTTGACTAAAAAAACACAAAAAACAGCGTTTTTTTAAAAGGAGGTGCACTTTGAGCACTCCCGATTCCCCTCCACTTGCCCCTTGGGGGCTCAAAATTTTTTTGAGGAGGTCTCCCACTCAAAGTGAACCACCCCACCAAATTTGGTCGAAATCCAAAATATATATTTTTTTCACTCCATCCTAATAGTTAATTATGATATTGAAAAAAGATGACTTTGGTAACCTAGCGCTCCTTATTTGTGCATCTTAGAAGCCCCTTGCAACTTCTATGTTGTAGCTCCTCTCCTCACATGTTTTATAAATTGCCTATCCCACGTGCAACACAAAACAAAAATGGCAGAATCAAACAGAATGTGAGACATTATTGCACCATATTCCGTCAATTTTTTCCTAGTTTTGCACACCAGGCTTTTCATAAAGAATAAATCACGAAACTTACTTCGGTTAAATCGGCTATATTCAATACAGAACATATCATGACACATAGCAATAAAACACCGGAGCAGTCAGCGATATAAGAGATCAGTTCTTTTGAAATGCTGCGAGTAAAGAATGGACATGAAATGAATGTATTTTCAGGTAGGTATTTATTATTATCTGATCTACATTATAATATTCAGGTGCATAATGCATGCTTCTGTGAAATTTTTATATAAAAAATATGTTTACCTTTTCCATTCCCCATATTTATTGATGATTTGAATAAAATCTGAATTGAATGAATATGATTTCACATCCTGACAATCTGAAAATTCTTCAAATTTCACATCTTGCATATTTTTTAGAACAGCCAACAGGTTTACAAATTTAGAATCAATGTATATGTAAAAACTTCCTAATGTTGAAAATGTTCCATAATCCACGAGAAATGGATGTATCATTTGCAGCATTTCATAGAACATCGCCAATAGGTACCCAATCATAGTATCATAGCGCCACGGAACATAAGTAGGAAAAATAAGCGACTCTGGTGTGCCCAACTTTACATCATTAACTAAAGCCATTGCTAAAGTGCATAATACATGTGGTATTTCACATACGATTATAGCGCTAATCAACATCACTACTAACTGTAAAAACCGTCTATTCATTAGTTCAATGAATGACCCATCACTTCGATTAATATGTTCCAATGTGCGAATTAATGTATGTTTATGAAGCACCGTGATTAAAATTAAACAAAAAGGTGAAAAGAAGATTAAAAACATGGATATCGATTCAGATATCATGGACACATTCGATGATGAATCTGTTGCAATGGAAATTGTTGCATAGAACACTGGCATGTAGCCTAGGATTGCCACTGAGATCCCAGCAAATTGCAGATATTTACGTTGGATGATAATACCTCCAGTTAAAATGAGAAAAATGTTTGTGATCAAAGTGATATAACAAATTGGATTATGCACAGTCATTTTAAAAACAACGTCTACCTATGATGTGAACTGAGTGAAATGTTGATTCTTTTTGTTTTCTATTCGGCCCAAAGTCCGGAAGCCTTTGAGAGAAAAAACATTTGTGACACGCCTATTATTATAAGTAACTAAATACTACGTTCTGGTTAAATTTTTAATAATTATGTGCTTGGGTAGAAATAAGCGTCAAGAATGATATGATAATTAAAGAGTTTCAAAACGGAAGTAATGGAAAACTCTCAACTGTAAAGTCAAGTTCATAGTTGAAATTAATTTTCTATCGGTGGTGTACCGTCACCAAAAAGATGAGGAAGTGTGATGTTAGAGTGAATATGATCCGACCCAAACTGTTCATCTTCTTAGGGGTGAAAATGAATTAAGATCTCTGATGGTGGCTGCACGTGAGTCAAGATCCTTAGCTCCTGATGCAGTTGCATACAAGGGCAAGTAGTATGTGGTAGTGATGGGCGAATCCGAATATTTTAGTATTCGACTACTCGAATGTCGAATATTTTAAGTATTCGAACATTCGAACTATTCGATGCAAAACTATTCGAATATTTGAATATTCGACTCTCCCCCTCCCCTTCACTCAAAAAACCGTCTGGTCAATACAGCTGTAGTCTTTGAAGAATTAGTGAAGAGAAGAGAATGCATCATAAAATAAATGAAAAAAGATTTATTTTTGGACTAAAATCATAAAATGTAATCCTAAAAATATGTTTTATTGACCTCACGTATTCACTTTTTGAAGTTTTAATGCTAAAAATGTCAAAAAACGCGAAAACCCACACAAAACTCTTGTTAGTTTAGCAAATTCATCTAATTTTTGGCGATTTATATGGAAAAAATTTGCTAAACGACTATTTATTGGGATCTTTTAACTTTAAAACAGATCATTTGAAAACATTCGATTATCCGAATATTTTAAAAAATTATTAGAATATTCGCGAATATTTCCCAATGAAGAAAAATTCGATATTCGAATATTTTTAACGTCGAATATTCGAATATTTTGACATTCGAATATTATTCGCCCAACACTAGTATGTGGTTCGATTGAAATTGATTTTCTATCGGTGGTGCACCGTCACCAAAAAGATGAGGAAGTGTGATGTTAGAGTGAATATGATCCGACCCAAACTGTTCATCTTCTTAGGGGTGAAAATGAATTAAGATCTCTGATGGTGGCTGCACGTGAGTCAAGATCCTTAGCCCCTGATGCAATTGCATACAAGGGCAAGTAGTATGTGGTTCGAGCTCACTGAATACGAATGTGACATTTCTTTGTTTCGGTAGCTTTTGAATTCCCAAAAAACTGCATTTTTTCAGAGATGATAAAATATTGACCGAGCGAAGCGAGGGCAAAATTTTTTGAAAAATCACACCTAAAGAAAGCAATGAAATACAAAAAAAATGCCATAAGGGGGGAGGCGATCGACCCATTCGCTCTCCTTGGCTACGCCAGAAGTCGCACGAAAAAATTCTGGTAACTTTTTCGAAAATCATCCAAAATGCAAAAACTGATACATTTTTGGAATCGTCTCGTCGTGAACAATCGAATGGTTTTTTTACCATCCCATTTTGAGCATTTGGACGGGAGATAGCTTTTTTTGCTGGCTGGATAGTTGATGAAGAAAAACGCCCGTAACTTGGCCAAAAATTGCTCAAAATGCAAAAACTAATATATTTTTGAAATCCTCTCGTCATGAACAAACGAATGGTTTTTTCAACGTTCAATTTCGAGCATTTGGGTGGAAGTTGATTTTTCGCTGTGAAGGGTAGATGTCGTAAGAAATATGATGCCTAAAATAAAAACAATTTCCGACAATATTATTAAGACGCCATTAGTAATAAATTAGATTAAGCAGAAGTGTCAAATATCAGAAACGCACAATAGTTAAACCATACCCAAATATTTTCCCAATAATTTCTTGGAACATGTCGCTAATTATTAAACGTAGACTAAAAGTTAGAGTAAGCAACAGGGCTTTCCAGCCAATCTTCATTGGCTTTTGGCTATCGGCTATTTGCTGAATTTTTTCATCAGCTGAAATAAAGCTGGCTATTGGCTACCTAAATTCATTGGCTTTTGTTTGACTGGCTATTGGCTGAAAAGCATGCAACCCCTCAAAATACTCGTCACAGTGTGTACATGACCATAGTAAAATCAAAACTTCATGATAAATGAAAAATTCGACGAAAATGATATAAATGTATCAATTTTTGAAATTAAATTCAAAAATTTGGTAAAAAAAAAAAAAATTCATTTCATTTCAGCCTTCTGAAGAAGGCTGAAAATCAGAAAATCATTGGCTGGTCATCGACTGGCTACCAGCTAAATCTTTTTTATTGGCTGGCTATTGGCTATTGGCTAAAACCCTTTGGCTACCATAATCTATCGGCTATCAGCTTTAAGCTATTGACTGGCTGGAAAGCCCTGGTAAGCAATATCCAATTACCGATGCGCCACAAGCGCCACTGTCTAATGAATCATCCGGATACCCGAATAATATATATACCACCTGCCTGCACCCATTAACAGTAGGCCAGATTGTACTGATACATTGTATTGTACACTCTGTTATATTTTGCCGAATACATCGCTTATATTTTTCTGTTTGTTCGTTTGTTCTTTCATATTGTATTTGAGTTGTACCTACTTCGTGTTCGTTTCTCGCGTACATTCCCTCATATGACAGTAGATTAGCGTAATACCAGATCAGAAAAAAAATCAATGATTTTCAAATCGGCTGAGTAATAAGAAAAATGTTTAGGATTTTCCCCAGAAATATTAGAATGAAAAATTTCAAAAAAATTTTCCTTTCCATTACTTTTTTTGTTTAAAACCAGAGAAAATAAGAAAAAATGTTCATCTTTGCTTGTCTTCAATGTATAATTAGGTACATATTATATTTTTTACCTGTAAGGGGTTAGGGAATATCTCAACAAGTTTACCTGAAATAAAAATGGAACATTTAAAAATGAATTATTTTGTTTTTGAAAATCGAAACATTTTATTCATCATCACAACTCGGTGCCCAATTACTCATTGTGTTGACTCAAACGCCATTGTGCCCGTGACCCAAGGGATGTGACATATATTTGGAGTCGGGGGAGTATCTGCTGCCAGAATATGAAAACATTTTTTGTCCAAAATCAAATTTAAAAATTGAGAAAAAATGGGAGTTTTTAGGGCTCAGCTCCCTATTGTGCCAGGGTAAAAATCCAAAATACGGTTTTTTGGGATCACCGGACCCATATACCTGAAATAAACCTAGTGATTTTTTGTCCAGCTGAAATGCACGCTAATTTCGATTTCTAGAGCACTTTTTGCCTCTTGGACTGTACACTATTATGTGGAGAGTGAAAAATAAAGATAGTATATTCGATGAAAAATTTAAGATGAATTTCATTTTTGAATTTCGTTAGACATCTGATGACGACACAATGCTTATTACGTTATTGCATGAGTAATATTTTGTACTCGGCTGTTTTTATCTAGACCTAAGCATTTTTCAGAATTCAAGTCACTCGGAATGCTATTAGTTTTATCAACGAAGGATATTACTTAGTGTTTAATTTTCTATTTTTCCTGACAAAATACCTATTTTTGTGAATGTTCTTTTTTTTTTTTTTTGATTTTTCAATATTTATTTATCAGTTTAGTAATTGATTTTTTAACCTTCGCAAGTTTGATATGAAATGATTTGTGGGGTTTTTCTTTTCTTTTTGACGTAATATCCGCTTTCGTAAAGGTTCTTGTTTTTTTTTGTTTATTTTTTTTTTACTTACCATTTTTATTATCAATGAGGTAATTGATTTTTTAACCTTTGCAAGTTTGATACAAAATAATCTGTGGGTATGTATACTTGTATAGGCACTGAATTGAATAAGAATAAGTTGTCTATGATTGTCCATTTCGATTTTTGTAAAGCTTACTTACCTGAATTCCATGGTTTATCGTCGTCGTGTTCGATGAATAAATAAAAATTATCTTTCTGTTTTTTCACAAATTATAATAATTCTAGAATTTTCTTTGATTACAAGAAATGGGTTGGAGTCGAAATATATTGAGGACATTTTGTTATTCTACGTCAAAGGAATTATTTTTCGCGCGTACGTACTACGTACTTACTATACTTACCTACATAAACTGGGAGAATGTTGTTTTCAAGATTTTCTATTTTCAAAAATATTTGATTAAAGAATCATATCGCATTCTCTGAAGGATATTTACTTTGGAAAAAATTGCCCGCTTGTTTAGTATTTTTTTAGATAAAAAAAGAAGTTGAATGATTTTAAAAATAGGTAACTTAAATGTCATCAATTTTGATTCCCAGCGCGTACTCTAACGTGCAGCTCCGCACATTTTGTGTAGCTCCAAAAAAAATTGTGTAGTTTGAAAAATTTGAATATTTCAACAATTTTTTGTTATAGGTACTCAAACGACAAAAAAAATAACAAAAATTTCGCAAAATTATGTGAGGTGACAACACAAAAATTTTAAGAAATTTTTTTTTGATTTTTTCCTCATTTTTTGGCTCGAAATTCCTTCTGCTATTCGAAGCATGATGCTCATTTTGTTTCTACCTAAAACAAGCTTTTGATGGTGCCACTGGTCAATGGTCTCTCCATCTTCCACTATATTGACCTCTTCAAAAATAAAGGTATTGTAGGCACTCAGGACGCACCCAAGGGAGGTGCTCAGAGGGTTCGAACCCCCTCCTTACCCTCGGAAGAATTTTTCACCACAAAAACATTAAAAAAGTGCAATTTTTTGCTCTTTAAATTATATTTTCCAAAAAATTTTCGCCTTAAAAACTTATGATTTTTCACAAATATTCTTTAAAAAATCTCTCAATTTCTCAATCGGTTCCAAAATTGTAAAAAAAAAATCAATTTTGACTGAAAGATCAATATAAAATGACTGATTTGAAATTTGACTATTCCCCCATATTTTTCCTCGAATTTTGAGCCTCCCCTCCTTAATTAGGAGAGCAATAAAACGCAAAAAAGTTTTTAATGAAACTATGATTGTGTAGCTTCAAAATTTTCTTAGAATACGCCCTGTTGATTCCATATCTCTGAAAATTCAAAATTAGTAAATGAAATACCTCATAATCGTACCTATTTTTGGGGTCTTCTCAGCGCCCCTTTAAAAAATTATATGAAATTCAAAAGTTTTTAGAAAAATTGTAGGTATTTTTGGGGTCTTCTCAGCGCCTCTTTAAAAAATTATATGAAATTCAAAAGTTTTTAGAAAAATTGTAGGAGTTTTCAGATGTTTTGGCTACACTTAGAAGCTATAATTCACATCCGATACCTACCTATTTACGCGCATAATTTAAAATCATTGAAATTCAATATTAAGCTCCCACCAACCAGGGGCGTGCAGAAGGTAAAAACTTACTGGGGCGAGATCATGACAACCCCACCCACCCACCCCCACTGGCTCCCCACCCCTCACTTGACACGTCCCTCCCCCCAAAAAAATTGCTGATTTTTTAAAAAACATTACAAAGAAGCAGAGGTGAGACTTGTGAAAAAATCTTGGAAGGCAGGGCCACCGAGAAGAAATGCAGGCTCGGTACAGGGCTTTTGTAGGCCCCTTTTTTCAAACCATCAGTGACGTACCGAAGGCATTTTCCAGGGGGGGGAGGTCTCATGAAAATCCCAACTCGAATTCATGAAATTCCCAACTCAAAATGGATGCAACTTGAAATACCAGAACAATTTTATGAAGAATGAGTAAAAAGGAACCTTTTTTGGCGCTATCGCCTCAAATAGTGCACATAAACATGACTTAATTTATACCCGAGCGAAGCGAGGGTGAAGCTTTGAAAAAATTATATTTTTAATGCCTAAAAAAGCCATTTTTTCTTATTTTAAGGTTTTCAAAATTCTTATTTGATGTAATTTGAGAGGGGGAGGGTAAGAATGTAGCCATTAGATATTCACAATCAATGGTGTTGAAAGCTTTTTTGGGAGCGTAAAAATTGAGAATGAAAACACAGAGTATCAGATCATAAGTATTTTCAGGAGAATGAATAAAAGGAGCCTTCTTCAACACTGTTGTTACTTGAAATAGTTTGTTGGATTATGATTTTATTCATGCCCGAGCGAAGCGAGGGCGAAAAATTTTTAAATTAACGAGTGAAAATTTTATTGATTTCCAACTTGGAAAAACGATACATTTTCAGTTGGGAAAATGATGAATTTTCAGTCGATAAAGTGACTAATTCCCAACTACCCAATTTTCCCAACTGATGTGTTGAATTGCTCAATTTTCCCAACTCACAAGTAAAAAATTTTCTCAGGGGGGAAGCTCCCCCCTCCCCCTATTGGTACGTCTCTGCAAACCATTTTTCTAACCGTGTAGATAGTTCTCGAATAAACTTGAGCGAAGATCTGAAGTGACATTTGGAAACGAGGAGGGATTTTTTTTTGGATTAAGTCAAGATGGAATGAAAATTTTCAAAATATTTTGGGAACATTTAGCCCTAGCGAAGCGAAGGCGTAAATTTTAGGACAAAGTTTTAAAAACCAAACTTAAACAATAGGTGATTCTTTTCTCATTTTTCATGTTTTTTTAAATCAGTGATTTTTCACTGACCTTTCAGTCAAAATTACCCATTGATGTTTCTGACAAATTCAGAATTAATTGAAAATGAGTGATTTTTGACCGAAAGGTGAGTGAAAAATCATTAATTTATGAAATAAAATGATAAATACCGCCCGAGCAAAGCGAGGGCGAAAATTTTTCAAGAAATACCCACCGTTTGAAGAGAAAAACTTGCAATTTTTAAATTTTGTAATTAAAAAATCTCCTTTAAGGGCCCACATGCGGTCCTCTGAAAAAAATGCGAGCCCGGTATAAATGTACCCCCCGTACCCCCTCACGCTGGGCTGGTTGGAAAGTGTGCCTAAAGGAAAAAATTTCCGACTCATTTTTCGAAAGAGGGAAATTTTCCGACCAGAAATATAAATTCGTGCATTTTTCAAGCTGATTTTTCAAAAACATTCTGTTTTCTTGATTAGAAAGGGGAAAAAAGTACATCCAATCATTTTGAGAGGGCGAAAATTTTTGGAGAAACAGATATCCAAAACATGAAATTTCTTCATTAAAATTTGTTTTTTTCGTGTTACTTTTATGAATTCCAAAAATCACGATATTTTTTATTTATTGAGCCCGAGCGGAGCGGGGGTGAAAATTTTTCAAGACATGGTATCTAACTGATTTTTTTGGGGAAAAATCACTACTTTTTCACTACTTATTTCACTACTTTTTTCCAAATATATTTTCAACTCGGACCCCCCCCCCCCAAAAAAAAACACGACTTTTTCCAGTACCAAAAAAATCAAAATTTATTATAGGAAAAAATCTATTTAAAAAAATCTGAATTCGCGACTTTCAACATTTCCTAGACTTTTCAAAGCATGCTCCAAATTTGCTCAAAAGACCCCCCCCCCTCTCCCTTGCATATACTCGTTTCAAAGGAAATTTTTTTGCCCCTCTCTCGCAAATACTCTTCTTTTTTATAGGAGATTTTAAGGATTTAATGGATTTTTCATTAAATATTTATTCAACACTTACAAAAAAAACATTATAATGTTCAAAAAAAATTTCAAGGACTACCTATTTTTCCATTTTTAAATACTCAATTGTCTGGAATGAAAAGGGAGAGGTCATACCATAACTTTGATAATTATTTGCATAAATGTAATAGAGCCCGAGCGAAGCGAGGGCGAAAATTTTTGAAGAAAAAAGTATTCAGAAGCCGGAATTGTTCATTTAAATTTATGCTTTTTTCGTGCTACTTTTTTAACTTCAAAAAAAATTGCAATGAGTTCATCTTTCAATAAAAAATTCACAAGTAAAACAATTCCATTCATAATTATTGTCTCACAGAATCATATTCATTGAGAATGACAATTATCTAGGTTAAAAAAGAAAGGAGCTTCATGCCATCATTTTGAAAATTAATTGTGCAAAGGTCGAGTCTGAGCGCAGCGAAGGAAACTTTATTCTGATGTTATTAGAAAAAGGAAAGAAATGTCTTGCCCGAGCACAGCGAGGGCGAAAATTTTTTTAAAAAATGAAACAAAGTAAGCAATTTGAGACAAATTTGTAATTTTTTTATACTTTTGCGACCAAAATCTGAATTCGCGATTATTTTCATTTTTTCACTACTTTTTTACACTTTTTCTTCTAAATTCACTACTTTTTCACTACTTTCACTACTTTCACTACCCGTTAGATACCCTGCAAGAGGAACATACCCCAAAATTGAATTTTCTTCATTTAATAAAATCAAAATTTTAGTATTTAGGCATTGAAAGGGAAGCGAAATTCTCCCAAAGCAAATTTATCAAAAAATTAAGTCTAATTTCTGAATGGATATACTTAGGTGAATAGCACTTTCGTGGGAAATATGATGTACGCAGGCTAGTGGTTTTCATCACAAGGATTTCCAAAAATTCTCCAATTTTACTCAATTTTCTAATAAATGCTGTCAGCTGCGTATACTATTCAACGAGGTTAAATCGTGGCTGTGGTTTTGGTGGGTGGGTGGGTGGATGGCTGGTTGAGGTTAGGTGGCTGAATGAGGGTAAGTTACAAGTAGTCAACAAAATTATGTTTCAAGTAAAAAATGTTTTTGAAATACAATATAACATAGGATGATGTGTTTAGTACAGGTATTGAGTACCTCTACCTGTATCAAAGAATTGTTTTAGATTATGGTTAATTGCGTTCAGTTGGTTTGATAATTGTGTAGTGTGATTCTTTTTTATTTTAAAAAAATGAATTACGAAGTTGACCACTTATTATTCTATACCCTCATTCCATTACACTTACACCTACCCACCCCAAAAACAACTGAGGCATTTGCCCAAAATTTTACTCGGTCGGCACGCCCCTGCCACCAACCACGGGAAATGACTGACAAATTTCTGAATTACCTACACATCTTTTTTCAGAGGTTTGAAACGTCCAAATGAATCATTGATCGCTGAAAATTTTTATTTTAAAAGACAAATTCATACATTTGACTTGAGAAACTTCTTTTTTTTTGGGTGAGGGGGGAGGGCGAGAAAAGAAGTTTCAATTTTAATTCCAAAATGTTAAGACAATCAAGTTTTCTTGTATCAATTGTGTACTAAAAATACCTTATACTTTTGTTAATTAGATCTTCTCCTATATATACGTTTTAATCACCATAAAAATTTCAAGTTGATTGGTCAACTCTAACGTGAGTTATCGCGTTAGAAAGAAATGTACCAAAAATGAGCTTTAAAAACACAAAACGAATTTCAATCATTTTTAAACCCTGAAATTCGTTCATCTCTATGATACTGATTCATAGCATTTCGCTTATAAATTAGTCGAGAATGCAAAATAAATAAAGTGAACAAAATCGCTAATTAAATATGAAGCATAATTAAAAATAAAACACATTTTGTTGAGCTTTGAAAATATGGTAGCACGTTTATTTGTTAAATTTGGCAAAATTAATTATTTGTGAAAATAATTTTTACCCGAACAAATTGACCTTTTTATATGTACATCTAGGTGAAAAATACTTATATGTAAATCACTGAAATTTTTGCTTCAAAAATTAGGAAATTACTATTCATTTGTAATGAAATGGATCAGCAACTTCTTGTAGCTAATGGTTAGGTCATCTTAAGGCTGCGAAAAAATTAACACCACATATTTGAGCATTTTTTTTTTTAGATTAGAATGGAAAATGAGTAAGTAGGTCAAAAATTGTGGATAAAATTTAAAATAATTATATATTTACGAAATGAATTCCAAAGAAATTAGCCACGACTAAACCTAATACTGTCAAAAGTAGTGCCCCGTTGCCAAGTAAAAGGATAGTGTGGAACATGATAATGAAGAAATTCACAATAAGTAAACCATTGTTGAACAGGAGAATTCCTGTATCAAACGGACCATCCGCTGAAACAGCGTTAAGACCGAGCAGTATACCAAAAAATGCCAAACTAATGCTGGCCAAAGCACTTTTGAAATTCATTTTTTTTTTATATATGATTACTCGAAAGAAAAGCTCGAATACTGGTCTACGTAACTTCAGTTTTCAAATTTGATTTGAGAAAGCATCGTTATTTTCCCCCTATTTATACACAATTTCCTGCCATTTAACACGTGAAATACTTACCTCGGGACTTTATCTTGTGACAATTTTTGTCGGTGTATTTCGACCGAACATAAATTTCGTACATGTTTTTTGGTTTTTTATCTATCGTTATTGATTTTTTAACCTTCATGAGTATAGATTAGTAGTTCTTTTCATACCAATTATAAATTTCACCAAAAATGTAGTTCCCTAGGTTTTAGTTCCTTCATTAACACATCAGGTAGGGAGGTCTGTGGCTTGCGTCATTTGATTCGTCTTAAATTTTTATACATAGGATTGGATCAAAAAAAAAATGTTTCAATTTTTTTCCAATGCTCGTGCTTATTGTCCTCAAAAAACCCGTTTTTTAGACCCCCACCCGACCCCCAAAGCAAACTTCAGTCAAACAAATTATTTTTCCCTTCATTAGTTACCTATTACCTATATATACTTAGGTAAAAGCAATCTAAATTTCGCAATTGGAACCCAAACACAAAAATCGTGCCGACCTGTGTAATTTTGTTTAAGAATTTGGAACAAACCTACAAAACATATGTAATATTACTGTTTTCAATTTTTTGCGATTTTTGAAAATTGACGGAAGGAGGAGTGTAAATATGTTGTCGAATATTCAAGGTCGTGCCGAAATTTTGGAAATTTCGATTCGGAAATTTCGTTAGACAGCTTCCAAATTTTATTGTAATATTCTTTCGAACAATTTTCGAAAAGAATTCATAAGAAAAGCATATGTGACCCTGCCGGAAAGAAGGGATCTTGTGTGAAAAAAAAATCGATGTCTTTATTTAATACTTACGTTTGATCCAGATTTGATATCATTTGGACCAAAAACGTGAAAAATGAGAAATCTATTTTTCTCACACAAGGTCCCTACTTTCCGGTAGGGTCACATATACAGAATTCCCATTATTTACATATACCCATACCCAATTAGTGCATCCCATGTGGGATAATGATAATCGTTTTCTTCGAAATAAATTTGCATAAATAGATATTTCGTATGCTTTGCGATGCACAAGCAGTGAGACCAAGCGAAGCCTTAAATTTCACAGTTTCTTATGATGTGTTTGTACCTTCTTTCTTGGATAAGACTATACTTAGGTACCTACTACATAAATTATAATTTTACCGAATAATTTTGAAAAATACACGGATTCTTTCAAAATCATCATCCAGTATACCATAAAAATTTTGACATGATCGGTATACTTTGTCATTTCTACCTACCACCTACCTATGAAATTCAAGTTCAAAATTTTTACATAATTATCGTAGACGACTTACCTAATTACGTACGTCATTGCGCAACGTTATCATAGTTTCACCTTGAATAATTATACGTATTTTTGAACTCGCATAGGTTACTTCAACGACTTTTTCTTGAATGTTTTCGTTTTCTTTCTCTAGATAAGCGGTTTGGAAAAATACATACTTTGCTGGTTATTTAAAAAGATAGTGAAGTGGATATAACTATAAGTAGAAGTACAAGCAGTGGCGTAGCCAGAAGAGTCCGAAAGGGGGGGGGTCTGGGTCGGAAGCTTTTTTTTGGGTGGCTGCAAAATGAGTACACCCGATTGGCAAAAACCCCTCGAAACGTGACAGTCATATCACCAGTCATTTCGACTATTGAGTTAGTTCCGTTTTGGCAGTCACGAATTTAGAAATTTACGAGATGAATTTTCAATAGTCACGAACAAAAAAAGTGACTGGCGATATGAGCGGCGAAATGACTGAAGGCGCCATATTGAAAATTCATCTCGTAAATTTCGGCAGTCACGAACAAAAAAAATGACTGGTGATATGAGTGGCGAAATGACTGAAGGCGCTATATTGAAAATTATTCGTTTCGTAAATTCGCACTCATTTTCACTTTTCAAATGAATAATTATGTAATATAAGTATGTTTTGTTAAAAGAAAAAAGTGAATTGTAAGCTGGTTAATTTTTTGATACGCGTTAAATTTGTAAATAGAACAATTTATTGAAAAATTTTTATTTGCGGAAGATATAATCGTGTCGTCCGTCGTAGTGTGAAGTTCAATATTGAAAGATAAATTCCAAAGGTAATTAGTGTTGAATACCTATATTAACTTTAAAGTTGTGACAATAAGTAAGTACCTAATAGCAGATATAGGTATTCAACACTAATTACCTTTGGAATTTATCTTTCAATATTGAACTTCACACTACGACAGACGACACGATTATATCTTCCGCAAATAAAAATTTTTCAATAAATTGTTCTATTTACAAATTTAACGCGTATCAAAAAATTAACCAGCTTACAATTCACTTTTTTCTTTTAACAAAACATATATTAACCTTACATATCATTTGAAAAATTCAGCAATATCATCGGCACACGTAATCATTGCACCAAGTGATAAGTAATCCATACAAATTTGTATGGGGAGCGCATGCGCCTTACCACAACGAATTTCGTGACAGTCACATTCGAAAAAACGACTGTTCAAAATTTCGAAAAGTGACAGTCATTTCACCAGTCATTTCGACTATTGAGTTATAGTGATGTCGTTTATCGATATTTTCAGATTATCGATATCAACAATATATCGTTAGCAAACTATCGATAATTTATCGATATATCGATATTTTTCATAAATTTTGTTTATTGGAAAATAAGACCTGCATAATGGCTATTTCTAGCTATTTCGCAATAAATCAATTATTAAAACAATTTTTTATCATTTAATATTTTATATTAATCAAAGAAAAACAAAAAAAAATGGTATAGTAATTGTTATTTTCGAGAATTTCATGTCTGGAGATTCGAAAAATGTCAGAAAATCGCGCTAATGAGTGAATTTTTGGTGAATTATGAAATATCGATATTCAATGACAAACTATCGATATACCGATATATCGGAAAAACACAAAACTATCGATATTATCGTCGATAATATCGTTACCACTGACATCACTATTGAGTTAGTTCCGTTTTAGCAGTCACGGCAATTCGTGACAGTCATTTCGCAGTTGTGACTGTTCGACTTTGCCAATCGGGCAGATACTTGAAAAACGAGTAATTTTTAGGAGGAGGAGAAGAGGGAGGGGTAAAAATGAGCCTTTTTTGGCACTTTAGTCTTAAATAGTCCATAGAATAGTGATTTAATTCACGCCCGAGCGTAGCGAGGGCGAAGCTTTGAAAAAATTGGATATTTAATGCCCAAAAAAGCCATTTCTGAATGATTTTGTTAATGCCCGAGCGAAGCGAGGGCGAAGCTATGATAAAATTAGATTTTTCAATGTCTAAAAAATACATTTTTCACAAAAATTCTTGACCTCATGGGGGGGGTCAGACCCCCCAACCCCCCTGGCTACGCCTCTGAGTACAAGCCATGAAAGAAAAAAGTCAAAAGACGCCGCTCTCACGATCAGTCTCAGATGATACATTATATATTTTTTCCATTTTAAATGCAAGTTCTGAACACCTTGCTGCTTATTATTAATAAGTTGACCAATTTTATTTCCTACATTTTTATTCACTAGATTTAGATTGTTTTATATTATGAATGTTTTTTGGGTTTCTATTTGAAAACAATCATGTTGAGAGTCTTATTTTGAAAGAGAAATAAGTTCTGATCTGGTTGAATTCGGCTGCGTTCAAGAATAGTATAATATACCAATCGAGAGATTTATTGGCACGAAAATTCAAATGGCAAAACAAAAAATTACTTTTTTGAGGAGGCAAGACTTCCTGCTCCTGGCACTTTACATCAACGACGAAAATGACGCCACTAGCGAATCGAGAAATCATTCGTGGTGAGGTAATCGGTGCTATGTGAATATTTTCCACTTTTCGGTGTGCTTATTTCGCGGTGTTGCGTTGTGATTTTTTTTATGTATTCTTATTCGTATTTATTCACTGCACAATTTTTTTTTCACTCAAATCCTCACGCTCGCTCCAAAAATCCCAAATTAGCCGTTCATTTTTCTATCGGTAATTTTATTATACCCTATTCTTATTTATCATAATTCTCTCAACTTTGATTTTTTGAAATTATTTGTTTTCATTTGTTTTGAAATTTTTTTCAATGTTTGTTGAATTTTGAAAAATGCGATGAAGAAATTGAAATTTTCTTTGAAAAGTCAAAGTTATTTTCGGGTTGAAAGAAATTTCAATAATTGTCCACTTGAAAAAAAAAGTTGAAAGAATCCAATAAGTCGAAAAAAATTGTAATACCTACCTATTAAACTTTTTTCCAGTTTTACAATGCTTCCTATCTTCTAAATTTTTTTCAAAACTTTTCCAACTTTGATTTATAAGAAATTTTTAACCTAATATTTTTTAGTATTTTTTCCAATTTGCGAGATGTTTTTAATTATTTCGAAATTTTTCCTCAATAAATTATAAAAATTCCATCTTCCTATTTTCCAATTTTTTTCAACTACATGCCCGTATAGAAAAAAAACTAATGGTTTTTTCGCCACCATTAATCTCCACTAATACTAATAGTTTTACCACAAAAAACTAATGGTGATTAATGGTGGCGAAAAAACCATTAGTTATTTTCTATACGGGATGATTGGGAAAAACAAACTACAACAGAATCGAAGAAGTACATATGTACATAGGTATGAAGTAGAAAAAAATTTCACAAAATCAAACCATGAAAAAAATTTTTGAAAAACTTCAAGTTTAAAAAATTTGCCGATGGAAAAATTTACGGTTTTTTTCATCATTCAATTTCGAGCATTTGGGTGAGAGATATTATTGATTTGCTCGGATTGTAGATTGAGAAAAATGCTGGTTATTCGGTCGGGAATTGCACGAAATGCAAAAAGTAATACATTTTCGGAATCCTCTTTTCAAGCTCTGTGGAATGGTTTTTTCATCATTCGATTTCGAGCATTTGGGTGGAAGTTGGTTTTTCGCTGCGAAGGTTAGATTTTCGGAGGAGACGTCACGCGAAAAAATTCTGGTAACTTTTTCGAAAATCACCCAAAATGCAAAAACTAATACATTTTTGGAATCGTCTCGTCGAGACGAATCGAATGGTTTTTTTACGAATAAATTTGGGGTAGGTATTAGAACGAAAGTTGACTTTTTTTCCGGCGCGGTTGGTGGTTGATGGATGGTCGACGCCGCAGAAAAATGCCCGTAACTCGGCCAAAAATTGTTCAAAATGCAAAAACTGATACATTTTTGGAATCGTCTCATCATGAACAATCGAACAGTTTTTTTACCATCCCATTTCGAGCATTTGGACAGGAGATAGCTTTTTTGCTGGCTGGATAGCTGATGAAGAAAAACGCCCGTAACTCGGCCAAAAATTGCTCAAAATGCAAAAACGAATATATTTTTGAAATCCTCTCGTCATGAACAAACGAATGGTTTTTTCATCGTTCAATTTCGAGCATTTGGGTGGAAGTTGATTTTTCGCTGTGAAGGGTAGATTTTTGGGGGAGACGTCACGCGAAAAAATTCTGGTAACTTTTTCGAAAATCACCCAAAATGCAAAAACTAATACATTTTTGGAATCGTCTCGTCAAGCACTGAAGAATGGTTTTTTTATAATTCAATTTCGAGCATTTGGGTAAGAGATATTATTGATTTGCTCGGATTGTAGATTGAGAAAAATGCTGGTTATTCGGTCGGGAATTGCACGAAATGCAAAAAGTAATACATTTTCGGAATCCTCTCTTCAAGCACTGTGGAATGATTTTTTCATCATTCGATTTCGAGCATTTGGGTGGAAGTTGGTTTTTCGCTGTGAAGGGTAGATTTTTGGAGGAGACGTGCCACTGGTCAAGATATTTATACCTTCCTTCTTAGAGTTATGCTTTCTGGTAGCATGCATTTTCCTTCCAAGATTTTTTTCGCCACCTCAGTTAATATGTTGAAAATTGAAATAAGTAACTGAACATACATAACATACCTACCGCTACCATATATACTTAGGTAGGCCTGCAAAAGATGCGTTACTTTGCTGTTATCTCAAAACTGATAACTGATAGCTAAAAATTGATTTCTTGATTAAATTTACGAATTTCATTTCATTATTGAATTTTACTACTCGGTCCCAAAAATATAAAATTTGATTTTTTGATTGATATAAACAAATAATTATGTAGAAAACATTAAAATTTTACACTCTGTAATTTTCAAAAACTATGTACCTATGTTATTATTTACCAATGCAGAGGAAAATTATTCTTACCTACAAAAAATCGACTTGATACGTGAGTACCTACTTCATTTTATTCATGCTTTTATAAATTATCATCTAGATATGACGTTAATTATTTCAAATTTGGAATACAACGATAAACCCGATAAAAGTTCACCTCATTATTTTTCTTACAGTCTGCAAAAAAGATGACATCCAAATTTATTCTCATCGGATTTTTCCACCTACTAACGTACCATTTTTCACAAATTTCATCAATCCAATTCGAAAAATTGATATCAAATTCCTACTTTGTAGATAAAACACTAATGATCAAAACACTATTCGAAAATACCAAAAATACTCCGTACGTCATGATCACATGCCCGAAGCTATTTGGAAAAAGCGCCAATCTCGATATGATAAAACAATTCGCCGAAATCAAAGTCGACCAAACCAGTGGAACTGTTCTAGCAAAAGAAGAATCATCAAATTACCAATTATTTACAAATAAATCGATGAAAATTGCACAGCATAAGAACCTTATTAAAGAGCATTTAGCAGAACATCCTGTCATCCTATTAAATCTCAGCTTCGATGAAAGTAAAATAGGAAATATCACATTTGGAGAAATCCTACAAACGATACGTTTCGCTTTGAAAAAAACAACCGAACAATATAAATGGTTGGTGGATCATTTCAGAAAAAAACCAATTGAACAAAATTCAAAAATTCAGCATCAAATAAACTTCATGGAAAAAATATTGAATGAAAATATACCTATGGAAGAAATACCATCAAGTTTACTTCAACTAACCGATATCCTATACGAATATTTTCAGAAAAATGTAATTATTTTGATCGACGATTACGATGCTCTAATCAATAAGGGAATTTTTACACCCAATTTTGATTCCGAACCAGTGATTAAAATTATACGATCGATGATAGGCAACTTGCTGAACCCCAGAAATCCTCGGGTTGAGTTAGCAGTGATAACCGGCGTCAATGGAATCCTATACAATTTTTATTTCCTCGAAATGAAAACCATCAGTCATCACCGTTTCTTGAGCTGTCCACTTTTCAGTTTCTATTTCGGATTTACCAACGAAGAAGTGAACCAGTTGCTGGATCGATTGGGTATGGATAAACATCATCCAACGCGAACCGAACTGATGAAAAATTTCAATGGATATACAGCCTTGGGAAATTTACCTATACGAGTCGTCTCGCCGGAAAAATCTATTTTTAATCCATTTTCTGTCACATCTTACTTGGCCAACGAAGCGAAACACGAATCAGTAAGAAATCTCAGCCAATGGACGTCCACCCCAAACCCCCACTTTCTGTTACATTTCATGAAAGCCAGCGAATTTCGAAAATTTATTTTAGAACTTCTCCACGAAAAAATCATCTTGGTCAAGCACATGCATAATTATTACGAAAATGAACTAGTAGCTTTTAAGGATCTAGTCGATAGAAATTTCGAGGATATCAGTAGTTTCGATGTTTTGACATTCCTCGCGCTGATGTTCGAATTTGGATACCTGAGTTATACCTCGAAACCGAATTTTTATCGTATTCCTAATCAAGAAATCGAAAACGATATCCGAAAATATTTATCTTTGTGGTATACCGAATCGACAAATGTTTACATAAATGACCTAACGTCGATTTGTGGTAATTTAATTAACATAATAGACCAGAATGATCCACGAACGACCACGTGGGACGAATTTTTTCAAACTTCAACTCGACTATTCAAATCAGTCGTCTCAGCACACGAAGAATATATGCCCAAAAAGGGAAGTTTACAGTTCGAATTACGAGCAGTTTTATACTTGGCGGCAATTCAAAGTGACCGATTTGAGATCGGAGAGGAATTTGAACGTGATTTTTATGAAAATTATCCGGATACCGCGAAATTAGTGTTGATTAATGATAGGGGTACCGCGTTGATAATATTGATCGCGTTTGAAGATGAAGAAACGTTACAGGAAGCCATGAAATATGTGAAAAATAATAATTTGAATGTGAAACAAACTATAACGTGTAAGAAAATGATATCTGTTAATTTATTGAACGATTTAGATTGGGAGACAGATACTGATGTTGTGTATCTCCAAAGAGAATTGTATAGGTAGGTGATTTTGCTGGCGCATATTTAATTTAAAACTTGTCGGGTTTGTAAAAAATCATATAAAAAATTTAAAAAATGGTAAGTACAATTATTTCAGATGGAAGCAAATAAAGTTATTTTTGATCTAGGTATGTTTTTCTCAAGTGAAAAAACGAATTCTAGGCTCAGAGCAAAATGAGCACTTGAATAAAACATAATATGAAAGCATAATTCGACAAATCGGATGGTTTTTTTTCATTCAAAAAATTCTTCTCTTGAAAATTTAATTTCGTTTAACATGATATTTTGCCTGTGATGCTTGTTTAATAATTATTAAACAAGCATCACAGGCAAAAGATCAGAAGAACGAGAGAGACATTTGTTTACACCCAGGAACGAAAGAACAAAGAACCAACCACAAATTTCCTTGTTCTTCAATCCATTACCCTCTAAAGATACAGCCGGGAAGCACCGTTTGGCAATGTCGCGAAATTCGTAAGTAGTAGTCCCATTTTAACATTGCGTTATATGGCGCGCGCGGTATTTTCCCTTATCTCAAAATTTTGAGTGAGCACACAGGTGTTTGAAGCATGAAAAATGATCTACTTTTCACGGGCTACAACGTGGTTTTTATTCCAACGTCCTATCTTCAACCGATCAAAAGTTATCAAAGCTCAAAATTCAAAAAATTTCATGTTCGACATTTCAAATTGAATTTGCTCAAAATTTTGAGTGAGCACATGGGTGTTTGAGACATGAAATTTGAGCTTTCACAACTTTTGATTGGTTTGCGCTAGAGCTTTTGGGGAAAAACGAGGTTGTAGCCAGTGAAGAGTAGATTATTTTTCATGTCTCAAACACCCATGTGCTCACTCAAAATTTTGAGCAATTTCAATTTGAAATGTCGAACATGAAATTTTTTGAACTTTGAGCTTTGATAACTTTTGATCGGTTGAAGATAGGGCGTTGAAAAAAAAACCACGTTGTAGCCCGTGAAAAGTAGATCATTTTTCATGCTTCAAACACCTGTGTGCTCACTCAAAATTTTGAGGTACAAGAAAAACTAGTAAAAATACCGTGCGCGCCATATAACACAACGTTAAAAATCGGACTAAGTACTACTGCTGCGTTGCCAAACCGTGCTTCCCGGCTGTATCTTGTAGAGGGTAATGTTCAATCCATGAGGGATATAATATGTACATTTTAGGTAACTTATATGTATTAGTAAAAGATGGCGCGAGATTAGCGAGTATGTGATGAGCCTGACACGGTTGAGTGATCCGCTTGGGCGAGAAACATACACATACCCTTTACACTAAAAGCTACCTACATCATGATACAGTATAGTCGCAGCCGCTAGAAGGGTGGATTTTTGGTGACTGTAAACCAGTTCCCCTTTACCCAAGCGCCGCGTGCACTCCGCGAGGGTTTGTTGGAATCCGTTACAGTGACAAGGCCTTGCCAAAGGAGAAAGGGGATGAGCCGCGGTTGCGAGGGCGGCCGATTTGGTAAAAAATTCGATGCCACCGGTTACAGGATACTTGGGTCGGGTAGATTCGGAATTCGTCGCTGTGGTGGCGATGACGAGCTCCTACACATCAAATACATTGGAATGTGATGTGTACCGGATTTCCAGTCGCCACAAGGTACCTAGTGTGATTTTTTTCACAAAGTATTTCCCTACTCTGTTGTAAAATTTATTGCTTTCAATTATTGAACATTTTTTTTGAGATTTTTTTTTTCAAATAAAGTTTGTTTCCAAATAAATTCTCGACTCTGATTGTATTTCTGCTCCAAGTTTTTTTAAAACTTCGGGGTACTTAACTACCTATTTCGTTTTTTTCGGCTCCACGATTTTTTCTACAGTAAAATTTCAAGAAACTCGCTTTGAAAAAATTTTAGATTAAAGAATGAAGTTTTAGAGTTGACTGTTGGGAATTGAAAATTGAAATTATTAACAAAATCCAGAGAGTAGAAAAAAATTAGGAATAAATCTCACGTTAGTGGGAACTACCTGTTATAATCAGAGAAAAATAATTTAGAGTTGAAAAAATGCTTGACTTTTTCAATTGGAAAAAGTTGAAAAAATGACTAATTTCTCCAACTAACAAGTGGAAATTTTGTTGATTTTTAACTTTTAAAATGGATACCTAACCATTTTATTTATTAATTTTTCGTATGAAAAATGAATACCAATTGTCCAATTTTCGCAATCAGCATTTTTTTTCCCCATCAGTTGGGGAACAGTTGAGAACATTATCAATTTTCCGTTGGAAAACAGTAGAAAAAATTATAATGATGTTACTGTTACTGATGTTATTCTTCCACGATCAAATTTTTTTCTCATAATTTTCTCACCTGAAATTTTTTCTGAAGAATTTTTCCATTGTTGAACTTAGATCATTTTTGAAAATAATGATTTCTGTTTGATTAACGTCATAAAAATTTTGAGCGAAAAAAAATCAAGTTGAAAATAATGGAAAATACTGAGAAAAAAAATTTAGACGTGGAGAAATTCTTCAGAAAAAATTTCAAATGTGAAAATTGTGAGAAAAATATTTTTTATGACGTCAATCCATCTGAAATTATTCTTTTCTACAAAAATGTAAGTTCAACAATGGAATAATTCTTTAGAAAAAAATTACAGTGGAAAAAATTGCGTCAGAAAAATTACTGTTGAAAAAAATATGAGAAAAAAATTTGGTCGAGGAAAAATAACATCAGAAAAAATTTCAGTTGAAAAAATTCTGAGAAAAAAATCAAGAGTTTAAAAAATGACGATGAAAAAATTTGGAAAACTTCTTCAGAAAATTCTAAACTAAACAGTTTAAAAATTAAAAAAATCGAACCGACATTCATTGGTACCTATGAGTAGTGACGTCATGAAGGTAATTTGAGTTCTACGTTTGATTGTCTTGTCCTTTATACAATCAAAAGAATACCCTGAAGACTTTAATTACTCAAAAATTTACTCTTTTTTTTTCTCGTAAAATTCATGTCCTAGAGCAAACCACTTCTCATAGGTACCTATGTGTTATTCATTCTTTGCGATTCTGTTGCGTTCGATGCAATGTTAATCGCATGCTGTTAGTCTTACAAATCGAAAGCGTTTCGACTTTTCTTTTCATACCGAGCAATCTTTTATTTCATAACGATATTATACTTAATAAAATACATACTTATATCATATTCAGAGTTTGGAATTCGACGAAATTGAAAAATAGCAAAATATCATGAATCAAATTCGTTAACTGTTAGTAAAAAAAAAATTAACCTAAGTAATTTCTACATTTAACTAACTAAAAAAATTTAATCTTTAACAAGAAGTTTCAGTTGAAAGAATACTTTCTCCCGACAGCCATGGCCACATTCCTCTTCTGACCGTTTAATCTGCTTTAAAAATGTTTAGATCTGACTCCACATTGAGTACATGTGTTTTGATTAAGGGCGATAGTTTATTCTCCAACTACAAAGAAGCAAACAAAACAGTACATTATCAATTATTACTTCAATAGGGCTGTTGAAACTGACGTCATTTTAGATATATTAACATGGATATGTTTTTTCTTCTTGGGTGGGGGTTCATTCCAAAATTTTTAAGACCATATTTTGAGACACAAAATTTGCGCCACGAAAAATCAAAAACGTATCAATGTTTTTTATTTTCTAAATTAACTTAATGTCAGAAAGTCATAGATCGGTGTTCTTAAATATTAGAAAGTCAGAAGCTGACTTTTGAAAACTTACAAATTTTTATATTTTAGAAATAAACCTCAAGTCAAAAACTTATAAATTTTTATAATTTTGAAAGTAACTCAAGTTCAGAAAGTCATAGATCGATATGTTTTTATTCAACGCTATTTTAGGAATTTAATTTAATATCAGAAAGTCAGAATGACAGGAAAAATATCAGAAATTCAGTAGATGACTTTTAAAAACTTAATTAACTTGATATCAAAAAATCAGAAGCTGACATTTGAAAACAAATTTTTGTATTTTCGAATTTAACTTTCAAAATATCAGAAAGTTAGAAGCTGAAAATTGACTTAATATCAGAAGTCAGAATGACAGGAAAAACATATCCATGTTACCAACATTTCCTTGCAGAGGAAACTTTACTTAATTTTTTTACCAAAAAGTGCTGAACTGGTGGGAAAAAATATTCATTTTGTACGTACCTATTTATACGGAATTTTTATAAATTTACAAACTTTATTGCTAACAAAATGAAGTTATATGACAATTGTAAAAATAAGTAAATTTGTAACTGTAAAAAAATGATTTGAAAAAGTTGAACTGGTGGGAAGAATCTAAAATGACGTCAGTTTTAACAGCCCTATTAAATTCTTAAAACGTATACCTCCTAGTCTAAGTGAATTCCTCAATTACTGGTCGTATGTGTCTATCTATTTATGCTTACAGTAAAAAAACAAGAAATAGGTACTCAACCATTTTAAATTTTTACCAAGTTGAATGAGATGGTTTACTTCGAATGAGAGACCGGCTGAAGTTCTGAGAAGAGAAGCACCCCTACTCGCAAAAAAATTTCGGGAAAAAACCAAAACAGATCAACAGAGCATGTCCCCCTTTAGCCAAAATTTGAGGTGCTAAACTCAATACTCTGGAATTCATAAAAATTCACTTTGGCTTATTTATACAAACGCGATTGATGCATGATGGTGATCCGCTTGCCTAACTGTGACCAATTTATCTAAAAATTAGGATTTCCGTTTCGGGGTAGGAATTTCAGCACCTACCTACTTTCAAGTAAGCAAATCAGTAAGTATTAACTGGGAGTATGCTCTTACCTCTTCACCAGTAACAGAACTTGGGCAAGTGGCAAAGAAAAATACCCAATTTGTCTTTTCAGTCAACTGCTCAACTGTCATGGTGCAGTTTTCTACTCCTGTCGCTGTGGCGCTTGAATTTTTATTTGTGAAACGCTAAAAAAAAAGAAAGAAAAATGCCTAGATGTTTATTTTGTTAAGCAAGGAATAAACACAGGTCGACAAAAAAATGTTTGCTCTGTTTCTGAGTCATCATGCCGAAATTATGATTCTAGACATCAAAATACATCACCTTGCTCAATCCTGGCTTCCAAAGTTCGCGGGGGGGCAAAAACTGATTTTTCGAGTATTCGGTTTACTTTTTTTCATTCGTGTGCCGTACGCATTTCCTCGTATGAAATAGTTCCATGAGAACTTTTTTCGCTGCGGGCAATTTTGAATTTTTACCGCTGGAAATTATCGCAGCAGGAATCAGGAAATTTTCTGCTGCGAGCAACTTTCGCCGCTAGCAATTGTTGCCACACAAAAAATTCAACCCCAAGAAATTGTCCTAGCGGGAAATTGACATAGACTCTTCAAAAGTTAATATAATTTTTCAAAAAATGGTATTTTTTAAAAATTCGACAATTTTTTGTAACAATTAAATCGATAACTTTTCAAAAAATTGTACTGAGAAACTGGTGATTTTTCAATTTTCCAAATTTTTCCAACTTGAAAACACTTCTCTTGGCCTTTGATCTTATTCATTCGAATTTCTATCATCTGCACTAAAAGTTTTGATATATTTTTACCAACAACCAAACAACAGTGTGGTTGGAACTTTTGTTACTTACTTCTGTAATGACTTTGAAGGTTTCAGAAGTGTTCTTGCTTCTGATTACACCATATAAATCGGAGTGTGGACCTGAAATTATGAAAAGTGATTAATTTTCTGTACGAAAGGTCCATTATAGTTAAATATTCGACAATGCAGAACCTTTCCACCTCTTCAGTGATACTGAAGCAAACAAGAAACACAAGGCTCACATTAATGAAAAAATTTTTCATCTCCGATTTAAAATGTTAGTGTGCGTACGTTAGGAGTAAAGGAGTGTTTGGTTGATTTTCCTATGTATCGTTGCATGATGCAAGATGGTTCAAATTTTGGTTTTTTGGCCATAACTTTCGATATCCGAGTATTTATTGGGGGGGGGGGGGGGGGCAGAAAAAATGTTGTAGAGCATTAAAAAAAGAACAATTTTATACTTACCATTTTCCCCTAGGACGTCATAGGAAGAAGCTGGGGCCTTACGGTGGGCCAGAATGAAAAAAAACGCGCGCATAGCCTGTTTCCAAGAAAGTATGACCCACCATCCAGCAGTTATTATGAGGTTTTCATATGTTATTTTCAACGCAGAATCCGAATTTCGGGTCAGTTTTTGACAGCCCTCCGGAGGAGCGCTACTGAACTCAAAATTTGAGGAAAATTAAAAAATATCGAGTTTGATGTCAAACTCAAAATCTAGGTTTTTTGGTCTGAAAAGAATGATTTTCCTGTTGTTTCGTGTTTTTAACCTTCTTGGGAGAACGGGACGCACTAAACTTTGAAAAAATTGAGTACAGTGAGATGTCAAGCATATCCATGTTACCAACATTTCCTGTAGAAATAAAATTTTAGGGCACATTTTAGATTAAAAAAATTCAGATTAATATATTTTGGAATTTCTTCCAATTGTTTGAATTGAAAATCACCTACAGATAGTAAAGTGGAATAATCCAACTTTTCAGGCACTTTCGAAACAGAAACAGGTGCACTTTTGGATGCATCTGGTTTTGGCATGTATTTTAAAAGCATTACAAAAAGAAAAAAATATTTTTTGAACATTAAAAAAACCTATTTTTTCATAGCTTCGCCCTCGTTTTGCTCGGGCATGACTAAGTTTACAATTCTATAATCTATTTGAGGCAAAAATGCGAAAGAAGGCTCCTTTTTACCACTTCCTTTTGAAATCTTTCTGGAATTTCAAGCCTTTCGTACCCACAATTGTACGTACACTTTCAAAAAAGCTTCCGACTCCACTGGATATGTGCATTTTTAGCCACCGAACAAAAGTCCCCCCCCCCCGAATACTTCGCAAAAACCGAAAAAAAATTCTAACACACGGCCCCTTTTGTGCCCCCCCCCCATTACGATTCCGATGACGCCACTGCTTGTTTTAGGATGGAATTTTATTTAAATCTCCGAAAAAATTAATGGAAGTCTGACTCCCCAAACTTCCTTTGGAAAATCTTTTCTGGTTGGAGTCTTAGGTTGGTTGAAGGGACTTGGAATAATTTGAATTTTATAGGTACATCACAAAATCACAATTTAATGAATTTATGTTTTTGAAGTTGTAGAATATTAATTTATCAATGATTATTGTCTCTTTGGGACGAATTTGGGGCCGAGCTGTTGCAAAATTTAAAAGAAAGGAGCGTTTGAAAATTTTTCATTTTACTCAATATTTCCCGCATAATTAAGTATGTAAGTACGCCTGGTATAAAATCTAGCAAACTTATACTTAAACGAGGGGGTTCTTGGGGTTTCCGAAGACGATGAACTTGAATTTCGTAATAATTTGACCCACGACCCAAAGGAATTCAAAATTCAATATTTTACCAAATTTGGAGACACCTTTGTATTTACATTTTTACCTCCGTTTATGAAGTGGAAAGTACACGTTTTACATCTATGTAAAATGAGGTGGAAAAGCCGCGTTCCAAACATGTATATACCTTCATGTTCGTTTCGTATATTTAGGTTTCGTAGTATGGAATGTCCTAGTGAACTTTGCGCTTTTATAACTAATTTACACGCGAGGTGTTTCATAGTCGTAGGTTCTCCAAATACACTGCAGAGTTCGGCGATTTCTCTGTCTGCTTCTGGAACTTTGAAGGATATTGGATAGTAATACGGGATTTCTGAAGATAATTCCGAGTGCAAGTCCAACATTGCCTGTGCCAATGCAATTGTTCTTTCTTTATTACTGCCGCCGTACTTATCATTAATGGCCTGCTTAAAAATTTTCCATCTTTCTTCTTGGCATATGGAAAAGCAAATTAGCCATTTTTCATATAAGTTGAATTTTCCTGTTGAGGATAACCACTTCGGAAAGAAGAAATATTCAAAACTGTCTAGCCATACATTGATACGTGTATATTGAAATCTTTTCATTAGCGAATCCTAAAATTATTTAGAGAGTTAGCTAACCTGTTTATAAGTTTATCAAAATACCTTATCATACTCACTAAATCGATTTTCGGAGTACGCTGAACATAAATCGGCTTTAATACCCATTCTTCTACTTGTATTTTATGCCAAATTATAAAATACCACTGTTCTTGAAGTTCTCTCAATAAATTGTTTTGTTTGTTAGAATCATTTTTTGCCGCTTTAATTGCATTGGACATTTCGCGGATCTAATCAAAAAATATGCAATTAGATAAATCCAAGCTTGATCAAGAAATGATATTGCATTAATATGGTATTCAAAGTTGAGTTTGATTAATTGGCTGTACATACTGCGAAGGTTACAGCTCTCGCGCCGTTTTCAGAGCACCGAACACTAGGGGTAGGAGCTGTGTAGAAATAATCATCTCCATTGGTGCAGGTACCCAATTCAACAGCCAGTGCAACTGAAAAATTCAGTGAGACTCGCAAATCAATCAAAATGAGTAGGTACTATTTATCAATTTGACTTCAAATTCATTTCATCACTGAAGTTTGAATTTCTGTTCCACATTTGGAGAAATCGTGGATGTTACCTCCCCCCCCTCAAATGACGTCATTTTCGAATTTGATTCGAAAATGCCTTATTTTTCGTCAATATCATCGAGGTCCAAAATAGATTTTGAGATTCGAAAGGAACTGAATCAAAACGTAATTATAGTTGGAAATTTTTAAATGCATAATTATTTTGAATGATTTTGGAGAATTTTTATAAGTTATATATTTTAGTGTTGAACATTTCTACCATATAATTGTTAGGAAATTTTTTTTTTATGTGCATGTATTGGATGCTTTCAAAAAAATTGATTGTTTGTTTTAAGATCAAATTGAAATTTGAAAAGGGATTTTTGAAAAGTCGATTTTTTCATAACAGCATCCACGTTTTCTCAAGTGATTACATTCGATCTGAATCAAAAGAGATGAGATCTTTGGTGATTTTAAACTCAGTAGACATTTGAAAATTACTTCACTCCCTTAAAAATATTATCGAAGTGGAATTTGAGGACGAATTTTGAAAATTATGGCGAGATTAATTATTTATCAAATTTTGAAAACAACCTAGAACAGATTGAATCTGATCACTTGAAAAAAAAAATGTGTGTAGTTGCTTTTGAAATAAAATTAGAAAATTTCAAAAAATTGTTCCCAAATTTTATTCAGACCTCAAACAAAATACATCATACTTAGGTTTTTTTTTTCAAACATATTTGAAATCATTGAATTGAAAAAAATCAAAAATTTCCCAATTCGTTTGAAAAATTTCAAAAACATTAAACTGTGTTACTTGAAAACGTATTTCAATTTTTCTAATATTTTCTGAAAACATTCAAAATGATGTGTATTTGAAAATTTCCTATTGATTGGGTTTTGGTCTGAATCCAAGATTTAAATTTTCAGTTTTTGAGCCTCAAAATTTATTTTGAACTTCGATGATGATGCCTTGATGGCTAAAAATACTTAATAATAGTCAATATTTGGTGCATATGCTTGGAAAAAATCATGCATGATTGGTTACCTATTAGGTATTCATGTTACCCATTTATTTTTTTTTTAATTTTGAGATTTTGGAGGACTCATGGAGCCTAATTAGTAATTACCTACCTAAATAAATCTAATCGACATGCACATTCTGAAGCCTTGAATTCCATCATTTTTTCAATTGTGGCTAAAATTTAAGGCAAGAACTCGAACCCTGGAAATTTTTGAGTCCAAACCAGAAAATTGATATTACAAGGCGAAACAAATAAGTAAATTAAAAAATGAAAAAAAGATCTGAGAAAATGTTTCGAATTAGTTGCTCTAAAAGAATTTTCAAAGTTTCTGCGCCCATTGCTTAGACTGTTATGAACCCGAACCCGAAAGTCAGTTCTCTTCAGCCTTCTAAATCAGTTTTTGACATCAGTTCGTTACAGAATGTTTCTCTAGTGAGCCGAATTTTGAGGATACGGATCAACATACCTCCAAAAATGGATTCATGAGCGTCAGTTATTACCAGTGGCTTTTTGAAGGCAAAAAAAAAAATATAGAAATTAAAATGAATTCATTTAGCCCATTCCAAAAAATTAGTGAGTTCTCAAAATTACGAAAAAATTGTAGAATGATTCAGATCAACGTTTTGCTTGGCGAAAAAACTATTTTTCGTTGTAGGGGAGAAAAACGTTATTTTATTCCCTCTCGCGGTGCTTCAATTCGCGTTTTTCTCCCTCTAAAACGAAAAATATAGTATGCAACTCGGGAAATAACTTACTTTCGACGATTATGAGTTATTTCCCTCGCTTCGCTCGAGCAATAAACCTCAAAATTCGTCGAAAATCACTTTATTTCCCTAGTTGCATAATATACTATTTCAAACAAATTCAAAATATTCAAACTGATCAGAATTTAATTTTCAAAATTTATTCAAATGATTTTTTCAAAGAAACAATGTTCTTTGTTCATTTCACCCAAAAATACTTGAGCCAAGGCCACCCTTTGAGCGTGGGAGCAGTCGAAATCGGTTTCTAAATCCAACCCACTCTGCTTAATTTTGTTTTTAGAAATTATTTAGCATCCTGGACTTAAACCTAAATAAAATAAATTTTTTTGCAGAAAATAGCTGCAGCAAACATGATTGAAAATCAATCAAATCTATTCATTTAGCTTCAGCTCCAAAAATAATTTAATTTTTGGTTGGGGAGAGGGAAGGATTGATGGTACAAATTTGAGATTGAACTAAATTTCAATTGAGTTAACCCTTTTTTCTTTTCATTTACTCCTCCAAAATTGCCATTAAATTTCAAAAACAAAAATTCATAAACAAAATTTTGTAGTTACCCACACCTACTGTGTGAATATGAGGGAGATAAATTTGGCTCAAACGAGGTGACGGAGGTGAGCAAAAGTTTTAGAAAATCTCAAATTTAATGTGTAAAAAACCAATACTTTGGATTATAAACTCTGAATTTTTTACTTAAAAAGATATTACCGCTAAGAAATAAATCAGCTGAAAAATGAGAGCAGTCTGAGCGAGCAGCCCGGGCGAAGTGAGGGGGGCGCGAGGTAGGGGTTGAGGCCGCGTGCAAGGCCTATTTTAAGGCGCAGCTCCGCACATTTTGCGAAGCTCCAAAAGCTTGACGTGCAGTTCCAAAATGGAAAATGCGCAGTTCCAATTTTTTGGAATTTTTAACATAGAAACGTCCAAATCCTCCAAAAGAGAGAAAATAGTCTAAAAATTTAGTTTGGTCGTCAAATGTGTACTGTTCACCTCCCCCCTCAAAAACTCGGTCCGTTTCGTTCTGGGGGAGGGGGGACGAAGTGGTAAAATTTGCTTACATGCGCAGTTCCAAATTTTCCTTAAAATAGGCCCTGCCGCGTAGTGGTCTAGGGAGTGGTGTAAAAAAAGACCACGAACCCTTCGGCTAAAGATAGCAGGTAGGTAATTAGGTATAAAGGCTCATATTTATAATGGCTCTGAATTTGTCACTGAAAAAAATTGAATCTGTGTTTTCTTACGGAACCGTTTATAATAGGCACTGAACGATTCCGTATCTTTTCAGTGCCATTATAAATGAGCCTTTCTAGCCTTTCCCACTAGCTTAAAAACAGAATTGAAAAAACAACACGTGGTTATTTTTACACAGTTTATTCGAATAAAGACTTGACTATAATAACGGCAAACCGTCCTGACGTCATTTTGTGTGTTGCACGGTAGTAAGGCAACTATAGCAAAGGGCCCTAACGGTAGTATTCTTGATTCGTCGACTGGAATCGAGGGTAAAATAACAAGATTTTATTACAATGAACATGTATTTTTTTTTACTTCACATTAAAATAACTCGAAATTTTGAGTGAGCACATAAGTGTTTGAGATAAGGAAAATGATCTATGTTAAATTCTCTACAAGATGGAATAGGTTTGAAAGCTGTCCCGGCCAACAAACGAAAGCTAATCAAGTTCAAAGTTGAAAAAATACGTATTCACTGTATGATAAACCGTGTTTACCCTCGAAAACGTTCGGCTGAGGTAGACAATATGCAGCAGTCGGTTTGCCCTGTACCCAGACTTACCAGCCATGTAAAAATTTAAGATTTTAAAAACTGACAATATTGCGTTTTGTTGAATGATCATTGGTCAATTCGTAATTACTTGCTTTAAATCTAAGTAATTTGAATAAACGAAAAATTTTTTGGGATCAATCTATTATCAATCTGACATAGCAGAATAGAATTTTATTGCCTTAACTTGAATACACCCAAAATTTATGTCCTACTCTAATTACCTATATGTATTTTGTAGGTACCTAGCTACCTACGTGCTAGAGCCGAAGTTCATCTGTGGAGAACCAGTCTCTAGGGGTTCAAATCATTGACGAAACTTCACAAAACTATTTCTAAAAGGGTATGTTATTAATCTGTATACTATACAGTATGTACTCACACAATATAACGATCAATGAAGTTTTAATCATCTTGAGCAGAATAATCTATATATGTATAAAAAGCCACAACAAAAGCAAAATTGTATGATTTCACACTTGAAATGTATGTAAAAAAAAGAAACACAAAAGGCAAAATCAGACGACTTTATCACCATTTAGGCATTTACGTAGCCAATGCGAATTACTATTTATCGTCCATCTACTGCGTACAGCGTTCAGTAGTCAGTACAAGCCGCTTACCATCATGCTTGTTCTGCGCATGCGCATGTGATTTTTGATGCGCGAAACCCCCTTCTGCGTAACTCGAATTTGACGTAAAACACGAATTCTGCGTGCGGAGACCTAAAACGTTCGTTTTGCTCAGAAGCTCCGAGAGGTACTCTCTCATTTATAAATCAGTGAACATCATTGAATATCACTGACAAACAGTCAGAATTGCAGCATAGGACAAAATCGGTGAGAAAATTTTCACTGAAAACGAATCAGTGAGAAAAATCACTAAAAAATCAATGAAAATTCACAGAAAAATCAGTGAAATTCTTGAATTTTGCTGAAAAATCAGTGAAAATCTTTGCAAAATCAGTGAATTTTGATGATTTTTCCTGTGCTGCAATTTCGACTTTTCATCAATGAATTTTCGCTGATTCAGAATGAGAGAGTAGGTAAAAAATTTGTAATCCTTTGTTTTTGAGGTATAGATTACGAATTTGGAATTTCATACCCAAGAAATGGTAGAAGTGGGAGATGGGGCGAGAATAGGGGGTTTGAACTGAAATTTCACAATGATATCGTGTAATATGTCAAAATGCATTTGCCTTGTGTTCTGTCTCTCTCTTTACTGTGAGATAGATGCTTGGCAGAGTTCTCTGTCATTCACAGGCATTACCTAACCTACTGGCCATGCATATCTAGCGATGACAATTGGATATTTTATTGCAAAACGTTTTTCTCATCATTTTGTCTGCTTCTCACTCTACAGGAGGGCTAATAATGGCTGGCATTTGAATAGATACAGGTATACTGTACTACAAACGCTTGCACACTGTGAAACTGAACAATATACTGGTTCCTTTTGCCGACCATTTCTTATTTGTAAAGAAGTTTTTTTTTTTTTTTTTTGCAAAGAAGTGATACTGGGGTAATATTTTCGTTGGAAACGAATAAAACGGCTTTCTCCAGACTTGAGTATCCTAAAGAAAACTTGACTTTTTTTACACAATTATTTCTACAATTAATACACAAGTCGACGTTTTAAAAATGAATTGAACTGCTGAAATTTAGTATAGATGGACGACGCCGCAGAAAAATGCCCGTAACTCAGCCAAAAATTGTTCAAAATGCAAAAACTGATACATTTTTTGAATCGTCTCGTCATGAACAATCGAATGGTTTTTTTTTACCATCCCTTTTCCAGCATTTGGACGGGAGATAGCTTTTTTGCTGGCTGGATAGTTGATGAAGAAAAACGCCCATAACTCGGCCAAAAATTGCTCAAAATGCAAAAACTAATATATTTTTGGAATCCTCTCGTCATGAACAAACGAATGGTTTTTTCATCCTTCGAATTCGAGCATTTGGGTGGAAGTTGGTTTTTCGCTGTGAAGGGTAGATTTTTGGAGGAGACGTCGCGCGAAAAAATTCTGGTAACTTCTTCGAAAATCACCCAAAATGCAAAAACTAATACATTTTTGGAATCGTCTCGTCAAGCACTGAAGAATGGTTTTTTCATCATTCATTTTCGAGCATTTGGGTGAGAGATATTATTGATTTGCTCGGATTGTAGATTGAGAAAAATGCTGGTTATTCGGTCGAGAATTGCACCAAATGCAAAAAGTAATACATTTTCGGAATCCTCTCTTCAAGCACTGTGGAATGGTTTTTTCATCATTCGATTTCGAGCATTTGGGTGGAAGTTGGTTTTTCGCTGTGAAGGGTAGATTTTTGGAGGAGACGTCGCGCGAAAAAATTCTGGTAACTTTTTCGAAAATCACCCAAAATGCAAAAACTAATACATTTTTGGAATCGTCTCGTCGAGACGAATCGAATGGTTTTTTTACGAATAAATTTGGTGCATCAGAACGAAAGTAGACTTTTTTCTGGCACAGTTGGTTGATAGATGGTCGACGCCGCAGAAAAATGCCCGTAACTCAGCCAAAAATTGTTCAAAATGCAAAAACTGATATATTTTTCGAATCGTCTCGTCATGAACAATCGAATGGTTTTTTTACCATCCCATTTCGAGCATTTGGACGGGAGATAGCTTTTTTGCTGGCTGGATAGTTGATGAAGAAAAACGCCTATAACTCGGCCAAAAATGCTCAAAATGCAAAAACTAATATATTTCTGGAATCCTCTCGTCATGAACAAACGAATGGTTTTTTCATCGTTCAATTTCGAGCATTTGGGTGGAAGTTGATTTTTTGGTGTGAAGGGTAGATTTTTGGGGGGAGACGTCGCGCGAAAAAATTCTGGTAACTTTTTCGAAAATCACCCAAAATGCAAAAACTAATACATTTTTGGAATCGTCTCGTCAAGCACTGAAGAATGGTTTTTTCATCATTCATTTTCGAGCATTTGGGTGAGAGATATTATTGATTTGCTCAGATTGTAGATTGAGAAAAATGCTGGTTATTCGGTCGAGAATTGCACGAAATGCAAAAAGTAATACATTTTCGGAATCCTCTCTTCAAGCACTGTGGAATGGTTTTTTCATCATTCGATTTCGAGCATTTGGGTGAAAGTTGGTTTTTCGCTGTGAAGGGTAGATTTTTGGAGTAGACGCGCCACTGGTCGAGATATCTATACCTTCCTTCTTAGAGTAATGGTTTCTGGTAGCATGCATTTTCCTTCCAAGATTTTTTTCGCCACCTCAGTTAATACGTTGAAATAAGTAACTGTACATACATAACATACCTACCATATATGTATACTTAGGTAGGCCTACAAAAGATGCGTTACTTTGCTGTTATCTCAAAACTGATAACTGATAGCTAAAAATTGATTTCTTGATTAACTTTACGAATTTCATTTCATTATTTAATTTTGCTACTCGGTCCCAAAAATATAAAATTTGATTTTTCTACTTCATTTTATTCATGCTTTTATAAATTATCATCATCTATGCCGTTAATTATTTCAAATTAGGAATACAACGATAAACCCGATAAAAGTTCACCTCATTATTTTTCTTACAGTCTGCAAAAAGATGACATTCAAATTTATTCTCATCGGATTTTTCCACCTACTATCGTACCATTTTTCACAAATTTCATAAACAATTATTACAGTCGATGATGTGGTGAGAATTAAAAAATACATGATGATATATTATATTGAGAATTGTTTACAAGAACGAAATCTATCATATTTGTGAAAAAATTTATCTACAGGACATGATTGATGAGGCAAGTGTTTCGGATTTTCTCACACATCGCGAAAAAGACTCTGACGACTCGCTTATTCGGGATTCTATTTCTACAGAATTCGTACGAATAATTTTTTTCAGTATGTGTAATCCACAGTCAAATTAGAAAAGTGTGATCTAAAAATGGAAATGGTTTGCATTGTGAGGGAAAAGATCAGTCCGATTTTTGTTGGTAAGGATTGGCCTCCCTTTAAAAAGAACGTTCCTATATTTCTGATTTTTGCAGTAACACATTCATTTTTTTGGCCAAATTTGGTAACTTGTAAAGAACAATCAGGGACGACGATAGGTGGGAGGGGGAGCAAAATTTTTTACTCGTGAGTTGGGAAAAATGAGCAATTCAACCGTGTGACATATCAAAATGCATGTTTTTGAGGCTGTAGATCACGAATTTGGCACTGAAAATTTTTTGGGTGCAAGGGGAGGGGTTGAGGGAGGGGTCAAAAGTGAGATTTGAGGAAAATATGGTGTGACGTATCAAAATGCGTGTTTTCGAGACTGTAGATTACGAATTTCGCCATATCTCGCAACCTATCAAATTTTGAATTTTCAATTTTTGGTTTTTCTTGTTAGTTCAACTGATTATTTGTACCAAAATTTTGCACGCATAACCAATATTTCCACATTTGCACTGTAGACTACAAGAAATTACTTCTCTAAAAAATAATGGATCTAATTTTTATTATACTTTTACTGTACATGACTAGAATATCGATATCAATGATTCAAATGGAAATGAAAGTGACTTGAAACATGCGAACGAATTGAATAATTTTGATGTTGTTAAGGTGAGAATTCAAAAATGTTATCTACTTATCATGAGATTTTTTCAATAAGACAAATCTGATACAGGTAATATGATTTCAGGACCACAATTTGATAATTGAATTAGACAGTGGGCCAGAAAAAAAAGAAAGCATTGATTTAGTGGGTAGACGAATTATTGATCCCAATTTTTTATTTTCTCAAATAAGAGCCCATGGACTTCATAAACCATTCAATTGCTCTTTTTTTGACATGGATACCATCAAAGAGTGTAGAAGAGGCTACCATTGCACCTGGACATTCCGGTGTAGAATGTGTGGCATCACACAGACCATGTCCTCTGATGATGGTAAGATGGATGTGACGACAGCGGCCATTTCTGGGACAATTTTGTCTGGAAATGCTCATGAAGTACTCAAAACAATCACTTCTGCTATAAATATACCTCCAATCAGCACCAAGACCTACACAGCAAAGGCAGACAAAATTTACAGCCATTTGAATAAAATTTGTTTCGAAGAAATGCGAGAAGCTGCGGAAGAAGAAAAGAGACTAGCACGGCTTAGAAACGACATCGATAAGGATGGTGTGCCTTTCATCTCGGTGATTACAGATGGGTGCTGGTGCAAACGTTCGTACAAAAATAAATATGATTCGATGGGAGGAACTGGAGTAATCATCAGTGCTGTTACCAAAAAGGTATTGTATATTGGTGTCAAAAACAAATATTGTCTGCGCTGCGCAATGGCTGAAAAACGAAATGAAACTGCTATGCCCCATCACTGCTTTAAGAATTGGGATAGGTTGAAAAGCAGTTGTAGCATGGAAACCGAATCTATAGCAGAAGGATTCAAATGCTGTGAGGAGTTATATGGTAGGTTTATGCAAAATATATTTTTGTAAATTTCTAGTAATCAGGAGGTTCCATATACACCTCCTATTACATTTGCCTAAAAATTTATTATTTAAATTGGATCTGTAGCCCCCACCCCAACACTTTTTGAACTATTTCATGCATGCTTAGATTATTGATATCAAGTTTTATCCATTTTTCTTAGTTCAATTCATTTTTTTTGATAGGTGTTAGATTTCGAACAATGATTGCTGATGGTGATAGTAGCGCCTTTAACAAAATAAAAGAAGTGCAACCAAACGTAAAGAAAATTGAGTGCACAAATCATTTATTACGTAATTTTTGTAATAAACTGAAGGATTTGTGCAAATCTTCATCTCACCACCGAAAGGAGCTGAAATCACTGAAAATGATAATTTCATCGAAGATTTTCAAATGGCGCAATGGAATCTGTACCTACCTGATAGTGTTGGGCAATATCGATAGTTTTGGACTATCGATATTCGGACTATCGGGTAACCAAACTATCAATAGTTTACTATCGAAGGCATGAAACTATCGATACTATCGACGATACTATCGTGAGCTCAATTTCCTTCCTTTTTTCACTGTTTTCTGCCGTTTTCCCTTGGTTTTCCATCTTCTTTCTTATGTAAATTCAGGAAATTGCTTTTTTAAACATTTTTTCAAGCTTTGGGGTGACTTTTTTGCTTGAATTTTGATATTCTAACGAATATTTGAAGTGAAAATCATGAAAAATTGCAAAAAATTGCCCAAAATGGGCCAAAATTGCATTATTTTCGTTCAAAAAACCCCATCGATACTATCGATGAAACCATCGATATTATTGACTATCGAAGCAAAAATAAACTATCGATAGTTTTCGATAGTTGAAAACAAAACTATCGATACTATCGACGATAGTATCGATGGCTGCCCAACACTATACCTGAGAATTCGCCACTGACTGATATGCTCGATAGCGCGACCCGTTGTGCAAAGTTCCACATTTGTGAAAATGTGAAAAGCCACAAATGTGCCTTTTTCATTCATAAATATGACGTCAGAGGAGACTTGTGGCTTTATTTTCCACATTTCAAAAAGTGGAAAAATGTGGAAAATTGTGAAAATTTGTGAAAATTTTTCTAATTTACCTAATTTAGGATAACGAAATTTTTAACATTTTTTCACATTTACCTGAAATCGAAATTGGCTGTGTCAAAACATGGCCACATATTTCTCACAAAGTCGCTATTCCTATTGGTTAAAAAATTTTTATTCCTCTTTTCCCTTCCCTTGAAAATAGATGGCTATGCTTCATGGTGGCGAAAGCTTCATGAGAAATATCATTAAGTTTTTTTGATTACGTGTAGTATGGTTATCTATGGTCGTGGTGTCCCTGGTGTCTTTTTAATTTTCATCGTTGAGTAACTGCATTTTTATAATTTTTACATCTACCTATCTATAATAAATCAGTTAGAATTCATTTTGTATTTTATTGAATGCAGATTTTGACAAATTGGGAAATTTCCCCACTTTATTCCATTTTTTACATGCGAAATCATGAATGAAATCAAAATATGAAAATTTGTGAAAAAATGTGGAATTACTACGCGTAGTAATCTAAAGCCTTCTGATTGGCTGTAATAATGTGCCAAAAAAAGCCACAAGTCTCCTGTGGCTCGGAAATGTGGAACTTGCACAACAGGGAATTGCTGTACCGAGTGCACCAAGTCCCATATTGTAAATATACCAGAAAGAACAACTTTTGTATGGATAGGTAATCATTGATTTGAATAATACTTAGGGATAGTTGACTTTATAACTTTTTTTGATGACATATTGCTATTGCTGTTATGTCATTTGCAGTTTTTTAAAATTAATTATGCCGCTAAAATGGCGCGTGCCAATGATACGACGCTTTATGCCGAAAATTGGTCGTACCGACAGGATGTCATGTCCCTAATATGGCTTTAAACCTGTGAATTGTTCGGATGAAATCAATGATCAGAGAAGCAGTGCGTATTAAACTCGAATTTATTTAGTCGTATTACATTAGGCTTCCAACTTCGGTTCTGGATCCTGGTCATAATGCCGAACAGCGTGCTTTTCTTCATTGATGAAGAACGGCGGTTTTATTGCTTTAGTTTGCAGCTGAAAACATGCGCAAAGGCAACTCTGTGTTAATTTTATACACGATTGATGTGTAATATACGTATTGATTACTGTTAAAAGGGATCCATGATTTGAATCTGGAGGTGAGCAATGAGCAAATTACTAAATATTAAATAAATGAAATGGATGAGCGAATGCGGGATCGTTTTTTCTGAATTATTTTGTACTAGGGGGCTGGCCGCTTCGCGGCAATTAAATGCAAGAGCTTCAAAATTATGAAACAACTAAAATAAGTATACCATACCTATAGTAAAAAAATCATGGCTTTTTTTAATCACAACATTCTAAAATATCTGCTAATTTAAAAAAGAATTTAACAAATCAATTAAATTGATCAGTTTTAATCACTAAGGTAAAAAAAAACCACCAAATTAAATGCAATATCTTATGAATTATCAAGGGTCACGCTAGTGACCCACCCCGCCCTACAACGTCAAAAACGTAAATGAAACGTCGGAACTGCGTGACACTTATAATTCTCTGAGTACTTCGAGCACAATTTCCGTGATTTTTTTGAAATTTGCAATTGATTTTTTTCGAGAATGACTGAATGAATTTTAAAAATGTTTACGGCAAATTTATTCATTTTTCAAGTCCTTTCTTTTAAATCTAAAATGAAATTGATACCTTAATTATATGCGGAGATAGGTATGAATTTCGTTTTTTGTTGAAAAACTCTTGTTTTGGCAGTTAGTTAAGCAAAAGTTGAGAAAAATTGGTTGGGCCAAAATTTTTGAAATTTTGGATAGGGGTATTATTCATCCATGCGGAGATACTGACGGAGCCGGATTTTTGAAATTTTGAAAATTTCCCCTTCACCCCCCCCATTTGGGGCTCAAAAATTTTCAAAATCAAAAACTGGCCCCGTTATCTGATTTTGTGGTTAAAAATACATATTTTTTCGAAAATTCCAGTTCAATCGAGTCATATTTCTTTATTCTAGAGCTTTTCAAAGTTTTTGGAAAATGGCGAAAATCTCAATTTTCAAACTTCAAATGAATAAAAATGGTTGATAGTTGAACGTTGAGAATAAGAAAAGCGATTGAAGATATGTATGAACTATACATGTACAAAGTTTGGTTTTGATTGATGCTTTCAAAAACTCTGTAGCCCTGGCTAGAGGTTGTAGGTTGTATGAAAAAGTACAGTGAAAGTTTTCGTAAATCAAAGTTTTTCAATTCAATTTCAGTGTTACCAGTTGTTGAATTGAAAATGTACATGTTTGTACTGTTGATAATAACAAGGTTCAAGTGATGATAATTGAAATTTGTTATTGAATGAATAATAAAATATAAATTAATTAATCTCTGAAAGAAAAAACATCATCTCACTATCCATCGGAATTGATCAACTGAATAATTGACATCGGTGAAGAAGTTCCTGTACACATCCTAAAGAGTATAGTTGTTGTTGAGAACTAAAAAATTATTCAATTTTACTCCTAAAATGAAATCTTTCTCAATTTTTCAGACTCGAAATGAAACATTTGTCAATTTTTAAAGGGGCTCATCGATCTCGGCCATTTTTCTATTAATTTTAAGTACCTACTGAATTCAAACGTAGGTAATTTTTTTGTATGAAAATGAGAATTTGATTTGAAAAGCAGCACTTTGGGTATATTTTCTATTTAGACCATTGCTAATTATTCTGAAAATTTACAAGGTAACTTACAAAAAAGTCATACGGAACATTTTGACCATTTCTCATCTTGGAGACGATAAAGCTTTTAAAAAATTCTATACTTTGGTATATGTGCCCTGGACTACGATAAGGTACCTATAGTCACAAAATGGAAATTTTTTTATGACCATTTTTTGTAGAGGTTAGTATTCTCATTCCAATAAAACAAACCGGAGATGCCAGACTTTATAATTGTCCTTGCTACAAACATTTAAAGATAGAAATACAGCGTAAAAAACGAGACATTTTTAAGCAATTTTTTGCCACTTCAAGTCAATTTTTCGAGCAAAGGAAAGGTTCTACGAAAAAAATGAATAGAAAATAAATTTTAGAGCGTAAAATTTCATTTTGTAGAGTGAAATTAGTTTTTTTTTCTAAAAGACTAAGCTTTAGAGATGTTTCAGTCGAAAGTTCAAAGCTAAACTTTAAAACGCGTTTTTCTCAAAATGTTGTTTTTGGGCACGGTCCCTTTTCGTAGACCAAGTCACATATGTAGTTAAAAAATTTTGATGGTAGGTATAAAAAAATTAAAATCTAGTTCTTCAGAAAAAAAAATAACAAAAATGACGTAGATTTTCTTTATTTTTCTTAGGGTTGTCAAAAGTTGGCAAAAATAGTTATCGATAATTATCGATAATTTTGAAAAGTTATCGATAATTAACGATAGTTAATGATACTTTTTCGGGGGGGGGTTAAAATTACCTACATTTTTTAACGAAAAAATATTTTTATCTCATTAATAGAGTTGTCAAATTATCGATAACTATCGTTAATTATCGATAACTTCTGCTATCGATAACTATCGATAACAAGCCCAAAATTATCGATAATTAAGCAATTTTGAAAAAGGCCATTTTTCAAGTTTTTATGTGTATTTATTCCAAAATTTTCCCCCTCACTTCGCTCGGGCAATGGCATATTTTATATTTTTTTCAAATTTTATTCAATTCCAACCAAAAATTACAATGATTTGAAAGATTTTCACCTTATTCTAACAAAAATGTAACTTAATGAGATAAAAATATTTTTTCGTTAAAAAAATGTATGTAATTTTACCCCCCCCCCCCCCCCTGAAAAATTATCGATAACTATCGTTAATTATCGATAACTTTTCAAAATTATCGATAATTATCGATAACTATTTTTGCCAACTTTTGACAACCCTACCCATTAAGTTACATTTTTGTTGGTATAAAAAATTTTGAATTTCGTTCCATAATAACCGTTTTATGAGCATTTCGTTTTATTCGTTTTTTGCATACGTCAACTTTGAATTAAAATTACTCAAAATCTAGATGGACAACACTAATTCTTTATTAATGCAAATTATAGAGAATTTTATCATCCTTCCAATAATGTATCAGCGAGCTTAATCTTAATCGCGTCAATATTCAAGCCGCTATTTGCTTTTTAATGCTTTAAACCATACTTATCTCATCATTTGGATCAGCTAATCAGCTGTTTTGAATGAAGATAACCATTTCAACACATTAAAAAGCGAATAGCGGCTTGAATATCAACGCGGTTAAGCTCTTTGATACATCATTTGGAAAGAGGATAAAATTCTCTGCAGTTTGCTTTAATAAAAAATTGGTGTTGTCGATCTTGATTTTGAGTTATTTCAATTCAAAGTTGACGTAAGCAAAAATTGAATAAAAAGAAATGCTCATAAAATGTTTATTATTGAACGAAATTCAAAACTTTTTACACCAATCGATAGGAAATTTTAACATCTTTAATTCTTATCATGGGTAAATTTTACGTAGACCCAATGTTTTGCTTAAAAATCTGAAAAACAGCGCGTACCCTGTAAATGGGCTGCTGTAAAATTATGGAAACGCGAATATCACCTTAGTCCAACATATTTCGCTGAAAAACGGATGCTCGGTGATTTCCAATCGATTCTCATCATCACAGTGTCCCATCCGAAGTTCTGGATCCGGCTCTAGCAAACGTGTCATTAGTGAATAAGCATTCACGCTAATTGAATTTTCTTCAAATACATACTTCTTGTCCACCGATGCTGAAAAACAGATGCGTATAACTAATAACTGAATCACATTCTAAATCATGGCAAAAAAATATTCTGATAGGTGATTTATTCTTCTACCATTTTGGGATACAAAATATCAATCTGTTGTAATGGTAAGTTTGGCAACCCTGCTTAGTTTACTTTTATTTTTTATCAGTTCTCGTCTGAATGAATGCATGATGCAATTTCCGCGATCTTTTTTAATTATCAATTGTTTTGTTTGATTTGTATAAAATAAACGTTTTAAAATGTAGTCTCAAATCGTTTGTGTGTGTACAAAGTTACAACAAATTGGCGCAGTCGGTTATTGTCAAGTTATAGTTTCTGAATATATTCGTTTTCGTGAGTATGGTTATGTCCGAGAAGCAGATCGCCTCACTGCTTGATTCAATTCGAGATCAGTCTGCTAATATTGCTATATTAGCCAAGAATCTTCCGACAAGTAATCCAGTGGTGAAGGAAAGCCCACCTCCAGTCCAACTCGCCAAGTATGATGAATCAGTTGAAACTTTCTCTGACTATATCGAACGTGTGGAGCAGTATTTTATCTCACAGAAGATCGTGCAAGATGATAAGGTACCAACTTTTGTATCAATGTTGCAGCCAAAATTATACAGATTATTAAAACATCTGTGTATGCCAGTATCTGTGGATAAAAAATCGTTCTCAGAAATTACAAAGCTGTTAACTGATCATCTCTGCCCAAAGCCACTCGAAATTCCGGCAAGACATACGTTTGTTAATCGTAAACAAGGTGCTTCAGAGCCAATTAATGATTACGTAGCGGAGTTACGTCGCCTAGCTTTACCCTGCAACTATACAGATGACATGCTCGAGATCATGTTACGTGATATGTTCGTGGGAGGTTTGCAGTCAAAAGAGATGTTGAATCGCTTGTTCACGGAAAAGGATTTGACTTTTGAACGTGCTGTGCAAATTGCTGTCAGTATGGAGACTTCCGCGAAAAATTCAGCTGCGATCTCAGAACGGAAAAATGGTGATAATTCGTCCCTATCTGCTACTGTGCCGCTGAAAAAGTTGCAACGTGATCCTAAGAAGGCTAAGAAGACACCTGTACCTCAGAAAAATGAAACCAAGCCGGATTCCGTGATTCGTTGCTACAAATGGGCTAAGGTTGGTCATAAATCACCGGATTGCACCGCGAAAGGTCTGAAGTGTACTTTTTGCCAAAGTGACCAACACATAGCTGACGTTTGTAGGAAGAAGAAGAAACACGATAAGAATAACCTGGCCAAGAGCAACGTGAAAACTCTTCGGGTACGTGAACAGTCGCCAGAAAGGTCAGTGTTTTCTAATTCTATTTGTAAATTATCAGATGAGTCATCTGATGAAGCGCCGATTTTTGTTTCTGTATTCGTGAATGGTTCTTCAGTAGAATTTGAATACGATACTGGCGCTAGTAAGACAGTCATTACGAAAAATATGGCTGAACGTTTACAGTTATTCGATAAATTGGAGAGTACCGAAACAAAATTCTCTGATTATGGTTATCATCCAGTCCAGTGTTATGGTGAAACGAAGGTTTGCGCTCAATATGGTAATCTATCTCGTGAATTACCTCTATATGTTGTTGGCAATCAGTTTACACCTTTAGTTGGTCGTGAATGGATTAGACCGTTAAAAATCGGAGAAATGCCAGATATTAATAATGTTCGTATTAATCAGGTACAAGATCAGGTACTAGATCCCGATTTAGCCAAAATACTCCAAGAATTTGCTGACGTTTTTTCGCGCGAAGTGGGGTTTGTTAAAAAGGTGGTAAAGTTACACCTAAAGCCAGGCGCTAAGCCCGTTTTTCAACGTGCTCGCGTTGTTCCACTCGCTCTAAATGAAAAAGTCAACAACGAAATCGACCGTTTAGTTGCTGCTGGGAAATGGGTTAAGGTGAAATTCTCTGATTGGGCTTCACCTATCGTTCCTGTTTTAAAACCCAATGGCGAAGTATGTTTATGCGGCGATTATAGTGGAACGATTAACGATCAAATCCACGTTACCCAACATCCATTTCCTGGAATTGATCAAGCGTTTTCCGATGTTTCCGGGGAAGAATTTACTACGTTGGATGTTCGAACGGCATTTCATCATATGCGCGTCGATTTACAGTCATCTTGGTTACTGGTGGTGAATACTCCAAAAGGTTTGTATCGTCCAACTTGCATGGAATTTGGCGCTGCACCCGCTCCTGCTGAATGGCAAGCGACTATGGATGAAGCTTTCGATGGTTTGCCAGTTGTCAAGGTCCATGATGATATGTTTTTGACTGGAAAAACTCGTGCCGAACATTTACGTCGACTTCGAATGGTTTTACAAGCCTGTCGAGAAAATGGAATTCGGTTGAATTTGGAAAAATGTAAATTTTTCCAGAAACAAGTCAAGTTTTTGGGCTATATCGTCGATAAAAATGGCCTGTCGAAGACTCAAGAAAAGGTTAGCGCGATTTTGGACGCCCCAAGACCAGTTACCATCACCGATGTTAAATCGTTCATGGGTTTGGTAAATTTTTACGGAAAATTTTGCCAGAATTTAGCTACGTTAGCTAGTCCTCTGTACGATGCGACGAAGAATAAAAGCGGCAAGGATAAAATTATCTGGACTCAGGAATGCGAAGATGCCTTCGAAGCTGTGAAAAAGGAGATCGCTACGCCGAATGTTTTAATACATTATTCTCCGGATTTACCATTGGTGGTAGCAGCTGACGCTAGTCCAGTCGGTATTGGTGCTGTCTTATCTCATCGTATTGGAAAAATTGAACGCCCAATTATGTTCGCGTCAAGAGTGCTGTCTGAAACTGAACGTAATTATTCTCAGTTGGATAAAGAAGCATTATCAATCAAGTGGGCAGTCGAGAAGTTTTTCTATTATCTCTACGGTCGTCATTTCACGCTGATCACCGATCATCAACCATTGGTCCATATTTTTTCAAAGAAGAAAAAATTACCAGTTCTTTCTGCAACCAGACGTTTGCATTATGCGATTTTTTTGCAAATGTTTGATTTTGACATCATCTATCGGAAAAGCGAAGACCACGGTAACACAGATTTCTGCTCAAGATTCCCTAGTTCCATAACCGAAGCAATGGAATTGTTCGATGGTAGTGCTAGTCGTATTAATGCGCTTATTACCGAGTCAGCTCCAATAGATTTTTGTATGATTGCTGCTGAGACAAGCAAAGATCCAGAGTTGTTGCAGTTACTCGAAAAGTTACGTGCTGGTGAAGTCGACGATTACTCACTTCACTGTAATGTCATTCTGAAAGGAATACGCGTTGTTATACCCGCAAAATTCCAGAATGCTGTGTTGAACGAGTTGCACCAGGGCCATTTTGGCGTTTCTAAGATGAAACAACTGGCGCGCACGTCGGTCTATTGGAAAAATATCGACTCAGACATCGAGAAAATGGTCAAGAATTGCGAACCCTGTCGTTCAATCCGGCCTGAACAAGTCAAATCGAAGACTCATTTTTGGGAATATCCTACGGGACCATTCCAGCGTATCCATGTAGACTTCGCTGGTCCATTTCAGGAGAAGTTGTTCCTGATAGTCGTCGATGCTTACAGTAAATGGCTGGAGGTAGAAATCGTAAATAGCACCTCATCGATCGTCGTTATTAATGTTCTGAATAAGCTGTTTGCTACGTTTGGAATTCCCAAAGTCGTCGTTACCGACAATGGATCCGCCTTTACCAGCGATGATTTTCAAAAGTTTATGGGTATGTATGCCATACGCCATAAAACCTGTGCTCCGTTTCATCCTGCATCCAATGGCCAAGCAGAACGATTCGTTTTTACGCTGAAACAGTCTTTAAAAGCTTTCAAGAAATCGGATCCGTCTGTCAAGTTGCAAGATCGTCTCTATAAATTCTTGTTTGCCTATTGTCGAGCACCTAACACTACCACCAATCAGTCTCCAGCAAAGTTAATGCTTGGAAGAGAGCTGAGATCGATGTTAGATGTACTGAGACCGGATTTAAAACATTACGTTGACCAGAATCGTAAACAAGAGGAGTTTTTGGATCGCCATTACGAGCTTGATGAAACCGTAGCCGTTCGGAATTATTCAGCACCAAACAACAAATGGGAATTAGGCCGTGTTGTGAATAAAGATGGCCCCCTGATGTACATGGTGCAAGTCCAAAATCGATTAGTTCGCCGGCACGCCGACCAGATTCGAAGTACTGGAATTGGATCACCAGCGGACCAAGATCGTCAAAGTTCGATACCTCCAACCTTAGGTCAGGATTGGACACCTGAGGTTGTTTCGTCACCTGTAGCTATTCACTCGCCTGCAGTTGAAGCGCAAGCTAAGGAGAGTTCGTCGGTTGAGTCGCCATCAATCGTTCCTTCAAGTTCTCCTGGACCTTCGTCGATCCCTGAACCACGTCGTTCAGCGCGAGAGCGTCGTCCGCCAAATCGTTTGAATTTGTAATCGTTCGTCACTTTATTTTATGCTACTTTATTTTACTTTTACTTTTTTTTATATATATCCTTTATTCTTAGGAGGGAGGAGTGTTGTAATGGTAAGTTTGGCAACCCTGCTTAGTTTACTTTTATTTTTTATCAGTTCTCGTCTGAATGAATGCATGATGCAATTTCCGCGATCTTTTTTAATTATTAATTGTTTTGTTTGATTTGTATAAAATAAACGTTTTAAAATGTAGTCTCAAATCGTTTGTGTGTGTACAAAGTTACAACACAATCGAGAAACAAGTATTTATGTATTATTCGCTGGAAGGATAATTGTTTCTTGTGGAGCATTTTACCTCTTTTAATGTTCTTTTGAATTTCGAAATCGATGGAAATTTCTCATTTTTCCTTTACATTTTCCAAAATGAATAAATACATAGAATTATTTCGAGAATTTTTTCGAGCTTGCTTGAAGACCAATTTGAAGCATATTTTTCTTTAGTTTTGGCTGTAAAAGTCAGAAGCACGAAGCACGGAATAATATTTATTAAGACTTCGAGAAGTCCGAATTATGAATACCGTAGTAGATATGAATGACTGAATGAGAAAATGGATCCGACGCAACTTTTTCTTATACCCAGTACATTTTTTTTCTCATATTATACACCTAGTTTTATTAGTTTTTTGATTGACTTCAAAATGATTCAAACTTAAATTGTTACTTATTAATTTCGCGTATAAAGTTACAATTCAACAACCCAGTTAATCAAAATTTCCTAAAATTTCGGAAACCTTATTGCCAGGTTGCCTGCGACCGCGACCCTGCTTGTTGTTAAAACTTTCTGCAGAGGCATGATGGGGGGGGGGTGACACCCGCCAGACGATCCCAAGGTAGCAAAAAGTTGGGGAAAGTTGGGATTCCTAACTAGTCCTAATTTTTCCCAACTTTGGATTTATTGGGGAAAGTAAAGAATATTGTAAAAAAATTTCGCCCTCGCTTCGCTCGGGCTCAGTAACCTTTACAATTTATCTCAGAAATGATGGATATGAATCCTCCTTCCTCCTAGCCAGGGCCCTGTCCTAGCTCAAACAATTGAATATCTTCGAATGAAAAAAATTATCCTTCTCATTTATCAGAGGACTTCGTGGCAATCTTGAATGGAATTTTCAACAAATTTCCGATTTTTTTGGAAGGAGAGGAGCTCATCACGGAACGTTGCTTTTTTTGAAGTCAAAAAATAGGACGAAAAAAACATGAATTTTAATGGGAAAATTTCAGCTTTTGGATGCTGGTTTTTTTTCAAAAATTTTCGTCCACGCGTAGCTCGGCCTAGATAAATTTTCCCCAAATCTCCAAGTAATTCCCTTCCCTTCCAGATAAATACCCAACCAAGTAAATTAAAAATAATGCTTTTTTAACTCTACTTTCTGATTTTCAAAAAAACGGCGTTTCTTAATGAACTTCGATCCACCCAAGGGAGGCTCGGGGGCCCTACTTAAGCCTGGAAAGAAGAACTTTTATTACAAAAATAGTAGAATAAAAATAGTATTTTTCAAAAAAATTTCGCCCTCGCTTCGCTCGGGCAGTGTTTTACTTACTTTCTTTTAAAAATACATAATTTTCCATTAATTTTTCAGTCAATTCTTAATTTGTTGGAAAAAATCATTATTGTGAGTAAAAAATATTTTTAAAAAAAATTACTGATTTGATTTTTGACCCACCAGAAAAATTTGCACGACGGGCATCTTATACACTGAGTAATTTCTTTTTTCTTATATGGAGCTTCAATTGAAGCACGTAGGTATGTGAAATCCAAAACATTTTTTATTCAAAATATTTTTTACGCGCAATGACTACCAACGTGAAAGAATTCGATTAAATGTTTATCGGAAGTGGAAACGTGAAATTTTGAATCTTCGGCGACGAAAATTATTATCTAAGAAAGGTGGCGATGCTCAAAGTCAAGCTGGCAATATTAATTGGGTTTGAGGCATGGACTGGACTAGGAGATATCGGATTTTCTCAATTTTGTACAAAAAAAAAGCGGGGCGCCGCGTCGCGATTTCTCGCA